>CM042383.1:30771805-31371805 GCA_023634145.1 Thymallus thymallus | reverse complement strand
CTAGAAACACCCAAGCCTGAAGAGACAGTAGCCTAGAAACACCCAAGCCTGGAGAGACTGTCACCTAGAAACACCCAAGCCTGGAGAGACTGTCGCCTAGAAACACCCAAGCCTGAAGAGACAGTAGCCTAGAAACACCCAAGCCTGAAGAGACAGTAGCCTAGAAACACCCAAGCCTGGAGAGACTGTCGCCTAGAAACACCCAAGCCTGGAGAGACTGTTGCCTAGAAACACCCAAGCCTGGAGAGACTGTCGCCTAGAAACACCCAAGCCTGAAGAGACTGTCGCCTAGAAACACCCAAGCCTGGAGAGACAGTAGCCTAGAAACACCCAAGCCTGGAGAGACTGTAGCCTAGAAACACCCAAGCCTGGAGAGACTGAAGCCTAGAAACACCCAAGCCTGGAGAGACTGTAGCCTAGAAACACCCAAGCCTGGAGAGACTGTAGCCTAGAAACACCCAAGCCTGGAGAGACTATAGCCTGTTTTTCTAGAGGATTATAAAAATGACAACATACCTGCAACGTATTACCAACCAATTACATATATGGTCTAAGACATACCTGTAACGTATTACCAACCAATTACATATATGGTCTAAGACATACAACATACCTGTAACGTATTACCAACCAATTACATATATGGTCTAAGACAAACAAAATGTTGTGTTTTGAAGAGGTCTAACATGGAAAACACCATTCTGACCAAACCATAATAATGTGTTCAATGAAAAAGTATTGACTGCATTTGTGTCACTGTTTATGTCTTGCAATCATTGACCGCATGGAACTCACTCTGTTCAACATTATGAGACTTAGAATGGAAATACTAACCAAATAACTGTCCATGTCTCTTTGCCTCACTTCTCTCTCTTGTAACCTGTTGGGAGTTTGGTTTCTGGTCTTACTGACTAACGTATAAAATATATAGTATGTAAAATAAAAATCATTACACTGAATCTCTGGATTGGAATGGAAATAGAGCATTTATCTTCCCGTGATTTTCATAGGCCATAGGAAAAGTTATGCTTGTTCTTTAAAACATGCTATTGAAATGGCACACATTTAATGAATGATAACATGGTTATTCAATCATGCATTTCCTCTACATTCAAAACAGATGTCTACAAGACAGATATAAACATTATCTGAAAGCAGAAATAGAAAAAATGTGAAATAGTATAACTTCTGACTGATCCTTAGGATAAAATGCTTTACAGTAAGAGGCATTAGAAGCCAGATTCCGATATAGAATCTCACCTGTCGGATTTCCTGAGCCTCAGCCTGAGTGACCTCTGGCTTAAGGACATGCACCTGCACCTGGGACAGCTCTCCTGCTGGGACCATCATGGGGACCTCTGTCTCCTGGTACTGCTGCAGGCCTGCTCTCACGGGGGGGCAGAGATAGAGTGAGAAGGCAACTCAAACAAACAAATTATAATCTTATGAGCGTACCAGTATCCCTATGATAATGTAATGGGGAAAGCTCGTAAAAACAACAAAACATGGCATGCAGCAGAATTCTGTAAGCTATGTAATAAATCAATAAGCTATGTAATAAATCAATAAGCTATGTAATAAATCAATAAGCTATGTAATAAATCAATAAGCTATGTAATACATCAATAAACTATGTAATAAATCAATAAACTATGTAATAAATCAATAAACTATGTAATAAATCAATAAGCTATGTAATAAATCGATAAGCTATGTAATACATCAATAAACTATTTAATAAATCAATAAGCTATGTAATAAATCAATAAGCTATGTAATAAATCAATAAGCTATGTAATAAATCAATAAGCTATGTAATACATCAATAAACTATGTAATAAATCAATAAACTATGTAATAAATCAATAAACTATGTAATAAATCAATAAGCTATGTAATAAATCGATAAGCAATGTAATACATCAATAAACTATTTAATAAATCAATAAGCTATGTAATAAATCAATAAGCTATGTAATAAATCAATAAGCTATGTAATACATCAATAAGCTAGAGTGTATAATGAGATTTCAGCCTCAAATAATTTAAAAGATGTGTATTGAACAATATGCCGTGCTAAAACCCACAGACCTTTGATGCCACTTGGTAGCCAAACACAAACCGTTGTACAGTGCCAAATAAACAAAGAAGAACCCCCGAATGGGACTACCGAGGGTGACCTACACTTCTTACCTGCATTCCATATTGAACCTTGATCCTGGTCACATGGGGTAGTAGCTGGGGTCGTCATGAAGGCAGAGTACTCACTCATGTACTCCACCTTCTTCTTATACTGTACCTCTAGCACTGACATGGCCTGCGGCATCTTAGCCGACAGGAGTCGGAAGCATATGTCTGGCTTCCCTATGAACCTCTGCCTCACACTGATCTCATAAGGGTTGTGCACCCGGATGTCATCCACCTCATCTCTCTGAAAGCGGTGGAGGAGCACAAAGCTTGTGTCTCGGACTTCTAATGAGGAGACCATCACCATCAAGCAGCCAGGCTTTAGGTCTGAGTCTCCACCTCTGGAGACGATGGCTGGTATGCTGGTGATCACTCTGTGCTGGCCTGTTCCTGATCCCTTACAAGCAGCCTCTCTGGCAGCATGCTCAGCCTTGACATCCTGCTGACTCTTCCAGGGTAATTTGCCAAAAGGCCACCAAGGGGGAGACTCCAGTTCAGACAGTAGCCTGCAGAGACAGTGGTGACAGAAGTTAGAGGAATGCATCCAATTAAGTGACAGTTCACACAAATCAAGAAGGGTGAACATGTTCTGGAAAATAGCTATCTAACATAAAACAATTTACCACTATTATAGATTAATGTACATTTAATCATCATGTGGAAAGAACTGTGTAAATATCCATGACTAGCTACAATATTTGAAAACATAAAAACAATTAAACAATGGTCTAACAGGGCCCAGAGGTAGACAACAATATCAATATCCTCCTTACTTGTCTAACAAGGCCCAGAGGTAGACAAATATATCAATATCCTCCTTACTTGTCTAACAGGGCCCAGAGGTAGACAACAATATAAATATCCTCCTTACTTGTCTAACAGGGCCCAGAGGTAGACAACAATATTAATATCCTCCTTACTTGTCTAACAGGGCCCAGAGGTAGACAACAATATCAATATCCTCCTTACTTGTCTAACAGGGCCCAGAGGTAGACAACAATATTAATATCCTCCTTACTTGTCTAACAGGGCCCAGAGGTAGACAACAATATCAATATCCTCCTTACTTGTCTAACAGGGCCCAGAGGTAGACAACAATATCAATATCCTCCTTACTTGTCTAACAGGGCCCAGAGGTAGACAACAATATCAATATCCTCCTTACTTGTCTAACAGGGCCCAGAGGTAGACAACAATATCAATATCCTCCTTACTTGTCTAACAGGGCCCAGAGGTAGACAACAATATCAATATCCTCCTTACTTGTCTAACAGGGCCCAGAGGTAGACAACAATATCAATATCCTCCTTACTTGTCTAACAGGGCCCAGAGGTAGACAACAATATCAATATCCTCCTTACTTGTCTAACAGGGCCCAGAGGTAGACAACAATATTAATATCCTCCTTACTTGTCTGCCACGCCCAGATCAGAGTCGATCTTGCCTAGGCCATGCATGATGTTATCAAACTGCTCTCCCTGGTGGTGGAGGACATTCCCTGTATCCTCTAGCCGTCTCTGAGCCCCCGCCACCAGGTTAATCAGCTCTCTCCCCTTGGTCGGCTGTGCCTCGGCCCCCTGGACCTCAGCAGAAGGCGACAACAACCTCTCCCTCCAGAAATGCTCCAGGACATTGTAGACCACCACCCGGTTGGGCCTCAGCGAGCCGAACCAGTGCTTGATATTCCCCTGCTCCAACACGGTTAGAGTGCTGAAGATGAAGCTGGACGACTCCATCTTGATCTCCATGATCCTGGAGAGGCGGAAGCCGACCAGGTTCTCTTTGCTCTGGTCTGAGGTGAAGCGCAGCATGGTGCGAGTCACAGACAGGGTGCCGGCATCCCAGCGCTTCTCACTGTTGATGTAGTAGGAGCCTGGCCAACTGTGGATGGGGATGTCTCGGGTTGGGCATGTCATTTTGGCTTGGTTTCAGATGCTCACCTAGGAAGAGAGCGGTGCACATAAGTTAACATGTCGCATTGTAAATAATATTTGAATCAAGGTTGATATGTTAATAGAGATACAAATATTAGAGACTAAAGCGTTGGAACTGCTAGCTAGGAATTTCAATCAACCTGACAGTAAAGCTCTGTTATATAAGTAGCTAGCAGTCACGGTAATCAAGGTCTTTAGGTATAGCTATTTAGGCCTACTATACGTACAGTACAGCTAGATACATATGTTACTGTGTACTAGCTACTTTACTAGTGTACCACTATGTATATGCTAAGCTTGCTAGCTGGCTAGCAAAACATGCAAAATAATAACATGTCAGGAAGCTAGCTAGATAGCTAGCAGCCCTCTTCATAATCTTTCCTCTCAAATAAAAGAAGATGAGGAAAATATGTATTTGGAGTAAATTGCATTCGTGTTCAAACAAACACAATAGGTAACTAGCGTTGTTTGGTGTTTTTGTAGACTTTTTAAACAAACCTGGCATGTGAGCTCCTGCAGGGTTATGACTATTCCTGGAAACCACTAGCTACAGGTCGGTAATGTTGCGTAAGGCGATAATATTATCGACGGTGAAAAAGCTACTAGTCATTATTTGAGTACAGTTGTTCTGTATGGAAACTGTTCATATATATACTTTAACATGTCACTTTAATAATTGTTAAAAAATAAAAAAAAACGTCAGAAAAACAGATTTCGCAGATTGGTTCCCAGGCGAGTGATGTTTGGAAGTGAGACTACGTCACTTCCTCCGTACAGACGTGATTACAGTCCGTCAAGAAACAATTATGCTGTTATTTAAAATGTTTGTCTGATTTCAATGCTTATATTTACTAAAGGAATTGTGTTTTTAAAATTCAACGTTGAAAAGGGCAAACAGTACGGAAACAATCATGTGCAGAAAGAACGAACAAATTAAAGCAAATGTTGGGCGTGTGCGTCGATAAATGTGGTCCCCTTAAAATGCATAATAGCATAGCCATAGCCTGTCAAAAAGGAAGCTATTTTTAGGCTCGAATGAACGAACCAGCTTCTCCACAATCTTTTCTTATCATTGCAATGTAAATAATATGACATATCATGTCACTATAGTTGAGGTAGGTCGCTAGTTAGCTAGTTAACGTTACACCCAGGATTTGTTGACATCACTCAATATCATGGACAGGGAGTCTTATCATAACTGCTGCAGCCTCGTCAAAATATCAAGGCAATCCTATGAACAATTTTGGTCTTCGCACTTTGTGGATTACATAGAGAAGGATTTGAGCTATTCCAAATTCTTTAAAAAGTACTTACTTCCTAACCACCCATGCATGTTCTCGAGGAAATATACTGAAGACTGGAAATGCAGGAAACAGTGGGTCACAGAAGAGGGGAAGCCAAACTTCCAGAAACTTCTGCAGCAATTTGGTGAGTAAAGTTTTTAGCTACTTATCTATTACAATGTCCAGTAACTTTGACTGTAATGTTGGTGTCAAATGAATGAGATTGTTTAGCCTATGGATGGGCTGTTCTGATCTGTGATTTGACAGCCATTTCTCATTGTTAGTGTAATAATATTTGGTGAAACATAATCATTGCCGTTATGATGAACCAATAACCCTTTTTTCCCCCCTTGCAGATGAGACTCCAGTTCCTGTTGCGAACTGCAATGCGAAAGAATACAATGCAAACCCTAAAAAAATTATACCTTTCAAGGAATTTATTCACTACTGGAGAGAGTACATACAGAATGGACACTCGTCACCAAAAGGATGTCTCTATCTGAAAGATTGGCACATGTCAAGGTATTGAATTCACCTGTATGTTGCCTCTGGAGGAAAAGCAGCAAGCCAAATGATTGGAACTTGTTTTACAGTATGTAAATAAATCTGAAAAGTTGAAGTTGGAAGTTTACATACACTTAGGTTGAAGTCATTAAAACACATTTTTCAACCACTCCACAGATTTCATGTTAACAAACTATAGTTTTGGCAAGTCGGTTAGGACATCTACTTTGTGCATGACACAAGTAATTCATCCAATAATTGTTTACAGACATATTATTTCACTTAAAATTCACTATATCACAATTCTAGTGGGTCAGACGTTTACATACACTAAGTTGACTGTGCCTTTAAACAGCTTGGAAAATTCCAGAAAATGATGTGATGGCTTTAGAAGCTTCTGATAGGCTAATTTACATCATTTGAGTCAATTGGAGGTGTACCTGTGGATGTATTTCAAGGCCTACCTTCATACTCAGTGCCTCTTTGCTCGACATCATGGGAAATCAAAAGAAATCAGCCAAGGGCTCCGAAAAATTAATTGTAGACCTCCACAAGCCTGGTTCATCCTTGGGAGAAATTTCCAAACGCCTGAAGGTACCACGTTCATCTGTACAAACAATAGTACGCAAGTATAAACACCATGGGACCACGCAGCCGTCATACCGCTCAGGAAGGAGACGTGTTCTGTCTCCTAGAGATGAGCGTACTTTGATGTGAAAAGTACAAATCAATCCCAGAACAACAGCAAAGGACCTTGTGAAGATGTTGGAGGAAACAGGTACAAAAGTATCTATATCCACAGTAAAACGAGTCCTATATCGACATAACCTGAAAGGCCGCTCAGCAAGGAAGAAGCCACTGCTCCAAAACCGCCATTAAAAAAAGCCAGACTACTGTTTGCAACTGCACATGGGTACAAAGATTGTACTTTTCTGAGAAATTGCCTCTGGTCTGATGAAACAAAAATAGAAGTGTTTGGCCATAATGACCATCGTTATGTTTGGAGGAAAAAGGGGGAGGCTTGCAAGACGAAGAACACCATCCCAACCGTGAAGCACGGGGGTGGCAGCATCATGTTGTAGGGGTGCTTTGCTGCAGGAGGGACTGGTGCACTTCACGAAATGGATGGCATCATGAGGAAGGAAAATTATGTGGGTATATTAAACATCTCAAGACATCAGTCAGGAAGTTAAAGCTTGGTCGCAATTGTGTCTTCCAGATGGACAATGACCCCAAGCATACTTCCAAAGTTGTGGCAAAATGGCTTAAGGACAACAAAGTCAAGGTATTGGAGTGGCCATCACAAAGCCCTGACCTCAATCCTATAGAAAGTTTGTGGGCAGAACTGAAAAAAACGTGTGTGAGCAAGGAGGCCTACAAACCTGACTCAGTTACACCAGTTCTTTTAGGAGGAATGGGCCAATATTCACCCAACTTATTGTGGGAAGCTTGTGGAAGGCTACCTGAAACGTTTGACCAAGTTAAACTATTTAAAGGCAATGCTACCAAATACTAATTGAGTGAATGTAAACTTCTGACCCACTGGGAATGTGATGAAAGAAATAAAAGCTGAAATAAATAATTCTCTCTACTATTATTCTGACATTTCACATTCTTAAAATAAAGTGGTGATCCTAACTGACCTAAAACAGGGGAATTTTACTAGGATTAAATGTCAGGAATTGTGAAAAACTGAGTTTAAATGTATTTGGCTAAGGTGTATGCAAACTTCCAACTTCAACTGTATATACTAAAGGTAACTGTATCAATTATAAGATAGATGTGGCTTAATGGTTCCGTCCTCTGTCTGCCACAGGGATTTTCCTGAACACAATGTTTACACCACCCCAGTCTTCTTTTCTTCTGACTGGCTTAATGAGTATTGGGATACTTTGGAGGTGAACGACTACCGGTTTGTCTACATGGGACCCAAAGGCTCATGGTATAACTAAACACATGTCATTAAAGAGCCTACAATGGACATCCTCTTAAATCTCTGTCTCATCTAACATTGTGCGCTTGCATTTCTCTCCTTTAGGACGCCATTCCACGCTGATGTGTTCCGCTCCTACAGCTGGTCAGCGAACATCTGTGGCAGGAAGAAATGGCTCCTGTATCCCCCAGGCCAAGAAGAGTTTCTACGAGACAGCCATGGCAACCTGGCTTATGACGTCACTGCCCCTGAGATTCGAGACAAGGGGCAGTTCCCACACTGCGATGAGGCCTGCCAACCACTAGAGATCATTCAGGAAGCAGGGGAGATCATATTTGTGCCCAGTGGTTGGCACCATCAGGTTTATAATTTGGTAAGTACTGCTGTTTGGATGTGGGACAAATTGAAATGGTACACTTGATTAATATTTTTTTACCAGTTAAGCACCTATGTTTCACATGGCAAATGTTGAACTGTAAGTAACCTGACTTCTGTCTCATTATCTTGCAGGAAGACACCATCTCCATCAACCATAACTGGCTGAATGGCTGCAATTTGGACATTATGTGGCAGTTCCTTCAGAATGAGCTGTCTGCTGTCCAGAGGGAGATTGAGGAATGGAGGAGCACTATGGATTCATGGCATCATCACTGCCAGGTATATAAGACACTTGGAAATACAGTAGGCATCATCACTGCCAGGTATATAAGACACTTGGAGATACAGTAGGCATCAGAACTGCCAGGTATATAAGACACTTGGAGATACTGTAGGCATCATCACTGCCAGGTATATAAGACACTTGGAGATACAGTAGGCATCAGCACTGCCAGGTATATAAGACACTTGGAGATACAGTAGGCATCATCACTGCCAGGTATATAAGACACTTGGAGATACAGTAGGCATCAGCACTGCCAGGTATATAAGACACTTGGAGATACAGTAGGCATCATCACTGCCAGGTATATAAGACACTTGGAGATACAGTAGGCATCAGCACTGCCAGGTATATAAGACACTTGGAGATACAGTAGGCATCATCACTGCCAGGTATATAAGACACTTGGAGATACAGTAGGCATCAGCACTGCCAGGTATATAAGACACTTGGAGATACAGTAGGCATCATCACTGCCAGGTATATAAGACACTTGGAGATACAGTAGGCATCAGCACTGCCAGGTATATAAGACACTTGGAGATACAGTAGGCATCATCACTGCCAGGTATATAAGACACTTGGAGATACAGTAGGCATCAGCACTGCCAGGTATATAAGACACTTGGAGATACAGTAGGCATCATCACTGCCAGGTATATAAGACACTTGGAGATACAGTAGGCATCAGCACTGCCAGGTATATAAGACACTTGGAGATACAGTAGGCATCATCACTGCCAGGTATATAAGACACTTGGAGATACAGTAGGCATCAGCACTGCCAGGTATATAAGACACTTGGAGATACAGTAGGCATCATCACTGCCAGGTATATAAGACACTTGGAGATACAGTAGGCATCAGCACTGCCAGGTATATAAGACACTTGGAGATACAGTAGGCATCATCACTGCCAGGTATATAAGACACTTGGAGATACAGTAGGCATCAGAACAGTACATTCGGAAAGTAGACTTTTTCCACATTTTGTTACGTTACAGCCTTATTCTAAAAATGTATTACATTGTTTTTTCCCCTCATCAATCTACACACAACACCACATAATGACAAAGCCAAAAACATTTTTTATACATTTTGCAAATGTTTTAAAAATAAAAACCAAAATATCACGTTTACATAAGTATTCAGACCCTTTACTCTGTACTTTGTTGAAGCACCTTTGGCAGTGATTAAAGCCTTGAGTCTTCTTGGGTTTGACGCTACAAGCTTGGCACAACTGTATTTGGGGAGTTTCTTCCATTCTTCTCTGCAGATCCTCTCAAGCTCTATCAAGTTTGATGGGGAGCGTTGCTGCACAGCTATTTTTATGTTTCTCCAGAGATGTTTGATCACTATAGTCTCCCAGTCCCCACAGCATGATGCTGCCACCACCATGCTTCACCTTAGGGATGCTGCCAGGTTTTCTCCAGATGTGACACTTGGCATTCAGGCCAAAGAGTTCAATCTTGGTTTCATCAGACCAGAGAATCTTTTTTCTCATGGTCTGTCATGTGCCTTTTACTGAGGAGTGGATTCAGTCTGGCCACTTTACCATAAAGGCCTGATTGGTGGAGTGCTGCAGAGATGGTTGTCCTTCTGGAAGGTTCTCACTTCGCCACAGAGGAACTCTAGTGCTCTGTCAGTGACCATTAGGTTTTGGTCACCTCCCTGACCAAGGCCCGTCTCCCCTGACTGCTCAGTTTGGCCGGGCGGCCAGCTCTAGGAAGAGTCTTGGTGGTTACAAACCTCTTCCATTTCAGAATGATGTTGGAAACTGTGTTTTGGAGGACCTTTAATGCTGCAGACATGTTTTGGTTCCCTTCCCCAGATCTGTGGCTCGACACAATCCTGTCTCTGAGCTCAACGGACAGTTCCTTCAACCTCATGGCTTGATTTTTGCTCTGACATGCACTGTCAACATTGGGACCTTATATAGACAGGTGTGTGCCTTTCCACATCATGTCCAATCAATTAAATTGACAACAGGTGGACTCCAATCAAGTTGTAGAAATATTTCAAGGATGATCATTGGAAACAAAATGGACCTGAGCTCAATTTCGAGTCTCGTAGCAAAGGGTCTGAATACTTATGTATATAAGGTATTTATTTTTTATACATTTAAAAAAAAATCTTAACCTGTTTTCGCTTTGTCATAATGGGGTGTTGTGTGTAGATTGAGGAAAAAATTGTATTTAATCAATTTTAGAATAAGGCTGTAACGTAACAAAATGTGGGAAAAGTCAAGGGGTCTGAATACTTTCCGAAGGCAAAAGCAGATGTATTTTAAAAATGTTGTAATCTGTAGTATCGAGTTCGTGTTTTGTTTTACAGGTCATCATGAAGTCTTGCTCTGGGATTGATTACGGGGAGTTTGCCTCTTTCCTGAAGATAATCGCTGACAACCGCATGTCCTTCTTGAGTTCTTGCTCCGGAAACAACTCCTCAAATTACCCACGTCACCTTTCAGAGACCCTGGCCACATTGGGTCTTCACCATGCTGCCTTTGACCTGCAGAGGGTGGCTCACATTCTAGAGTGCATGCTCTGCAACGAAGACTTTAAGAGACTTGATCATTCAACTCTGAGCTCGCAACCTGAAAGTTTGCTACAGCAGATTAGAGAAACCATGCACTCCACTAGAGGGCAGCACTCCCTTTACCAGGAATAGGCCACTCTGTCCCTTTCTCAGCATCTTTATCAATCCATTTAGTTGATAAGGCTTTGGTTTCTGAGGTAGCCTAAATGACTTGCCTGATGTTGTCTTGAACTAAATAAACTGTGTGAGTTTATGGATGTTTTGTTGGTTGTGAATTAGATGTTGATAAAATTAAGAAGAAAAAACATCCATACTTTGTGTCCTTGTAATGTTTATTACACCAGAGATACATAAAGTAATATTTCAGATAATAGCTAGCAACTTGCAAACCATAGTCAAATTATATTTAAAGCAATTTCAGTACTGCAAACAATGTACAACTATTAATAGACCACTGGTTGGTAAGGCTACCAGTGAAACACTGTAGTGCTAACTTTATGGACCTTATCCATGTAAATATTATATGGCTCCTTTGAACATGTGTGTGTTTCATATTGTTGGGGTCAATAACCTCTATCTTCATTTGGCTTTACAGTAGAGTCTGGCACGGATGCCTCCGGAGACTGGTGTCCTCAGAAGCCTTGAGTGTTAATGGTTCTTGGGCATGAGCCAGGCGGGTGAGGCTCAGGCCCAGTTCTCCAACCCCGGCCCTGTGCTTCCCGGCTGACTTGCTAGACTGGGTCTGTAGCTACACTCCTTTCTCCAGGCCTTCGGCTAGTGCCGACATGACGCTTCCGTACCACCCCAATGTGATGAGTCCTGGAGGTTAGCTCCTGGCCAACGTAACAGCCCTTACTGAAGCTGATGCCCTGCATGTAGACCAGGTTGGACTCCAGAGGAAGTGCCACCCCGGGAGGAAGGTCCTTCACTCCCTCAGGAAGTCCTAGGAGAAACCATTAGAGAGAAACATTATAGGGTTATTACAGTAATAAGCAAACCATTTCCACTATTTAAAATGGTGGAAACCTCCAGTTGGATAGTCCTACCTATTGCATAGCGGTGCCTGTGGTACTCCTCTGTGTAGCCCTGCTAACACAAGTGGTGACCCGTCATTCAGGGCAGGTGGGTTTTGAGCCCCACCTGTTTAGCTAAAAAAAAAATATATATATATATATATATATATATATACACATATACACCAGTACAGTTTGGACACACCTACTCATCCAAGGGTTTTTCTTTATTTTTACTATTTTCTACATTGTAGAATAATAGTGAATATAACACATGGAATTATGTAGTAACCAAAAAAGTATTAAACATCAAAATATATTTTATATTTTCTTCAAAGTAGCCACCCTTTGCCTTGATGAATTCACCACAGATGGACTCCAATCAAGTTGTAGAAACATCTCAAGGATGATCAATGTAAACAGAATGCACCTGAGCTCAACTTGGAGTCTTCCAGTTAGGCTCTACACCTGTTGTAAAGCGAACTCATTTGTGGTCACTTTAGTTGTGATACAAACCTTATTAAAACATATAGTCCTATGGGCTAGGCTACATGAGGTGTGTAATACAAACCTTATTAAAACATATAGTCCTATGGGCTAGGCTACATGAGGTGTGTGATACAAACCTTATTAAAACATATAGTCCTATGGGCTAGGCTACATGAGGTGTGTGATACAAACCTTATTAAAACATATAGTCCTATGGGCTGTAGGCTACATGAGGTGTGTGATACAAACCTTATTAAAACATATAGGTCTATGGGCCAGGCTACATGAGGTGTGTGATACAAACCTTATTAAAACATATAGGTCTATGGGCCAGGCTACATGAGGTGTGTGATACAAACCTTATTAAAACATATAGGTCTATGGGCTAGACTACATGAGGTGTGTGATACAAACCTTATTATAACATATAGTCCTATGGGCTAGGCTACATGAGGTGTGTAATACAAACCTTATTAAAACATATAGTCCCCTGGGCTAGGCTAGGCTAGGCTACATGAGGTGTGTGATACAAACCTTATTAAAACATATAGTCCTATGGGCTAGGCTACATGAGGTGTGTGATACAAACCTTATTAAAACATATAGTCCTATGGGCTAGGCTACATGAGGTGTGTGATACAAACCTTATTAAAACATATAGTCCCCTGGGCTAGGCTAGGCTAGGCTACATGAGGTGTGTGATACAAACCTTATAAAAACATATAGTCCTCTGGGCTAGGCTAGGCTAGGCTAGGCTACATGAGGTGTGCAACTATTATTTGAAAAAGTCGCAAAAAAAAGGCATGCCTGTTTCTTGCCTTAAGCTGGGCATCATTCACAAGTGATAATCTATAATTCACAACTGATATTGTCACCTTTCAGACTATTCTTGATTTAATCTTGTCTTTACATATACTCTATAATATATATGACATTTGTTTTTATTGAGAATGCACCATTATCATGCACACCATTATCATGAACACCATTATCATGAACACCGTTATCATGAACACCATTATCATGAACACCGTTATCATGAACACCATTATCATGAACACCGTTATCATGAACACCATTATCATGAACACCATTATCATGAACACCATTATCATGAACACCGTTATCATGAACACCGTTATCATGAACACCATTATCATGAACACCGTTATCATGAACACCATTATCATGCACCTGTCTCGAAACGGGGGCAGGGGGAAAAAGATATCACGTCATCTATCACTTTGGAGTATGATAATGCTATCTACAATAATCAACTCAGAAAACAACTTGATTCATTTACACTAGCTATGTTTCCATTGACTTGGCCAGATTTAGAACGTTTGCATAATAAATAAATGTGACAACTGGCTGCTAATTGTGCGCTCCCATTGTTTAGCATTGATTTAATGACGCCACACCCCAAAACAAATAACATAAATCTAGAGTGTCGAACACAAATGAAATGGTTGAAGTGTTTCCATTATCCATTTATCAATATTGTGCATGAATACGTTGCCTGAATGCCCTCCTATCTATCGGTTTCACGTCTCAGGTAGCCCGCAAAAGCCAGCATGGATGGAATACAAGAATTGACTAACATTTGACATATTCTAGTAATTATCATGTGCCAGCGTATTGCCACGGTCCTTGACATGGTGAAACTTGCACTCTTGTAGATAACAAATAATTGGATGGTGATACTTGGATGGGTAACACTTTACTTGACAGCCAGTGTCATAACACTGCCATGTCATAATATCTCATAAAAGTCATAACCTGTCATAAATATGGTCATAGCACTGTCATGACCCATATATTTACACCTGTTGTCCAGCATTATTTTATGGCTGGATAAAACGCCTACTCTTATGATATTGCCATGGGATTTTTAATGTCCGTAGAGTCATGACACCCATTTAAAAACCCACCCCGTCCAACAGATAGAAATGTTCAAACATTTCTCCTATGGCTGACATTTCCATTACACATGTTGCAATGTTTTTTTGTCTAATAAATCTGGGTAAATGTGTTTTATCTCATATTGTACAACAGCTGATGAAACGTAACACTGTAAAAGCGTTTCCAGATGTTTACTCGTTGAAAATACAATCTACACAGTACCTTCTAATCAGCAGGTTTGCATGGGCGGGAGTTCCGGTTTTCCATGGTGACCAATAAGAAAGAGTTCCAAACCTCTCTGCCAATAACAGCTAGTTATTTAGTTTTGGGGGGAAATCTATTACAGCAGCGTTTCCAAGGGGTGCACGTTTAGTTTTTTGCCTTAGCACTATACAGCTTATTCAAATATTTAACTCAACATCAAGTTTGGATTATTTGAATCAGTTGTGTAGTACTAGGGCAAAAAACTAACCATGCACCCCTTGGGGTCCCCAGGGAAGAGTTTGGGAAACACTGTATTACAGTAAGGTACTTAATTGTTACCCAGAAATTATTTAATATTGGTATAAATACTGCTGCATTGGGCCTTTAAAAACAAATATATTTTCTTGGCTCCCGAGTAGCGCAGCAGTCTAAGGCACTGCATCGCAGTTCGATCCCAGGCTGTGTCACAACCCGCTGTGACCGGGAGTCCCATTGGGCGGCGCACAACTGGCTCAGAGTCGTCCGGGTTAGGGGAGGGTTTGGCCGGGGGGGGCTTTACTTGGCTCATCAGGCTCTAGCTACTTCTTGTGGCGGGCCGGGTGCCTGAAAGCCGACTTTGGTCGTCAGTTGAACGGTGTTTCCTTCGACACATTGATTCAGCTGGCTTCCTGGGTTAGGTGAGCAGGTGTTAAGAGGCGCGGCTTGGCGGGTCATGTTTCAGAGGACGCATGTCTCGACCTTTGCCTCTTCCGAGCCCGTTGGGGAGTTGCAGCGATGAGACAAGATCGGAATCACGAACAATATAAATTACTTTTTTTTAAACGCTTTTCTATTTCAAGACAGATTCCTAAATATAAGAAAATATGGAGTCAACTTCAACTTATGAGGATATACACTGAGTACAAAACATTAAGGACACCTGCTCTTTCCATGTGGAAGCTTTCGACACATTTACATTTTTACATTTTAGTAATTTAGCAAATGGGTGCAACTTAATATTAGGAAGGTGTCCTTAAGTTCACTCAGTGTACATCTTCTGCCATGTGTATTGTACTGTATATGTAGCAAAGTAAACTCATTATCTGCCAAAACAGCAGAAATTATCAGAAATTGGTCATTCAAATGTTCAATACATCAACCCAGTTACCTTTTACTTTCCATTCTTTAACTCATTTATTCAGACACTGGAGAATGCTAAATACCAATTTAATCTTACACAACAAATAAAACCTTACTCTACGGAGAACAGTGTAGCTCAAATTTCTGCTTTCAACAAAACCTACACATACTACATCCTGCATTTCTTCCTCAAATAAATTATTCATGCATATATTTTAAAATGTCTTTTTAAAACAATTCAAAATGAGTTAAAAGGTTCCAAGTGCAAATCTGAACAGTTTCAGATTACTTTTCACATTTGGTTCACTGTCCTTTTCTAAAAACATCATCAGGATTTAATTGTAGTGCCGTTAAACAGTGCTTACCACGGCATTGCTTTTAACTAGACCACAATTTAAAAAAGACACGCTTGCATATTGCTATAGTTTTAAATACATTATAAATATATTCTGTCAAATTAATCCAGTTCAATAGCAAGGGTACATTAATAATCCCAGTAAAAAAATATTTAAAATATATTGCCAACATGGTTCATTTCATATCTCCCTATATAAGTATCTAAAATAATACATGTTAGACTAAGCAACATATGCATATATTAACTATGTTCAAGCTATGGTATTTAAATCACAAAAAGACATCCTAATAATATCATACACAACTACTGTATTTAGTGATATCTTTATGTTTGTTTTTGCTTTTTTCTGTTTACCATTGTTCTGATATCACATTTAGATAGTGCCTATTGTGTGTGCTCCAGATCCGACAAGTCACACTGCTGGTTTCTGCTGGTGACAAAGTGAAATCTATTCAGGCAGTGCAACCGATTCACACTCTTAAATATCTTGTCTCATCTCAGGTCTTCCAGTATCCACAGAATATGGTCCTGGAGATTGAAAATGATTTTCAGTGAGATTACTGTACCAGGTGACATTAATAATTCCTAAATCCATACAGAACTCTTTCCGTTTTTTACAATGGTCACAGCTTTCTCTGTAGTGGCTGATTTCGGCCTGGCTCCTTGTTTCTCCTGGGTTGTATTGACCCTGTTCTGCTCTGCCATGGTGCTTCCAGGACTACTTGTCCTCGAGGTGGGCTGGTTCTTGTTGGTGTTGTATGTCTGGAAGGCCATTTCGAGCTGCTCCTGGGCCACCCGTAGGTGGCGGTGAAGGCTGGCTAGGTCCGAGGGGATGTTGTCGTCTGGACTGGTGCACTCTTGGTTATGTTCATGGGCATCGTTGGCCATGTTCTGCTCGTGGTGCATGATTAGACTGTTGGGGATAATTCGGTTGGGCTTGTCTGACTTCATGACCAGGTTGTACCCGGGGGGAGAGGCAGGGATGTTACGGGAGTACGGGTAGCTGTATGAGGGCCGTCGACCCCCCTGGTTCCTCTTCTTGTGGAGAGTGTCCCGGAATGTTCCGATGCCCAAGTGGAACATCTCACACACGTTGAGGAGCAGGCAGAGGCAGCTGACGACGTACATGATGAGCAGGAAGATGGTCTTCTCCGTCGGCCGAGATATAAAGCAGTCTACATTGTGTGGACAGGGCACCTTATTGCACACATATGATGAATTAACACGGAAGCCGTAGAGAAGATACTGGCCCGCCAGGAAGCCGATCTCAAACACAGCCCGGGACAGTAGCTGCAGGACGTAGATTCTCATCAAGCCCTCTTGCATGATCCGCCGGCGGCCGTCATGTCTCTGCGGCTTGGCCGGCTCAGGCTTGACTTCATGGCCTCCCATCACCTCCTCCTGGTAGATCATGGGCTCTGCATCATTGTCCTCATCCTCCTCCAGCACCTCCTCAAGCGGGTGGCTTGCCCTCCACCTTTGAGCATGAATGGCCTTCTTCCGGCGGTGGAACTTCCGACGGTCCAACTCGGAGGAGCGAGCTATCTTGTGGATGGCGTAGCCCAGGTACATGACCGAGGGGGTGGAGATCATGATTATCTGGAAGACCCAGAAGCGGACATGTGAGAGTGGGGCGAAGGCATCGTAGCACACGTTGTCACAGCCGGGCTGCTTGGTGTTACAGGTAAACTTGGTCTGCTCGTCCGAGTAGATGGACTCGCCCCCCACGGCGGTCAGCACGATGCGGAAGATGATGAGCACCGTTAGCCACACTTTCCCCACAAAGGTGGAGTGGTTGTGGATCTCTTCCAGAAGACGTGTGAGAAAGCTCCAGCTCATGGTGGTCATAGAGGCTTCTCAACTAGAATCTGGGAACACATAAAAAGTATAATTAGGGGTTTGGTTGAATAAAAGATCTACAATAACTAACAGAACTATTCACAACTCATACATAACACCAACATAACTAGTCACAGCTCATACACAACACCAACAGAACTATTCACAACTCATACGCAACATCAACAGAACAACTTGGTTTGTTGTTTTGGAGAGTTTGTTGTTTTGAAATTTTATTGAAAAGTTTCTTAGTAGCTAGCAACCTTTTGAGTTTGGATCCCGTAACGTAGTTGGCATCAGTTGCTGGGACTGCTACTATCGCTCCAGTGATCCTGCTGACCAGGGCCGTGTCTGAGGAGCTATTTGGCCTAGCAGCTAGCCTAGCTGCTAGCTATCTGCCTATCAAGCTAGCAGGGTTTTCTTGAGGGCTTGAACACAGCCCATGACGCGGTTAGCCATTGTGGCTGGGACTGTGGATTGTCCCGGTCTTGTAGCTTTCTAGATCCCAGCTGTTTGTTATTTCCAATCTTCCCTGTGACCTGTGACCTGCCCTGTCTGGAACTGAGAGGAGGACAGTGGTGTATCTCTATCACAGGTGAATGATATTTTAAAAGAACAAAAATAGTTCTACAAGCAGTTGTTAAAACAACAAGAAAATAGCTTCAAGTGTTTTGTCCAAATACTGGTGGATTTAACTAATAACATAACGGATGACCTGACCAGAGAGGTCCAGGACCTGAGGAACAGTTTACAGTTCTCCCAGGGTCAGCTTGATGAGTTTAAACTGGAGAAAGGCAAGATTAAATCAATCTGTAAGTCATTTAGAGAGCACATCAGTTCTGTGTGTGAATCCATGATAACAATGACAGAGAAATCAGATTATCTCGAGGGAGAACAACATGGTAGTGGGCCGAATTACAGAATCTCCACATGAGACCTGGACGGAGACTGAGGGCAAAGTGAGCGAAACGATCTCTGAGAAACTGTAGATGGACCACAGGAAGATTGAGGTGGAGCGCGCCCACAGAACTGGAAAACCCAACCCTGGCCCAGGTGACAGGACCAGGCCGATAGTCGTCAAGTTCCTGAGGTTCAAGGATAAGGTAGCTGTTCTGAAAGATCCAAGAACTTGAGAGGTACGTACAGTATATCTTCCTCAACAAGGACTATCCTGAAGCTGTGCGCCAGAAGAGGAAAGAACTTATCCAAGCCATGAAAGCTGCCAGAGCGTGTGAGGACATTGCTTACATCTGCTATGACAGGCTCATTGTCCACCCTCCCTCTCAAAAGCCTGGAAGGGATGAGAGCCAAGCCTACGGGTTCGTAGCTTCAACCCGCAGCAGACACACACACACCAACTGATTAATGGACTGCTGAATATACACATTTTTCTCTTGCTTTGTTTGCTCTTTTCCATATTATATCTATCTCTGATAAGCTCCCCAGGAAAGGGCTGAAAACAGGCCAAATTAATATGTGTAGCCTTAGAAATAAGGTTCATGAAATCAATAACATGCTAACATCAGATAACATTAATATATTAGCCGTTTCTGAGACTCACTTAGATAATTAATATGATGATACAGCAGTAGCAATACAAGGATATAACATCTATAGAAGAGACAGACATGCTTATGGGGGAGGAGTTGCTGTATATATTCAGATCCATATCCCTGTAATGCTTAGAGAAGATCTTATGTCAAGTGTTATTGAAGTGTTGTGGTTGCAGGTTCACTTGGCACATCTAAAGCCTTTTACTTTAGGGTGTTGCTATAGGCTACCATGTGCTAACAGTTAGTATATGTGTTTAATGCTTGATAGTAAATGTAAACAGAGGTCTACTTTCTTGGGGACCTGAATATTGACTGGTTTTCATCAAGCTGTCCTCTCAAGAGGAAGCTTCTTACTGTAACCAGTTCCTGTAATCTGGTTCAGGTTATTAATCAACCTACCAGGGTGTTTACAAACACTACAGGAACAGTGTGTTTTTACTAATACTGTAGAACTTTGTTCTAAAGCTGTATCTGTACCCATTGGATGCAGTGATCACAATATAGTGGTTATATCCAGGAAAGACAAAGTTCTGGAAGATGGGCCTAAAATAGTGTATAAGATATCATACAAAAGATATTGCTGTGACTCTTATATGGATGATTAAAAATAAAAAATATTTGTTGTTCTGATGTGATTTAATAAAGGAGCATCCAGACGCTGCACTTGATGAATTTAAGAAAGTGCTTCTTCCAATGATTGATTAACATGCACCTGTTAAGAAACTGACTGTTAGCACGTGTAAGGCTACATGGATTGATGAGGAATTGAAAAACTGTATGGTTGAAAGAGACGGGGCTAAAGGAGTGGCTAATGATTGGCTGATTTACTGCACACTGAGAAATGATGTGACTAAACTCAACAAAAATAAGAAGAATCTGCATTATGAAGCCAAGATCAATGATATGAATAATTATATGCTGTATACACACTGTCTATAGTTATCCAAACACCATGTCTATTAGTTTACTCAAATACTCAAAACACTGGTACCACCTACATGCACTCACACAACCACAAACACCCCTGTCTGTCTCACCTAGAGTTTATTGATGATGGAGGACGACCCAAAACAGAGGGTTCTTGCCTTTGCATTTTCACATGACCACCTGTACTCCTAGATTCTGTATTAAAGTGACTGTCCAGTGAAAATCTCACGTTTAAAAGTTCATATTCTGTTAACTCATACCCAAATAATGTTGCTGCCTCGTCCTATTCTCGTATTTGTGGCAAAAGCATAAATTGGAGAAAAATACACTTTTAAAAAACCCCACCTAAAACAGACCATTTAAAAACATGATGTCATGTTGGCTCGTTGGCTGTGCTGCCCAATCAGCGGTATACTTGAATTAATATTGTGTATACCCAGTCACCCTCAACATTCTGTTGTTGGGGTACGCCCACACCATCACAACACAGAAAAGCTGCTTTTTAACATACTTCATTCCATGTTTTTAGGAAGGAAAACTTGTTCACTCATATTGGAAACACTAGACATTTACTTTTACTTCAACCAGATCCCAGAAGTCAAATATCCTCTTTTACCTTTTTCAAAGTCAACTTGCTACGGCAGATTTACCTTATTCAGTATATTACATATTTTGCTTTATTTTAATTGACCAAACTACATGATACAGAGCAATTGTGTTATAATCCTCGTATTCCTATAAAATATGTTACTTTTTGCAAACATTAAAATATGTATTTGAGATTAACAATTCCACTCGAAAAAGTCCCGAAAAATTAGATTTTAAATAATATATTTGCACACAACATCTGCTATAATAATACATAATGCCAAAGTTGCTTTGTGAGGCAAGCTGAGGCATTCCATGTCTTAATGGCCCGCAGGCCTTCAGCAGTCAAGATAATCCAATTAAATTCACACTTCACTGTCCACCAAGGCTCTGGACATGCAAGAACTCAAGAGGGATACAACGCAACACACTAATGTTAATTAAAAGCAACAACTATGAACATAATCCCTGGGACCCATTTGAAATTAATGAAATGATTAACAGACTGTTCCCATTCGCTTTCCATGTGCAAGAAATGTGGTTCTAAATAATCTCTAAATTAGCTTTCTTGTATCTTGCTTTCTTGTGAATTATTTCAATTTAGCTAAATACTTCCCCCAAAAAACTGCTGACATACTGTGTCACACACAGACAGTGGTGTAGTGGAGGGTAAACGCAAGTAAACACAGTTTTGTTCACAACTTTTTTATTTTTGCGCAACAGTTTACCCACCTTTTGGCGGAACAATGCATTAAAAGTACAAGGAGCGTTAAACTTTCAGAGTTTACCCACCAATGTTTATTACCACTACGTCACTCCCAGGATGTTGACCTGGGATTCTCAGATTGACTGTTGAATCTGACTTTAGAGGAAGAGAAGTAGGCCATCTATAGCTTCTCCCAGGATGTTGACCTGGGATTCTCAGATTGACTGTTGAATCTGACTTTAGAGGAAGAGAAGCAGGCCATCTATAGCTTCTCCCAGGATGTTGACCTGGGATTCTCAGATTGACTGTTGAATCTGACTTTAGAGGAAGAGAAGCAGGCCATCTATAGCTTCTCCCAGGATGTTGACCTGGGATTCTCAGATTGACTGTTGAATCTGACTTTAGAGGAAGAGAAGCAGGCCATCTATAGCTTCTCCCAGGATGTTGACTTGGGATTCTCAGATTGACTGTTGAATCTGACTTTAGAGGAAGAGAAGTAGGCCATCTATAGCTTCTCCCAGGATGTTGACCCACTAGAGCAGACTGACTGCCTGCTTCGTGAGTTGACAGTATCATGACTGTGTAGCAGCACTGTCTCCCCTGATCTATCTTAGCTGCCATCTGAGTGAAAACAGTGAACAGGAGAGGCTTGTTCGTCTGTCTAGCTGTCACGGGGGCCACGAGGCCTGCCCTCCGGACACACCAGACCATGTGCTGCTGCTGTCTCACATTGGGGAGAGAGGGCCATCTAGCACCACATGGCTAGGCCACAGATGGCAGCTACAGTGGGCAAAATCAGGTGGGTAAGCACTCATGTGAAACACTTATCTAGTGTTATAAGTTAGTAAACTGTTCATAAATGAATAAAGGTGGATAAACTGAGTTTACACTTTACCACATTATTGTTTAACTGGCTTTATTATGAAGGGTGTCTCATGATGGCATGCTTTGGAGGTGGTAGGCTACTGTGTACAGCAATTCAGTGGTTTGTGGGTAGTTTGCAACATTATTTTATGCAGTTGGTATTTCATACAGTTGAACTGGAAAAGAGAAAATATTAGTAACTTCCAGGGGTGGAAAAAATACCCAATTCTCATACTTGAGTAAAAGTAAAGATACCTTAATATAAAATGACTCAAGTAAAAGTGAAAGTCACCCAGTAAAATACTACTTGAGTAAAAGTCTAAAAGTATTTGGTTTTGAAATATACTGAAGTATCAAAAGTAAATGTAATTGATAAAATGTACTTAAGTATCAAAAGTAAAAGTACAGGTATAAATTCTTTATATTAAGCAAACCAGACGGCCCCATTTTCTTGTTTTTTAAAGTGACGGTTAGCCAGGGGAACGTTCCAACGCTCAGACATCACTTACAAAGAGAGCATGTGTGTTTAGTGAATCCACCAGATCAGAGGTAGTAGATGACCAGGGATGTTCTCTTGAGAAGTGTGTGAATTGGACCATTTCCTGTCCTGCTAAGCTTTCAAAATGTATCGAATACTTTGGTTGTCAGGGAAAATGTATGGATTAAAAAGTATATTATTATCTTTAGGAATGTAGTGAAATAAAAGTAAAAGTTGTCAAAAATATAATAGTAGAGTACATATACCAATAAAAAGACTACTTAAGTAATACTTTAAAGTATTTTTACTGAAGTACTTTACACCACTGGTAACTTTGTAGTGATATTGTAGTGATATTATTTTAGGACCTCTACATGTTTATTCCATGTTATGTGTCATGGAATATTTCTTTAAACAACATGTTTTAGCAATAACATTGGAACAATTATGTTAGAACAAATTTATTTGAGAATGCTGTATTAATTAATGCAATTACTATATGCATGTGTGCGTTTTAATTGTAGTCACTACTATCAGTTGTTTTTTTAATTCCCTTAATTAGGGTTGCAAAGGGAGGGTAATATTACTGGACACTTTAGAAGTTTACCAGTAAACTACCAGAATTGTGGAATCTTTCAAGGATTTTATGTAATCTATCTCAAGACTCTTTGGGTACTTCAGAATATCCCAGCTGTCTGTAATTGTCTCTGTGTGGCTTTATCACATGTACAATATTTGAAATAATTAAATTAGAGGATTTTTAAATAAATAATAGAATGACAAATCTGTAAAACATGATCCTGAATATAAACCGTGAACTCAGTCAGTGAATACCAGTGGTGTTAAATGTGAGGCCTTTATATATTTTTTAACACACTTTTATTTATTTTACTATGTCAATATGTATTTGTTGTCAATTTTTCAAAAGTTAGAAGAGTTACAGAGTTAATTGAAAATAAGGCTATTTTCACTTGGACCATATGGTGTATCTACTAGAACCTCATGGACCATATGGTGTATCTACTAGAACCTCATGGACAATATGGTGTATCTACTAGAACCTCATGGACAATATGGTGTATCTACTAGAACCTCATGGACCATATGGTGTATCTACTAGAACCTCATGGACCATATGGTGTATCTACTAGAACCTCATGGACCATATGGTGTATCTACTAGAACCTCATGGACCATATGGTGTATCTACTAGAACCTCATGGACCATATGGTGTATCTACTAGAACCTCATGGACCATATGGTGTATCTACTAGAACCTCATGGACCATATGGTGTATCTACTAGAACCTCATGGACCATATGGTGTATCTACTAGAACCTCATGGACCATATGGTGTATCTACTAGAACCTCATGGACAATATGGTGTATCTACTAGAACCTCATGGACCATATGGTGTATCTACTAGAACCTCATGGACCATATGGTGTATCTACTAGAACCTCATGGACCATATGGTGTATCTACTAGAACCTCATGGACCATATGGTGTATCTACTAGAACCTCATGGACAATATGGTGTATCTACTAGAACCTCATGGACCATATGGTGTATCTACTAGAACCTCATGGACCATATGGTGTATCTACTAGAACCTCATGGACAATATGGTGTATCTACTAGAACCTCATGGACAAGATGGTGTATCTACTAGAACCTCATGGACCATATGGTGTATCTACTAGAACCCCATGGACCATATGGTGTATCTACTAGAACCTCATGGACCATATGGTGTATCTACTAGAACCTCATGGACCATATGGTGTATCTACTAGAACCTCATGGACAATATGGTGTATCTACTAGAACCTCATGGACCATATGGTGTATCTACTAGAACCTCATGGACAATATGGTGTATCTACTAGAACCTCATGGACCATATGGTGTATCTACTAGAACCTCATGGACCATATGGTGTATCTACTAGAAACTCATGGACCATATGGTGTATCTACTAGAACCTCATGGACAATATGGTGTATCTACTAGAACCTCATAGACCATATGGTGTATCTACTAGAACCTCATGGACCATATGGTGTATCTACTAGAAACTCATGGACCATATGGTGTATCTACTAGAACCTCATGGACCATATGGTGTATCTACTAGAACCTCATGGACCATATGGTGTATCCACTAGAACCTCATGGACAATATGGTGTATCTACTAGAAACTCATAGACAATATAGTGTATCTACTAGAACCTCATGGACCATATGGTGTATCTACTAGAACCTCATGGACAATATAGTGTATCTACTAGAACCTCATGGACAATATGGACACAGATATAAAAAATGAATACGATATATGAATACATTTTTATTTTTTTTGCAACCCTATTCTTAATATCAATAAATACGGATTTAGCTGAAGAAAAAATATGACTGTGTGATATGACAAAATAAATGCATTGTTATTATGTAGGCTATCTTTCCATTTCTGTACTACAACATAACCTTCGTTCTCCCATTGAAAGTGATCCCACCTGAGGAGATGCACCCAACTTGCCCTCATGATCTCCTTGACCTTTGACCTGTGTCCTAATATGAATAACTAATGTCAAGTTATAGTCTATCACTTTTCTTCATCCAATATTTTGAACACATGTAAAATATATTTCAACAAGAAAACAATAATGATAACTATACCTTTATATCTTATATCTTATATCTTATAGAATAAGTATTTACTAGGCTTGTGTAAACTAGTTAACACAGAAACACGTTGCTGTAATTGCGTGGAATTTATTTTCAGGATTTTATCATGTTTTTGTGGTCTTTTTTTATATTTTTTTTATTTATAGTAACACACATTTATTAAATATATCAGCAGTTTTCTTAATAGCCGTCATTTTCTCTCTATCCCCAACCAGGCTGTATCACTACCGGCCGTGATTGGGAGTCCCATAGGGCCGCGCACAATTGGCCCAGTGTGGTCCGGGTTTGGCCGGTGTAGGCCGTCATTGTAAATAACAATTTGTTCTTAACTGACTTGCCTAGTTAAATAAAGGTTAAATACATTTTTTTAAATGTGTTGCAGTGGCAGCATCACCATCTATCGCAAACAACAACCAATTTTAGAAATAAACAGTTGTTTAGATTGTAGTGGCCTGAGAGAATATACATTATAAAGAATTACAAATCACCTGGTGTCAGAGGTGTACGTCAAGTTGAACTACTTTTCTTTATTTGCTGCAAAACAATATCCTTCCAGCTTTACACAGTGGGACTAAATTATGTTTTGAAATAAAACTGGTGCACAAGTATGCATATTGCACTTATCTCAATACGTCTTTCTACACTATACTTTTACCCTGTTGATTTAAAACCATGCTACATTTGACATACAATTAAAATGTAACATTCTACACCTGCATTTTGCATGAAATTATTGTAATTTCATTTAAAATGTTCAGTCTACAGTACCTACAGTATGACAGAGTATGATAGAGGAATACCTACAGTATGACAGAGTATGATAGAGGAATACCTACAGTATGACAGAGTATGATAGAGGAAATACCTACAGTATGACAGAGTATGACAAAAGGAATACCTACACTACGTACAATACCTACAAACCTACAGTATGACAGAGGAAATACCTACAGTATGACAGAGGAAATACCTACAGTATGACAGAGTATGATAGAGGAAATACCTACAGTATGACAGAGTATGATAGAGGAAATACCTACAGTATGACAGAGTATGATAGAGGAAATACCTACAGTATGACAGAGGAAATACCTACAGTATGACAGAGTAAATACCTACAGTATGACAGAGTAAATACCTACAGTATGACAGAGGAAATACCTACAGTATGACAGAGTAAATACCTACAGTATGACAGAGTAAATACCTACAGTATGACAGAGCAAATACCTACAGTATGACAGAGGAAATACCTACAGTATGACAGAGGAAATACCTACAGTATGACAGAGTAAATACCTACAGTATGACAGAGTAAATACCTACAGTATAACAGAGTAAATACCTACAGTATGACAGAGTAAAGAGATAGGCGTCCTAGGGTTTGGGAGAGAACGGACAAAACCCACCTGGAGAAGAAGTTGCACTGCATGCTCTGTCCAGACATAACTTTGTCCACATTTTCATAGCCATCCCGTGCCAAGTCCGTGCCAAAGGCATGGAGGGTCCATCCTGATCTGATGCTGTGACAACAACATCCTCTCCCCCACACAGTAAAAACATCACCACTTAGCCTTCTCTGTTTATTCTCTCCTAACTTGTCCATTCAGGGAGGACGGAACTGAACTCACATTCTGACTCGGGTCTGGTTTCTATGACGCCAGCCTCCCTCCCCTGGCAAGCCTCCCTCCCTCCCTCCCTCCCCTGGCAAGCCTCCCTCCCTCCCTCCCTCCCCTGGCAAGTGACCCTCATTGGAGGGTCAAACTTAAGGACATCTGACAGCAGATTGAAATGAACACCCACCCAGCTGAGGGAGGCTTGTTAGTGGCAACACCCCCAACCTTCCCCATCCCACCCACCCCCTATAGCTCAACACTGCTCAACACCCACCCCCCTATAGCTCAACACTGCTCAACACCCCCCCCTAGCTCAACACTGCTCAACACTCAACCCCCTAGCTCAACACTGCTCAACACCCCCCCTAGCTCAACACTGCTCAACACTCACCCTCCTAGCTCAACACTGCTCAACACTCACCCCCCTAGCTCAACACTGCTCAACACTCACCCCCCTGTAGCTCAACACTGCTCAACACCCACCCCCTAGCTCAACACTGCTCAACACTCACTCCCTATAGCTCAACACTGCTCAACACCCCCCCCAGCTCAACACTGCTCAACACTCACCCCCCTGTAGCTCAACACTGCTCAACACTCACCCCCCTAGCTCAACACTGCTCAACACTCACCCCCCTGTAGCTCAACACTGCACAACACCCACCCCCTAGTTCAACACTGCTCAACACTCACTCCCTATAGCTCAACACTGCTCAACACCCCCCCCAGCTCAACACTGCTCAACACTCACCCCCCTGTAGCTCAACACTGCTGAACACTCAACCCCCTGTAGCTCAACACTGCTCAACACCCCCCCAGCTCAACACTGCTCAACACTCACCCCCCTGTAGCTCAACACTGCTCAACACTCAACCCCCCCTAGCTCAACACTGCTCAACACTCAACCCCCCCTAGCTCAACACTGCTGAACACCCACCCCCCCCCTGTAGCTCAACACTGCTCAACACTCAACCCCCTAGCTCAACACTGCTCAACAATCACCCCCCTGTAGCTCAACACTGCTCAACACTCACCCCACTATAGCTCAACACTGCTCAACACTCACCCCCTAGCTCAACACTGCTCAACACTCAACCCCCTGTAGCTCAGCACTCAGTAACACAGCTGATGACAGGTGGTTCCTCTCTCTGCCATTTTTCTGATCTCAGCAACACATGGTGCACCACACAACTGCCTCTCCTCACTTCCCTATGCCTAGGCTACCTGTAAAGCTAGTTGTGGATGTGATGGCTTGCCTTGAAAATACATAATGTGGAAAGTAGATGCATCTGCATAGTATTTGGCATATGGATGGTGTGAGTGCTCTCTCTCTCTCCTCTCTCGCTCTCTCTGTCTCTGTCATTAACATACACAACCACTCACACCGACCAACACCTTCTACTGAAATTGTGTATTTATATACAGTACAACAGGTGTCCTTTATTGTATCAAACAACAATGAGAGATAGGGAGAGCCTGCTGGTATACCCAATCTCCAAAGTGCCACACAGAGATAAAAAACACATTGCCTAAGAGCAGATCCGCTTCAATGTATCCAACAGGTACGCTCAGTCATATCAAGTGTCCAAATATTTAGATGTTCCATCCAGGCGAATGGCCAGTGATGAGACAGGTGGACAGGTCCCACTCCCCACTACACTCCACGTATTTTCCGACATGCTGTTTACACTCAAGGCTTTTTGTCAGGCCGTAGAACTGGGAAGCACAATGTTACTTAGCGCATGTGACAGCTTTTTTCACATGACTAAAATAGCATCTTTAAGTACAGTAGAGACAAACCATGCCTCATTCTAACCACATGGTTCTCTGCCCATAATTTATAGGCCTACTTCATAAATATTTATCTCCAAGAAGAAATCCAGCTCATATACTTAATTTCTACTTTAAAAAATTATTCCTCAATCACTTTTATTGTGAGCCAGCCATTGTACTGCTGTTTAATAATGGATGTGACCGTCAGCTAAAATGAAATTGGTGCACAACAGTAGAGACCAGTATCTAGCCAGTGCCAGTGTTACAATGATCATATTACTGTGGTGTGGAGTGACTTACAGTATTCCTCAGAAAGATACTCCAATTAAGTCAAGAATCATATTTAAATAAAAAATATATCTGGATACAAAGCAGGTACAAGCCTTATATCAATCTCTTTCATTACTAAATTGGAAAGTGTGGGCAACAGATGTGTCACTTTTATCCTCTGTTTGTTGGTGATGCACTTGCTAATACCTCACTGACCTGGCCAATTCATCAACATCTTAATTCACTTGCTAATACCTCACTGACCTGGCCAATTCATCAACATCTTAATTCACTTGCTAATACCTCACTGACCTGGCCAATTCATCAACATCTTAATTCACTTGCTAATACCTCACTGACCTGGCCAATTCATCAACATCTTAATTCACTTGCTAATACCTCACTGACCTGGCCAATTCATCAACATCTTAATTCACTTGCTAATACCTCACTGACCTGGCCAATTCATCAACATTTTAATTCACTTGCTAATACCTCACTGACCTGGCCAATTCATCAACATTTGAATGCTGCTCAGACATCACTGGCAACCTCTGACACAGAATTAATATTACTGGCAATATTTAACTGATCATTTTTCATCTAAGGACAAGTATTTTCCAAAAAGAGACAAAAATATACACTTCTCCAAAGATTCAAGCATGAGAGTGTGATATGAGAGTCCAGTGAAAACTGAGTGGGTTGGAGAGAGTGTGGAGAGCTGTGTGACTGTGGACTGAGTGGGTGCTGGCTCTGAAACCAAGCCAGTACCCATCCATCCTCCTGACACAATGCCTCCAAACATCTCCTCCTCCTTCCATCCCTCCCTCCAACCCCGCATCTGACTGAGGAGTTCTGGCATTGCATGCACCCCTGGTGGGGGTCAAGAGAAGGAGGAGAGGGGATGCTGCTGGAACGACTGGAGCGTTTGGGGTTCATCTAGACAGCCATGTGCTGTGTTGTCCCTGGGGGGGAAACAGTCAGACCATCACGTGGCTTCTTCTCCTAGTCGGATCAGCTCCAAAATCTTGCTGCCACCCAAAAGACACCGGTGGTCAAGTAACTACTCTATTTATGTTATTTTCGGGTTATAATAAGTTAGTCATTATATAATAAATGATGTTCATTCATTTCATATTTATTCAATGATTTGTTAAATTGATAAACCACCTGCAGATTCCTTTTATAGTCATCTGTTGCTGCACAAAACGGTACGTTCTGTTCAAAGGACTGCCCCACAAGCATTTGCTCATAGTCAGTCAGTTCAAGAGGTCAATGAGAGTTGTGCTGTCTGTCTGCAGTGGAGTTCGAATGATGCAACAACAAGGACAGATGGAGAGAAGAGAAGTGAACATCTCGACAGCTCTTCTCTCCTCAGCCCTTTGCCAATGTCACTTTCCCAGAGAGTTTTTCCTCTCTGCAGAACTAAGTTGATGGGAGCCGACTAGGGGCCACGGAGGTCTGTGTTTATGTAACAGATCAAGCATAGCCATGTGACTTGGACGTGGCCCCCCAGAGAAAAGAGTGACACAAGACACCAGAGCAAAGCATGCAACTCGGCCGGCGCTTGCCCCCCTTCTCCTCTCCCCCACATCGTCCAACTGCCCTTACCAGGCAGTGCAGAGCAGAGTGGGGTATATCCTATAGGCTGCCCGAGGAGAGTGATGGCAGTCCTCTCTCATTTGTTCACTTTTCTGTTTTCAGCCAAGCCTATCCTATCCCATCCTACCCCTTGGCTCTGTGCATCCCGTGCCAGTTTGACGGAGGCTCAAGTCCACTGAAGCGACTGGGGTGAAGAGCCTAGAGGTGGTTGCCAACATTATCCAAGAAAAACTTCCTTTAGCTGAGTTTGGATGTCTACTCTTAGTCTACAAGGCATTGCAGTATAGCTGTGTAGGACGTGGACATGGTCCAACTAGAAAAAGCAGGTGGACTCAAACTGTAGCAAATCTAACATACTTCACAAGTTCTCTGGCATTTTGCTATATATTTACATCATTTAAAAGAATGTACATCTGATGTAGATCGTAAATTGCCTGTAAACTTTGACTGCCCTAAACAATTTCAGGTTGAAAATACTCTTCCTCCAATGAAACCCTGCTTGCCTCAAGACTGACATTGCCTTTAGGGTGAACACGATGAGCGGACATTCATGTCCAATTAATCTTTATGTAAGTTGAGAGAAATAGCAGAAATGTTATCGAAAGCATATTGCTGTGTCTATTCTGGGGTCAGCAGGAAGTGATGTATCAGTACTCTGGCTTTCAGGTAGATGTTGCACTTGGGGTGAGTTGGATGTAAGGATAAGGACTCTGGCTTAAATGTAGTTGATACAGATTAAGAGTTATTTATTTGTTCATTACATGGATGATGCCAAAAATGGGATAAGTCTTACCTGAGCTCCATCAATCCTTTGGTGGAGCTTTTTGCCTAGAAGTTTGGTATAGACCCTGTAAACCAAATTTGTTTCTGTGAAAGTTCCCAGAACATTTGTTAGGTTGCGGCAGATGTTCTCATAACAAAAATGATTATACAGTGTTTGCATTAAACATTCGCTTGATGTTGCAAGAACGTTCCCAGAACACACCTCGTCTGTTCTTTAAAGGTTTGCAGAATGTTTCATTAGGTTGTGGGAACAGTCTGTGGGAACATTGTGGGGACATCAAAAAAAGGTATGTTCCCAAAACACAAAAACTGTCTAGTTTCTTTTAGGGTAAAAAAAAAACATTCACCTAATGTTACAAGAACGTTCACAGAAGTACTTTAAAAGTTTGATCGTTTAATTCGGTTGTGGGAACAGTGTGGGTATATCACAAGAGATAGTTTCCCAAAACACAACATCTGTCCCGTTGTGATGACATTCTTACAATGTTTGTAATCAGGGTGCACAAAACATTCCCTCAATGTTTTTAGAATGAAGTTTTAAGACATTTATTGTACAAACATAGTTTTGTTGTATTTTATTTATAGTCCAAAGTGGGGATCGAACCTGGGAGCTTTGGGGTGAAATGAATCCATTGCGACACTGAGATGAGACTAATACAAATATAAAGCTGTTTAAACCTTTACTCTGACCTCCAGGTTGTCTTTAGGATAACTACATCTAGAAAAATAAGAGAGGATAACTAAATCTAGAAAAATAAGAGAGGATAACTAAATCTAGAAAAATAAGAGAGGATAACTAAATCTAGAAAAATAAGAGAGGATAACTAAATCTAGAAAAATAAGAGAGGATAACTAAATCTAGAAAAATAAGAGAGGATAACTAAATCTAGAAAAATAAGAGAGGATAACTAAATCTAGAAAAATAAGAGAGGATAATTACATCTAGAAAAATAAGAGAGGATAACTAAATCTAGAAAAATAAGAGAGGATAACTAAATCTAGAAAAATAAGAGAGGATAACTACATCTAGAAAAATAAGAGAGGATAACTAAATCTAGAAAAATAAGAGAGGATAACTAAATCTAGAAAAATAAGAGAGGATAACTACATCTAGAAAAATAAGAGAGGATAACTAAATCTAGAAAAATAAGAGAGGATAATTACATCAAGAAAAATAAGAGAGGATAACTAAATCTAGAAAAATAAGAGAGGATAACTAAATCTAGAAAAATAAGAGAGGATAACTAAATCTAGAAAAATAAGAGAGGATAATTACATCTAGAAAAATAAGAGAGGATAACTAAATCTAGAAAAATAAGAGAGGATAACTAAATCTAGAAAAATAAGAGAGGATAACTACATCTAGAAAAATAAGAGAGGATAACTAAATCTAGAAAAATAAGAGAGGATAACTAAATCTAGAAAAATAAGAGAGGATAACTAAATCTAGAAAGAATAAGAGAGGATAACTACATCTAGAAAAATAAGAGAGGATAACTAAATCTAGAAAAATAAGAGAGGATAACTAAATCTAGAAAAATAAGAGAGGATAACTAAATCTAGAAAAATAAGAGAGGATAACTACATCTAGAAAAATAAGAGAGGATAACTAAATCTAGAAAAATAAGAGAGGATAACTACATCTAGAAAAATAAGAGAGGATAACTACATCTAGAAAAATAAGAGAGGATAACTAAATCTAGAAAAATAAGACAGGATAACTAAATCTAGAAAAATAAGAGAGGATAACTAAATCTAGAAAAATAAGAGAGGATAATTACATCTAGAAAAATAAGAGAGGATAACTAAATCTAGAAAAATAAGAGAGGATAACTACATCTAGAAAAAGAAGAGAGGATAACTAAATCTAGAAAAATAAGAGAGGATAACTAAATCTAGAAAAATAAGAGAGGATAACTAAATCTAGAAAAATAAGAGAGGATAACTACATCTAGAAAAATAAGAGAGGATAACTAAATCTAGAAAAATAAGAGAGGATAACTAAATCTAGAAAAATAAGAGAGGATAATTACATCTAGAAAAATAAGAGAGGATAACTAAATCTAGAAAAATAAGAGAGGATAACTAAATCTAGAAAAATAAGAGAGGATAACTACATCTAGAAAAATAAGAGAGGATAACTAAATCTAGAAAAATAAGAGAGGATAACTAAATCTAGAAAAATAAGAGAGGATAACTAAATCTAGAAAGAATAAGAGAGGATAACTACATCTAGAAAAATAAGAGAGGATAACTAAATCTAGAAAAATAAGAGAGGATAACAACATCTAGAAAATAAAATAACTTTAAAATAGTCTAGCAGGAATGAACATTGCAGTAATGTTTTCCGAACTACTTCCATTATCGTTGAAGTATGTTTTTAGAACAATTCTGGATCATCATTTCATAAGTTTACAGAATAACTTTAAAATAGTCTAGCAGGAATGTGTCTTATTTGTTGTTATGGGTGTTACTAGTAAATATCTCCATCAACATTAGCTGAATATTCCAGCTGAATATTTTAAGAACAACTTCTATTACTCCAACAGAACCATCATGTTATAATGTCACTATAATTTTACGAGGCCATTTTAGGAACATTCCCTGGAAACCCCCTCTGCGTCGGTGCCTGGAAATAACATATCCATCAACATTAGTGGAATGTTCCTGTAATGTTTCCTCGGAACGAGAACCTTAGGGGAATGTTTGTTTGTTGTAGTTTTTACAAAGTTACCACCCTGTTGCAAGACAAAAGTTCCTGCACTGCAGGAAATGAAAATGTGTAGCTATTCAAGGTTTAAAAATGCTTAAAGTTTTTTATTTTCACTTTAACATTTCAGACTGGATTTGCCCTAACGAAAAATTTAGCAACTCATACAAACATTCCAATTAATTATAATCCACCTAGTAATTCACATTACTATGATTATTTTCCTGCTGTGAGAAACTGGTCAAAATAAGATCCTATACATGGGTAGGTGTCTCGGGTGACATCTCCATTAATGTTAGCAGAATGTTACAGTAACGTTTTCTCAGAACCAATTGAATTGAATCCAGTCATGATGGTTGAATCCAGTGTTTAGGGAACGTTATTGGAACGATCATGCCACAACGTCACACTATAACTTTATGAGAGCATTATGGTTGTTGTTATGGGTGTTTTTAATAGCATCTCCTTCCAACATTAGCAAAACATTTATATTGGTCTCACAGTATGTCTAAAAACATTACTGGTATATTGTGTTATTACATTACCTGGAAACCTAACCAGATCGTTTGGGGAACGTTCTGTGATGGTTATTACAGCTGTTGTGCACAACATTTTAGTGAATGTTAGTAAAACATTCCAAGGATATTTCATTTAAAACATTTTCAAAAGGTTTATATTTTTTCTTTAATCAAATCCTGTTTTCAGGATTTATCATCCTAATGTTAGGTGAAACCCTCGAACTTCATGGGACTTCATGGGAATCTTGGTAATGTTCTGGGAATGTTTACGGTTTGCTAGGGAGTGTCTAAAAAGCATTTATATACAGTATCTTTCCTCACCCACATACAGTACCAGTCAAATGTTTGGACACACCTACTCATTATTTTTTACTATTAACTACATTGTGAAATAACGCATGGAATCATGTGCTGGTGACACTGTCAGTGATTTATTTAGAATTCACGGCACAATTCACCAGCATGGCTACCACAGCATTCTGCAGCGATACGCCATCCCATCTGGTTTGGGCTTAGTGGGACTATCATTTGTTTTTCAACTGGACAATGACCCAACACACCTCCAGGCTGTGTAAGGGCTATTTGACCAAGAAGGAGAGTGATGGAGTGCTGCATCAGATGACCTGGCCTCCACAATCACCCAACCTCAACCCAATTGAGATGGTTTGGGATGAGTTGGACCACAGAGTGAAGGAAAAGCAGCCAACAAGTGCTCAGCATACGTTGAAACTCCTTCAAGACTGTTGGAAAAGCATTCCAGGTGAAGCTGGTTGAGAGAATACCAAGAGTGTACAAAGCTGTCATCAAGGCAAAGAGTCGCTACTTTGAAGAATCTTTTGGTTACTACATGATTCCATATGTGTTATTTCATCGTTTGATGTCTTCACTATTATTCTACAATGTAGAAAATAGTCAAAATAAAGACAAACCCTTGAATGAGTAGGTGTTTCCAAACTTTTGATTGATACCGTATGTTCTAACGAGTGCCGAGTACTGTCTACTTGGCATTGACCATGTATTTCGCTCATATCAAACACACTCTAAGCCTTTTCATGTAAAAATGCATGAAAAATGCCAGAAGAGAACCACATTTTCCATTCACCTGGGTTTTGAGGTGAAAGCACCAGGCATTGTTATAAACTTTCAATAAGGCAGCAAGCAAGAGATTATATAGATTATATAATGATGCTCTGCAAACAAAAAAGAAAAAAACACCCAAACAATCCACATATAAAAATACATTATATTAATATTTATATTCAGCTAAAAAAGTACTTTAATATTCTAATATCGATGTGCTCTGAAATACACTGCATGATCATCAGCTCAAGACAAGTATCACCCCACACAACTTCCCCTTAAACCAAACCAAGCAACAAACAACAAAGCTTGCTTGGAGTGCTGGAGGTCCTTAAACTTTGACATTATCTTGTCATAACTGACCATGTCATGGGGTGGACCCAGGCCTGGCCCGAAGAGCAGCAGACATATTCAGGGTCATTTGGATTTCAGTAGCAGAGAAATGCTTAGTAAAGCACCACCCCAGAGCTCTTAGTACCACCAACTCAGTAAACTTCAGCCATTGGCAGCGCTGCCACAGGCCTAATATCACAGCATCAGCCAGCGCTCCCTAGCTCCTCCATGCCGTGTTGACTTACGCAACAATAGCTGACAGCAGAATCATATGTCTATGGCTCTTGCTCCTGCCACAGTCTAAGTGATATTCCAGATGCGATGGGGAAATGTGAGGTAATGAGATCAAGGTGTTGATGTCAGTTCGTTAGGGCCTGATTATGGTTTTATGTGGAGTATATTTGATAGTTAGATGATACAAATGATAAAAAGATTATGCGGATTTCATAAAAAAAATACTTTGATAAAGTTAAGAGGCCAGACACTGATCTGTTTCACCTGTCTGTGTGCTTGTCTCCACCCCCTCCAGGTGTCTCCATCTTCCTCATTATCCCCAGTGTATTTATACCGGTGTTCTCTGTTCGGCTGCTACCAGTTAGTTTTGTTCATCAAGCCTACCAGCGTTTTCCCGTCTATTTCTAAGGTACCTGTCTTCTTGTTTTCCTGGTTTCAACCATTCCTTTCCTTTCCTTTCCTGACCCTGACCCTGACCCTGACCACCATCTTGTACCTTTGCCCCACTACTCTGGATTACTGAACTCTGCCTGCCCCTGACCTGTCTTTTGCCCCCCTGTTGGGATAATAAACATTTTGTTCTCCGACCGTTGTCTGTGTCTGGGTCTCACCTGTACGCTGATAATGATAATACAATATATGTGGTGTACCTCATTGAAATCCACTTACTTTTGATTGGTCAAAAAATACAATGTATTGTATTCACAGGTAGGGAGAGAATACACCATGTGTTATTATGTAAAGAAGATAATGGTATTCCTAAATGCAAGAGGTCATATTCGTTGTTAATGGTTCAGTATGTGAAGGCTGCAGGTAGCCTAGCGGTTAGACACTGTAGCCTAGCGGTTAGACACTGTAGCCTAGCGGTTAGACACTGTAGCCTAGCGGTTAGACACTGTAGCCTAGCGGTTAGATAGATAGATAGATAGATAGATAGATAGATAGATAGATAGATAGATAGATAGATAGATAGATAGATAGATAGATAGATAGATAGATAGATAGATAGATAGATAGATAGATAGATAGATAGATAGATAGATAGATAGATAGATAGATAGATAGATAGATAGATAGATAGATAGATAGATAGATAGATAGATAGATAGATAGATAGATAGATAGGTACTAGCAGTTAGACACTGTAGCCTAGTGGTTAGACACTGTAGCCTAGTGGTTAGACACTGTAGCCTAGCGGTTAGACACTAGCCTAGCGGTTAGACACTGTAGCCTAGCGGTTAGAGCATTGGGCCAGTAACCGAAAGGTTGCTGGTTCAAGTACCTGAGCCGACAAGATGAGTCCTTGAGCAAGGCACTTAACCCTAATCTGCTCCAGGGGCTGACCCTGTAAGTAGGCTGTCATTGTAAATAAGAATTTGTTCTTAACTTACTTGCCTAGTTAAATAAAGGTTATTTAAAAGTAAAAAATATGTAATTTCCCCATTGCAACTGTTTTCACCGATGGAGGTTTTAAACCACTAGGTGGCATCCATGTATCTGAATGATCATGCATGCATTGCTGTCTCGGGGTAGTAGGCCACTGCAACAATATATTAGCCTAGCCTGCTACAGTAAAGGCGTGGTCAGAATTAGGTAATCAGATCATTTCAAGCCTACTTAGTAAGAGAAGTAACAAGCATTTTTTCTGCTTGGACTGTAGCTACACTGGAGGGTTTCAAACGTACATGTTTTTGAGATTTATGGGGCGCAGTTAAAAGCTGGTCCCTAATTACACATCTACATCAGATGTTTATGCAAAAGTTAGAGAAACACATTAGCTTAAATAATGTGTTTATTCTGATAGCTTAGTCTATGGTGCATCTTTCACACAGTCAGAGCCTTCCCACTGGGCACCACGTCATTTCAACATGGATAATTGGGTAATTTTTGGTTGAAACATTGATCAATGAGATTACAACCTATATTCACCCACTCAAAAAGACAGCCAAAAGTTTGTTGAATTTCCAGTGTGTTACCACTATGCTTTTAACCAAAAACAATGTCCGATTTTTGGTTTAGTTGTCACTCAAATGTCTATCACTGCTACTTTCAACCATTTAGAAGCATAGCAAAGTTCAAATGGGAATACAGTGTCAGATAATTTGTTTATTTATACAACATACAGTATTAATGTATTATCACTATGCTTCTCTCTAATAACACAACCAAATGACCTGGATTGCAGTGTGCAAGTGATCAATGCCGTTCGAGATTCTGCAAAGATTATTACAGCAATTGTGAAGATCTCACAGACCTGCGATGACCTTCAACATGCACACTTTATATAATTACATAAGAAGAAATTATGACCATGGACGTGTTACTCTTTTTAAGGTTGAATGTTACATTAGTGTGTAAGATAGCCTTAACTTTAGGCTATTTACTGTAAAGGTCATATTGAATTGTTTTTGGTTGACAATGCAAGGAGATTGTTCTGCTTGGATTGTTCCATCTGTGCCACTGGCTTAGTCTGGCTTCAACTCTAGTTTGTCTACAAACGAATAACTGATATGTTGGAATAACGTCTCCATCTCAACCCAAACTCTAAGTTAAAGAATAGGACTATATCTAATCAAACTTTAAATATACTTTAATCAAAGTTTGATTTGATTCAGTCCTATGTTTTAACTTAGATTTTAGGTTGAGATGCACAGGTGAATCTACATTGAAAGTTTGTTACCATGGTGACACAATCCTGTGGTTGAAGTTTCACCCTCAAAACAATAGTTTATGTTAATTACTTTTTTCAAATCCAATGTATTTTCGACATAGATTCCACATCAATACAAATTACGTCGAAACAACGTTGATTCAACCAGTTTGTCCCCATTGGGTTTCCTCTTGCATAGCAAAAGACCAACTATTTTCCCATTTTTACACTGAGAATATAGAAGATATTGTTTATTTTACGCATAATTTATTTAAAGATATCAAAAGAAAGCAGGTACATGACACCTCTGTATAGCAGTACATTCATTCTTAAAATATGAGATATGAGAAATATGAGGTGTTCCTACACTGAGGATCTTCAGCCCAGGCTGTACAGGCTGACACTGCATGCAGTACTGGGAGCAAGGGAAGCCTAGTGGCATGCAATAGCCAGTGTAGAAATGCCAGCAGAATAATACATATTAATCTCAACAGGTTTTGTTGCCATTGAGAAACTATTACTTTGTCAACACAGAGTTCATGCCTAGAGGTTGTGCATACTGAGAATGCTGATTACATACAGACTATCAATGAAGTGATTGAACACTTGTTGTGTTGTGACCTTGTTGTTTCAGAGTGTCAGGTCAATGACCTGGTTGTTTCAGCGTGTCAGGTCAATGACCTTGTTGCTTCAGAGTGTCAGGTCAATGACCTTGTTGCTTTGCTAATGTATGTATTGTATTGTATTGAATATTGTATATGTATTGTATTGTATATTGTATACGTATTGTATTGTATATGTATTTATTGTATTGTATAATGTATATGTATTGTATTTTATATTGTATATTGTATATTGTATTGTATTTTATAATGTATATTGTATATTGTATATTGTATATGTATTGTATTGTATATTGTATATTGTATATGTATTGTATTGTATATTGTATATTGTATATGTATTGTATTGTATATTGTATATTGTATATTGTATATTGTATATGTATTGTATTGTATATTGTATATTGTATATGTATTGTATTGTATATTGTATATGTATTGTATTGTATATTGTATATTGTATATGTATTGTATTGTATATTGTATATGTATTGTATTGTGCCAACAGGTAACTGGAGTAGAGGGAGGCCTTATCATCCTGGTGCCTTTTCTGCCATAAATAATAATATTGTATTTTTCATATATTTAAATATATATTCTATAATTTTCATATCACGTAAAATGTCTAAAATTATAAAATAAATATATTAAATATTCTGTAATAAAATAAAAAATAAAAAATATTATTCTGCACATTGCAAGCCAAGAAAGTTTGACTATAAAACAATATGATTATTATAATCTAAATTACTGCATGCAACGATGACTGATGGGACAATACAAAACGATTCTCCACAAGGAGACTGATTCTCCTCCAATATGCTTTAGTGCACTCGTAAGTACAGTACATAGCATTACATGAAAAAATACATTGAGCCCCCTGAGAGGACAGAGGTAGAGGAGAGGGAGAGGAGAGAGAGAGAGAGAGAGAGAGAGTGAGGAAGAGGAGAGAGGGAGAGGAGAGGGAGAGGAGAGAGAGAGAGAGAGAGAGAGGGAGAGGAGAGAGGAGAGAGAGAGAGAGAGAGAGGAAGAGGAGAGAGGGAGAGGAGAGAGGGAGAGGGAGAGGAGGAAGAGAGAGAGAGAGAGAGAGGAAGAGGAGAGAGTGAGAGGAGAGAGGAGAGAGAGAGAGAGAGAGAGAGAGAGAGGAAGAGGAGAGAGGGAGAGAAGAGAGGGAGAGGAGAGAGAGAGAGGAGAGAGGGAGAGGAGAGAGAGAGACGAGAGAGGGAGAGGAGTGAGGGAGAGGAGAGAGGGAGAGGAAAGAGAGAGAGGAGAGAGGGAGAGGAGAGAGGGAGAGGAGAGAGAGAGAGGAGAGAGGAAGAGGAGAGAGGAAGAGGAGAGAGGGAGAGGAGAGAGGGAGAGGAAAGAGAGAGAGGAGAGAGGGAGAGGAGAGAGGGAGAGGAGAGAGAGAGAGGAGAGAGGAAGAGGAGAGAGGAAGAGGAGAGAGGAAGAGGAGAGAGAGAGGAGAGAGGAAGAGGAGAGAGGGAGAGGAGAGAGGGAGAGGAAGAGGAGAGAGAGAGGAGAGAGGAAGAGGAGAGAGGGAGAGGAAAGAGAGAGAGAAGAGAGGAAGAGGAGAGAGGAGAAAGGGAGAGGAGAGAGGAGAGAGAGGGGAAAGAGAGAGGAGAGAGAAAGAGGAGATAGGGAGAGGAAGAGGAAGAGGAGAGAGGGAGAGGGAGAGGAGAGAGGGAGAGGAGAGAGAGAGAGAGAGAGAGAGGAGAGAGGAAGAGAAGAGAGGGAGAGGAAAGATGGAGAGGAAGAGGAAGAGGAGAGAGGGAGAGGGAGAGAGAGAGGAGAGAGGAAGAGAAGAGAGGGAGAGGAAAGAGAGAGAGGAAGAGGAGAGAGGGAGAGGAGATAGAGGGTGAGGATAGAGGGAGAGGGTAGAGGGAGAGGAGAGAGGGAGAGGAGAGAGGGAGAGGAGATAGAGGGAAAGGATAGAGGGAGAGGAGAGAGGGAGAGGAGATATAGGGAGAGGATAGAGGGAGAGGAGAGAGGGAGAGGAGAGAGGGAGAGGAGATAGAGGGAAAGGATAGAGGGAGAGGAGAGAGGGAGAGGAGAGAGGGAGAGGATAGAGGGAGAGGAGAGAGGGAGAGGAGAGAGGGAGAGGAGATATAGGGAGAGGAGAGAGGGAGAGGAGAGAGGGAGAGGATAGAGAGAGAGAGAGAGAGGCTTGGTTCCCTGGCTTGGTCAGTCAGTCTAGCTCTACCACAGTAGCTCTACTCTGTTCTCTTACAGCCATTCATTCACCCAGGACGTTTTTACTGATCCTGCTCTGAACTAACAGTGTGTATGTGTGTGTCTCACAGAAGCAACTCAGATGGAAAGAATAACCTCTACAGTTTTCTCTCAATATGTACAGAAAAATAGATAACCATTATGAATTAATGTGGAGAAACGTAAAAGGTGAATTGTCATCCATCATATGAAAATGAGGAGGTTCTATTTCAATTGTACTTCACCTCACCTTCTCAGTGGCGACACGTCATTCAGGACAGGTTGGGCTTGCCTGTTTTTCATATTATTTTGGCATTAATACGTGTCACATACCAGTTTGCAAACAATGTAAAAAATATATATATCATTGAGTTAATAAAGCCGCATACAAACATGATCTCTTTTTTTGTTTTCTTGAGTAAGGCATCTCCAAAATCCAGGTGTTTCAGCCTAGCTCAGTGCTTTCTGTGGTGGTGGGGCAGCCAGCGGAAAATATGGAGCGTTGCGTCGGGATTGGATGAATGTTCTGTCACTCATGGGGACACTACGTCACCGCCAAGTCTAAGGGTAGAGCTAGAAAATTCAAGCCTCTTGGGTGCTGCCATAGAGTTACATTAGAAGGGCCCATCCAAGAAGGCTCAAGGTCATTGGCCACAGATAAAATGACGTCAAATCACGTTATATCTACAGTAGCTTTGATTGGACTGATCATGTCAACATCTTACTTTCACAATCTTAGTTAGCAGTCATCATCATGAATCACATCAACAATCTACTGGCAAATCCTTTTAATCCTTGTCATATGAAGAGAAATAATGAAGAGAAAATATAGATAAAACGTATCGATGCTCATTGGACATAAACATTACACAACAAGTTGGAAATCGCAAATTCAACAATGATTGGTTTGGAAGGAATCAGTGGCTAACTGCAAGCATTGCAAAGCAATCACTAGCCTGCTATTCAGTGGAGTGGCTGTGTAGTCCTGAATCTGGAATTAAGGGTCTCTTTTCCAAGTTTAAAATTATAAACCTTCGATGTCAATGAAGCATGATTTGTGCCGCGCTCAAAACAACTGTTAACTCGGAACTGCAAAATCTGACTTTAGTGAGTTCAAGAAATTACGTTTTGAACTGTCATCCTACTTGGAATTGTAAATCCGGAACTCGGGCCTCTTTCTAGAGCTACGACCTGAAGATCACTGACGTCGTCATGATTCAACCTTGTTTTTTTCAGAGTTCCCAGTTGTCTTGAAAACACCATGAATCCAGAGAATGCCAGACATTGATGACAAAGTTTGGCGACAAAATTTGCCCACAAAGGACCGCCGCGCCACCTTCCTGTTCAAGTGAGCACAACACAACGAGGTTAGTATTGTGTGCTGATGCTTAAATAATGTAATATACCAGGGATATATGTATACTGTAGCTAAGAAAGTAATACTAAGTGTATGTTGTGTAGTAAGCTGTTAGTAGCTCATGTGCCTCACACTAATAATTTCATTGTGGGCTTATATGCCCCCTTTATTTATCCTACGGTTCTGACTTGGTGTACAGGGAGAACACTGTAAGAACGGCCCATGTTCTGAATTCTGTCGCTGTACATTTCAAAAGTGCTGAACAAATATGGACTACGTCCGTCTGAGCTCGCTTGTCTTAATCTAAATGACAGATTGCCTCTTATCCGCTTGTCGTCCCCTTATGTCATAGTTTTACATCTCAATTGTCAGTAGAAACCACATTTGTTTAAGCAAGTCGGCCATATCAGATATGTTTTTTTAAAAGGCAGTAAATGGGGCTGAATAAACTGTTTCGTTGCCAGACAAGGCTCCGCTGATAGCCAGGTGTAGCAGTGATACGGTGTTGGGACTCTGCTGTTGGGACTCTGCTGTTGGGACTCTGCTGTTGGGACTCTGCTGTTGGGACAGCTTTATGTAGGTCCTAACAGTTTGTGGGCACCGTTTGTCACCGTTATAGTGCAATTAATGTATTGTCACGGATCTGAGCAATAAGTGACCAAGGCGCATCGCTACTGAAGTTAGACATCATTTTATTCCAGACTGCGAACTTCACAAAAAACAATAAACAATGCAAACCACGATCGTAACGTGAGGGCAGCTCGAACAGAACCGAGCACTTCAATGAACCACTCGATAGTAACGTGAGGGCAGCTCGAACAGAACCGAGCACTTCAATGAACCACTCGATAGTAACGTGAGGGCAGCTCGAACAGAACCGAGCACTACAATGAACCACACATCATGTGTGGAAACATGCATACTAAATAATGCATAGCAGCTGCCTCTAATTGGGGGCCAACACAAACCCACCATAGAGAATAATAGATAACTGCTGTCAGGCCCTGACCATGACCACCATAGAATAAGCCAGAGGCTTCCCTATGGTCAGAGCCTGACATGTATGGTTTAGTGTCGTGTCGAGGCTTTGCTGACATGCATCCCACTTTTTTTATTTTTGCCCACCAAGATTTACATGCTAAAATTGCCACTGATCTTTCCAAGGTATACTTTCTACAGTTTCGAGAAATAACAATGTATGCATTTCATACATACATTTTTGGCCATAAGACAATCCAATATAATTAAATTGCATGTATGCCCTATCCAAGACAAAGGACCGACCAACAGAACCTTTTTCTCTTATGGTTTAGACAGGGCAGAAAGATTAGAAAATGTCTGTGTCTATTTATCCACAACAAAGGTCATCCAAACTGGAATAAATGACAGTGTGTCTTCAGAGGGCACAACATGTTCCAAGGTTTTTATGCTGTTTATTATTATTGCTAGTGGAAATCAAATTCAGCTGTTCACGGTTGTAAACAGGTCTTCTGCAGAACCTGGCCTAGTTGACAGGTCTTCTGCAGAACCTGGCCTAGTTGACAGGTCTTCTGCAGAACCTGGCCTAGTTGACAGGTCTTCTGCAGAACCTGGCCTAGTTGACAGGTCTTCTGCAGAACCTGGCCTAGTTGAAAGGTCTTTGGCAGAACCTGGCCTAGTTGACAGGTCTTCTGCAGAACCTGGCCTAGTTGACAGGTCTTCTGCAGAACCTGGCCTAGTTGACAGGTCTTCTGCATTACCTGGCCTAGTTGACAGGTCTTCTGCAGAACCTGGCCTAGTTGACAGGTCTTCTGCAGAACCTGGCCTAGTTGAAAGGTCTTCTGCATCACCTGGCCTAGTTGACAGGTCTTCTGCAGAACCTGGCCTAGTTGACAGGTCTTCTGCAGAACCTGGCCTAGTTGACAGGTCTTTGGCAGAACCTGGCCTAGTTGACAGGTCTTCTGCAGAACCTGGCCTAGTTGACAGGTCTTCTGCAGAACATGGCCTAGTTGACAGGTCTTCTGCAGAACCTGGCCTAGTTGACAGGTCTTCTGCAGCACCTGGCCTAGTTGATAGGTCTTCTGCAGCACCTGGCCTAGTTGACAGGTCTTCTACAGCACCTGGCCTAGTTGACAGGTATTCTACATCACCTGGCCTAGTTGACAGGTATTCTACAGCACCTGGCCTAGTTGACAGGTATTCTACATCACCTGGCCTAGTTGACAGGTATTCTACAGCACCTGGCCTAGTTGACAGGTATTCTACAGCACCTGGCCTAGTTGATAGGTATTCTACAGCACCTGGCCTAGTTGACAGGTATTCTACATCACCTGGCCTAGTTGAATAGGTATTCTACAGCATCTGGCCTAGTTGACAGTGCTCATGAAAAAATGGGAGTAAATATTCTGTTGGAACAGATGATAATCTTGCCCTAGGCATCATAGCACAATCCCACTGTATGTGCTGTTTTCAGTAACCATGGCCAATATTGTGGAGGCTGAAGTACTGTCTATTTCCCTGTATATCTTGGGCTGCCCAACGTTAATAGGAAGCCTAATACAAGGTGACTGCTCAGTCTAACCCTATTACAGGCCTGTTGTGGGGTCTGTTAGAAGCCATTCCAGGCTAGTAGTGGTCCATTTTTTATGTATCACAGAAAACCCACTTGTAACAGGCATTTAACGTGTATGAATTAAATTAATACAAACAGACCATAATGATAAATCACAAATAGTTCTTAATATACAATTGAGAATGTAATCTATAGCATGTGCAAGTAATTTGAAGATACTTAATTTCACTGTAGCTATTTATGAGGTAATGTTATGATGATTGTGTGACTCATGATCCTTTCTGATCGTTTTGTTATTGAAATCATGGAGGGAATCAAGACAAAACCTTGTAAACACATGGATGCAGATGGGGAGCATTAGTGCTGGATTCTCCTTCATGTGCTTTGAAAATAAATTCAATTTTCAGGCCCGTTCCCACCCACAGCCACAGAGAGGTTTGTAGAGACACATCTCCAATATGCCTTTGCTCTTAAAGAGCCACTGAACACGCCAACTGGCACGTGTGTTTTTCTGCTGCTCATTAGAAATACAAGATTTCAGTCTTGGAGGCGTGTTTCCTCACCGATTCTGTGTTTGGTTAATGATGTTCGTCCCCCATGAGACACTGTAGACTGTAGACTTCCTCAAAATCCCCAGAATGAATCTAAGATAACTCAAGAAATCTGTAACATATACACTGGGAGTCAGGAAGCAGGTGCAGAAGGTGAGTTTAATAAAGAGACAATGCTGATGAACAAACATGAGCGAGTACAGAAAGGGTGAAAACAGTACTACCTAATGACTGATGTCAACTGAGGGCTAAATAAAGGGAGAGTAATCACTGAGTAAATTATGACCAGGTTTGCTTAACGATGGGGAGCTGGTGTGCGTAATAACAGTTGCCAGGGCGACTTCGAGCACCGGAGAAAGGTAAGATTGTTCCATTCAATAAAGCTCTGATTTCAAATTGTTGAGTAATGGGAGAAAGTTAACTTTATATATTTGTTGTCACTTATTAAGTATTTCTTATTTTGTTGTAGTTCACTTAAAGTTAATACATGATCATTTCTAATGCTATCTCTTAACACTTTCCCATTACTCACCAGCTATACAGGATTCTTTTTTTCTGTCCATGTCAGCTTTCAATTATGCAATATCTACTTCCCAGTCGACTCTAAGCATAAACAAAAATACAAGGTACATACATTTTCATCTAAATTAACACAGCAATTATATACAGTTATTTAAATACTGTACCACTTTTTGTACTCTAGATAAATTAATGTTTAGGCAAATAGTTTATAATAATCTTTATCAGATTAACAGTTGTCAAAACGTTGTCAAAGGCTGGTTTGTGTCAGTCAACCCTTTAAATAAACACTTGAGTCTGTATCTAAACTGGATGTCTCTGGTTGGATGCATGGACCCAAAGCCCCAGCGCTTGACGTCAATATCAGGTATCTTTTCATCTGGGTCCTTGAGCTCCAAGTCAAAGTATGTGAGCATGAGGAAGACAAACTGCTTCAGCTCATTGGTGGCGAAGAAGCGTCCTGGGCACATGGTGTTTCCAGCACCCCACGGCATGTTGTAGTACTTCAGTTTTTTCCCACCTTTGTAAAAGTCAGTCTTTTTGCCCCCCTCTGCGGTCAGGAAGCGGTCGTACTTGAAGGTGAGTGGGTCAGGGTGGACCTCCGGGTCCATCTGGACGGCAGTGTAAGGAAACAGGGCTACTCTGTCTCCTTCTCTGATGCGGTACTCGTTTCCGTCGGCCGTCTTCAGGGACATGTCCTGGAGCACGGCCCTGGTGAGGATGGGGGCAGAGGTGAGGCGGAGGGTCTCCTCCACGGCGCTGTCCAGGATGGGCGTCTTTAGCAGCATGTCCCGGGTCAGGTTGATGAGGGGGCCTTCGTGCTTCGCCTCCTGGCCTGTCTCCTTCAGCACCTCCTCCACCTCCCCCTGCACGGCCCTCATGGCGTCTGGATGCTTCATGAGGTAGAGGAGCAGCCAGAAGGCAGCAGGGCCTGTGTTGCCCTGTGAGGCCCAGAGGAGAAGGAACATGTACCTGTCCTGCATGAAGTCCTTCATGCCGTGCTCCTCCCTCTGCTGCTGCTGCTCACTCACCCAGATACTGATGTTATCCTTGGTCCTCACCTTCTGCACTGACAGCATGTTCCAGAACAGCCTCTTTAGCCTCTCCGCCTCTCTCTTCTCCCCTGGAGGCAGGACCCCATAGGCCAGATTGGGGAAGAGCTGGTCGTACTTACGGAACTCACGGAAGAGCTCTTGGGACTCCACTCTGTCGACCTCTCTGGCTTTCTCCACGCTCCCTGTGGATTTGGGTGTCTCATTACCGAACAGAGCCAGGTAACCTGCCCTGAAGACAATGTTGTAGCTGTAGTTGAACAGAAGGTCCTCATTCCAGGACTTATGGTTATTTTCCCCTGTCCCTAAACTGTGCAGCATCAGATTCTGTAGGTGGCTCATCATGGCCTGTGTCATGACCACTAAACCGTCCCCCATTAGGTGCTTGTTGCTGGACATCTGAGGAAACCTGTGGTCAGAGTGATAGCCAAACACTTTCTGAACCAGCTGCTGTGCAAACTTGCTGAAGTCCAGTTTGCCGCGGGCCTCCTTAACAACCGTCCCGAAGGACCGAGGGTCCATAAGGAATGTGAAATAGAATCCTCCCAGCTGCACGGTGAAAATATCCCCATACTTCCCCTTCATCCTCTCCAGGAACTTTGCTGTATCCCTGCGGAACTCAAGGACATGGCCCAGCCAGGGTATGGGGCCCCGGTCCAAGGGGGGCTCCCCGGGTCGACGCCGCCTGAAAGCCCCCAGGAGGTAGAGTCCCCCCAGGACAGAGGCTAGCAGAGCCAGAAGGATCGGCAGCAGAAAGCCCATGGTCCTTTCCTCTTCGTTCTCACAGAACACATCTGCACCCCGGCTTGAATTCTGTTTTTTTATTCAGTACATGGACAGCTCAAACCATGACGTGATGAAACTCTGACATTAATGTCAGCAGTTAATGACTAACTAGATTGCACAATAACCAGAAACCACCCACAGACGGTACACAATAGTCTTTGGTGTTTCCAGTTCCAACAAATGTTAATAGGTATAAAGGTCAGTAAAATTCAAATCATTAGTAGCATATTACAGGAAGTGCTAAATATTGTCATTTAGAGTCAGTATGATTCATAATCCTACTCTAACCTACAGTATTTGAAATATAGGAAGTGATAGTACACATGTCTTAAATGGTTAAAACACTTTTGCAGTAACAGATACTAGGAAAACCGGCATGGGGTTGAAAGAGCTGGAGAAGAAAGCCCATAACAGATTACAGTGGAGAGGAGTTGTCGATGGTCTATACTCCCAAAGTAGCAACTGTAGATAAGTAGCTTCACAGTACATTCCTATCTCTGTAGAGTGTGCATTTGGGAGAACCTTTAGTAACCTCGGACTGATTTCAACATTTGCCCTTTGTGTCCACAGAGTGGCCTACGACATGTGTAGGAGTATACATCACCCTTTTATGTGCTCAGTAACATAGCATGCCACAAAGATTCCTTCTGTTTAGCATAGCATACCACAAAGATTCATTCTATTTAGCATAGCATAACACAAAGATTCCTTCTATTTAGCATAGCATACCACAAAGATTCCTTCTATTTAGCATAGCATACCACAGAGCTTCCTTCTATTTAGCATAGCATACCACAGAGCTTCCTTCTATTTAGCATAGCATACCACAAAGCTTCCTTCTATTTAGCATAGCATACCACAAAGATTCCTTCTATTTAGCATGGTATACCACAAAGCTTCCTTCTATTTAGCATAGCATACCACAAAGATTCCTGCTATTTAGCATAGCATACCACAAAGCTTCCTTCTATTTAGCATAGCATACCACAAAGCTTCCTTCTATTTAGCATAGCATACCACAAAGATTCCTGCTATTTAGCATAGCATACCACAGAGCTTCCATCTATTTAGCATAGCATACCACAAAGATTCCTTCTATTTAGCATAGCATACCACAGAGCTCCCTTCTATTTAGCATAGCATACCACAACGCTTCCTTCTATTTAGCATAGCATACCACAGAGCTTCCTTCTTTTTAGCTTACTAGTTTAGCTTTTGGGGAGCTACTGAATCTTGGGGATGCTTCTACCCCAAATAAACACAGACAGTCAAAGCCAAAACATTGAGTTGTTATGCCCAGTGGGGGTACACTAACTATATTGACAATAATACCTATTTCAGACAGAAGATGTGTTATAGTACTTGCTTTTTGAATGACTACCACATCTCTGTACCTCAAACATACATTTATCTGCAAGGCCCCTCAATCAAGTGGTGCATTTCTAGCACAGATTTAACCACAAAGTCCAGGGAGGTTTTCCAATGCCTAACAAAGAAGTGTACAGATTGGTAGATTTGTAAATAATAAAAAGCAGACACTGAGTATGGTGAAGTTATTAATTAGGCTTTGGATAGTGTATCAATATAACCAGTTAATACAAATATACAGGCCTCCTTCCTAACTCAGTTGCCAGAGAGGAAGGAAACCTGTGACTGGTGACTTTAATACAGTAACAGAGTTTCAATGGCTGTGATAGGAGAAAACTGAGGATGGATCAACAACATTGTAGTTACTCCACAACACTAACCTAATTGAAAGAGTGAAAAGAAGGAAGCCTGTACAGAATACAAAATATTCCAAAACATGCATCCTGTTTTCAATAAGGCACTAAAGTAATATTGCTAAAAATTAGTAAATTAATTAACGTTTTGTCCTGAATACAAAGTGTTATGTTTGGGGGAAAAATCAACACAAAATATCACACGGTCCTCCCCTCCATTCAAGCAGGGTGGTAGCAGAATCATATTAAAGGTATTATTGTCATCAGCAAAGCATGGTGGTAGCAGAATCATATTAAAGGTATTATTGTCATCAGCAAAGCATGGTGGTAGCAGAATCATATTAAAGGTATTAGTGTCATCAGCAAAGCATGGTGGTAGCAGAATCATATTAAAGGTATTAGTGTCATCAGTAAAGCATGGTGGTAGCAGAATCATATTAAAGGTATTCTTGTCATCAGCAAAGCATGGTGGTAGCAGAATCATATTAAAGGTATGCTTGTCATCAGCAAAGACTGGAGAGATTTTGAGGATAAAAAGAGATGAAATGGAGGTAAGCACAGGCAAAATACTAGAAGAAAACCTGGTTCAGTCTGCTTTCCATCAAACACTGGAAGATGAATTCACCTTTCAGCAGAACAACAACCCTATAACACAAGGCCAAATCTACACTAGAGTGGCTTATCAAGATGACATTGAATGTTTCTGAGTGGCTTAGTTACAGTTTTGACTTAAATCTGCTTGAAGATCTATGGCAAGACTTGAACATGTCTGTCTAGCAATGATTAACAACCAACTTGACAGATCTTGAATTTTTTATTTATTTATTAAATCAAATTAAATTAATAAAAATCTTCCAAAATGACTGTCAAAGCAACAAAATAACTAGGGTTTTACAGTGATGTTTTATTATTCATTAGTTTAAAACATTTTTTTTAACTCTCCCATTTTGACGTTACAGAGTATGTTGTGTAGATCGTTGACAAAAAAATGACAAATCCATTTTAAACCCACTTTGTAACACAACAGAAAGTGGAAAAAGTCAAGGGTTGTGAATACTTTATCAAGGTTCCACGAAAAGACTGCCTTTGATATGTTAAGTAGAAATTGTGAACCTATATTGAATTTGAAAAAACCTTTTATATTAAATGAAGTGCCCTTTAATATAGACCACGTTGAGAATTCAATACATCTCAATAAAGTGCCACATTTCTGCATTTGGAGATGTCCCTCCATGCACCCTCTCTGACTTCTAGGAAGTTTTTGACCCATTCAATCCCCAGAACTTTTCTCCAAATTTTCACCATCATTTAAAATCTCTAGTTATTTTGTTGCATTGACAAAGCCATTTCGGAAGATTAGCATTATATTTCATTATTCATTAGTGAGCGGCATTTCTTTCTTTCTGGTACTGACGAGAAATAACTACTGTCGGGGGAGGTTCTCTTCTGAACTGTTGAACCAATCCAGTAAAAGTGGAGGAGTCAAGAATGTTGGAAAAGCATTCCAGGTGAAGCTGGTTGAGAGATTGCCAAGAGTGTGCAAAGCTGTCATCAAGGCAAAGGGTGGCTACTTTGAAGAATCTCAAATATAAAATATATTTAGATTTGTTTAACACTTTTTTGGTTACTACATGATTCCATGTGTGTTATTTCATAGTTTTGATGTCTTCACTATTATTCTACAATGTAGAAAATTGTCAAAATAAAGAAAAACCTGTAATGAGTAGATGTGTCCAAACGTTTGACTGGTACTGTATATTTCCACACTATGTAGTTGGAATAAGACCTGATACCTGTATTTTGGTTACAGGGTCTAAACATGCAGGCTTCATGACTAGGTCTTGAGGTGGGATTTAATATACCATGTCTTTTTTGTCTGTGTATGAAAGGGTTAAAACACTTATACCACAACCAAGGCTTTATAAGAATATTTATTACATTTGACAGGAGGAAAACCGCAATGATTCAATGCTTGACATTACAATGTTATAAAAACAGCAATGATTCGATGCTTGGCATTACAATGTTATTAAAACAGCAATGATTCGATGCTTGGCAATACAATGTTATAAAAACAGCAATGATTCTTTCATTGCAACGTTTTGGCACAATCATAGGCTGTCCTTGAGGTTCAGAATATGAGTGAACCAGACAAAAAATATAATTAAATCAAGAATACAGTACACAGCAGTAGATTTAAATAAATATAAAATGAATCTCCTACATGGAGTTGATTTTGATCATCTGTGTGTTTCTATTTTTGTTGTTGTAAGATTTTATTATTATTTTTTAAACAATACAAAACATACACATACAAATTACATCACACAAAAATCAACTACATCACACCTGCCCAGACCCACATGTTCACACCCCCAGCTCCAGCATCACTCTCCGGCAACATGACCTCCAACTGTGCCTTTTTGTTTCTCTCTGTTGCACACACACTTTCAACATTTCGATAATAAATAATTTGACCTTTCCATTGTGTAAAGAATGGAGGATTGGTTGTTTTCCAGTTAAGAATACATTTTTTTTTTTAAGAAGGTTGACGAGAAAAGTGTCGTCCAACACATTGAGTATCTCGGACAGACGGATTAAAAGTAAATGTACATTGTAATACTTCTGACAATCAACTTAACTCCTCCTGTAACTTTTGGACTTTATAACATTCCCAGAAGGCTTGGATCATTGAGTCATTCTTAGTTTAACAATTAAAACATGACTCTGCCATTGTGCTGTGGAATTAGTTAATTTGATCTCTTGTATAATACATTCTTTACATTAGTTTATACTGGAATAAACTAGATTTTTGTTGACTGTAATTTCAGTAGCTATGATCCAACATTCCCTCCATCTTGTGCCAATATCAGTTCTTTTTAAGTCTTGGTTCCAATAGTTTATATTTTTTTCGAAGAGATTGTCAGTTGGATAGCCTCTCTGCAAGGTTTTATATAGCATACCTATATTATATGAATATCTTTTTCTAACTCAAATGGGATTCCCTCAACATTGCTCTGATGTCCAAAAGATTTCTAATTCAAATATTGTGATATAAAACGTTTACGTTGCATGTATTGGAAAATTGGTCAATCTAAAATAGCTTTTTAATGCTGTAAAGGTCAGATCTTAATTATAAAATGTCGTATTTCTAGCTGATTCTAAGCATAAACATTTCAGACATTTTCAAAGACAGAAAAAGTCAATAATTTTCCCATGATATGCAGTTATTTTAATACTACACCACTTTTAGCTGTACTATGTACTCTAGACACATTTATGTTCAGGCACAAGTTAGTTTATAATATTGCAAATCAGATTAACAGCTTGTGAGATGGAAGTTTACACTCAAAACGTTGTCAAAGGCAGTCAATCATTTTTAAAACCTAAGTCTGTATCTAAACTGGGTGTCTGTGGTTGGATGCATGGACCCAAAGCCCCAGCGCTTGACGTCAATATCAGGTATCTTTTCATCTGGGTTCTTGAGCTCCAAGTCAAAGTATGTGAGCATGAGGAAGACAAACTGCTTCAGCTCATTGGTGGCGAAGAAGCGTCCTGGGCACATGGTGTTCCCAGCACCCCACGGCATGTTGTAGTACTTCAGTTTTTTCCCACCTTTGTAAAAGTCCGTCTTTTTGCCCCCCTTTGCGTTCAGGAAGCGGTCGTACTTGAAGGTGAGTGGGTCTGGGTGGACCTCCGGGTCCATCTGGACGGCAGTGTAAGGAAACAGAGCTACTCTGTCTCCTTCTCTGATGCGGTACTCGTATCCGTCGGCCATCTCCAGGGACATGTCCTGGAGCACGGCCCTGGTGAGGATGGGGGCAGAGGTGAGGCGGAGGGTCTCCTCCACGGCGCTGTCCAGGATGGGCGTCTTTAGCAGCATGTCCCGGGTCAGGTTGATGAGGGGGCCTTCGTGCTTCGCCTCCTGGCCTGTCTCCTTCAGCACCTCCTCCACCTCCCCCTGCACGGCCCTCATGGCGTCTGGATGCTTCATGAGGTAGAGGAGCAGCCAGAAGGCAGCAGGGCCTGTGTTTCCCTGTGAGGCCCAGAGGAGAAGCAACATGTACCTGTCCTGCATAAAGTCCTTCATGCCGTGCTCCTCCCTCTGCTGCTGCTGCTCACTCACCCAGATACTGATGTTATCCTTGGTCCTCACCTTCTGCACTGACAGCATGTTCCAGAACAGCCTCTTTAGCCTCTCCGCCTCTCTCTTCTCCCCTGGAGGCAGGACCCCATAGGCCAGATTGGGGAAGAGCTGGTCGTACTTACGGAACTCACGGAAGAGCTCTTGGGACTCCACTCTGTCGACCTCTCTGGCTTTCTCCACGCTCCCTGTGGATTTGGGTGTCTCATTACCGAACAGAGCCAGGTAACCTGCCCTGAAGACAATGTTGTAGCTGTAGTTGAACAGAAGGTCCTCATTCCAGGACTTATGGTTATTTTCCCCTGTCCCTAAACTGTGAAGCATCAGATTCTGTAGGTGGCTCATCATGGCCTGTGTCATGACCACTAAACCGTCCCCCATTAGGTGCTTGTTGCTGGACATCTGAGGAAACCTGTGGTCAGAGTGATAGCCAAACACTTTCTGAACCAGCTGCTGTGCAAACTTGCTGAAGTCCAGTTTGCCGCGGGCCTCCTTAACAACCGTCCCGAAGGACCGAGGGTCCATGAGGAATGTGAAATAGAATCCTCCCAGCTGCACAGTGAAAATATCCCCATACTTCCCCTTCATCCTCTCCAGGAACTTCGCTGTATCCCTGCGGAACTCAAGGACATGGCCCAGCCAGGGTATGGGGCCCCGGTCCAAGGGGGGCTCCCAGGGTCGACGCTGCCTGAAAGCCCCCAGGAGGTAGAGTCCCCCCAGGACAGAGGCTAGCAGAGCCAGAAGGATCGGCAGCAGAAAGCCCATGGTCCTTTCCTCTGCGTTCTCACAGAGCACATCTGTGCCCCGGCTGAAATGTTGTTGTCGATACCCATGACTCATGCTCCTCCCCCTTCCCCTTCACAGTGAGAGTCCTGTTAGTATTCTAAGCACTACGCACTTGTACAGACTCAGTAGGAATGTAAGCATTGTTTTGTTTTTTACACTTCCTTTTATGGCGCAAAATGCTTCGACATGAGTGCAAAACAAAACAATAACCCCAAAAGCCTTTGATGAGATCTGATGATTTTATGGTCAGAGGCATACAACTATAATGGCCATGCTCCTTTAAACCATCCATCATTCAAATAGACTGTTTTTGTTTCTATGTTTCTCCCATAGGGCGGCACACAATTGGCCCAGCGTCGTCTGAGTTTGGCCGGTGTCACTTGGTTAAATAAAGGTTAAATAAAAATAAATAAAATACTTTTGGTAGCAGGTTAGGAGAGCATTTTAGCTAACCCTTTTCCTAACCTTAACCTAATTCTCCTAACCTGCTACGTTAATTATTCTAACCTGCTGCGTAAGTTATCCTAACCTGCTACGAAAAAGTCACTTCCAGTCATAGCTTATACTACCCAGTCAGAACCATGTTTCTCAACCTACGACTTTTGTAACAATCAAACCTACAGTTCTCTACATCATTTGTTTTCTGCTTCGTTAAAGACCTCGCCCCCCCCCCCCCCCCCACAACATTCCAAAGAAACCCACATAGACATACAGAGCAATTGGTAACTTGTGTCACTGACAAAACACGGCAGCCTCTCAACAAAAAAAAGATGCTTCCACCTTTGGTCTCAGGCTCAGGGAGTATGGAACAGATCTGGCTTTGCAGAATTGTGGGTTTGCATCTTTTCTTAGTACGAGCTTGGCTGTGAATCCTTTGACCGTTCCCATCTGATTACTGAAAACTGTCATATTTCTTCAGCAAGTGTTTCAGTGCTTGGTGCTTTTCTCTTTAAGCTGGGAAATGTTAATTATGCATTTTAAAGTCACACCAGTTACATTTTATTTTGGATAGCCATTCCCTGAGAAATAATGGGGTAATAGTTTCAGGCACCACATACTGCTGCTATTTTTGCTCTCTGACCTACAAAACCACCATTGGGCTCAGTCTCACTCCTTCATCAACACATTTGTTTTCTTCAGCTTGATAGCCTTGAAGTGCTCATTGTAGTCAGCTGTGAAAATTACAGACACAGCAGATTCTGTGTCAAGCTCCATTTTGAGGGGTGTGCCTTTGTTTTCTGGCGTCACCCATACTAGAGATAGATAGATAGATAGGTACTTTATTGATCCCCCGGGGGGGAAATTTCATTGTCAAGCAGCTACAACAAAAACACAGGGCAGGTGCAAAATGCAACAACGAAAGTACACAAAAGACAGATACACGGTACATGATACATATAGCGGCAGTATGAAAAAGTATAGAAATACAAGATATCTGGAGTGCAAAAAAAAAGCTATAAAAGGACATTGCATAGTATGAGTGGTTGGCTGAATATGTACACTATACATTGGTGGATGTTGGATGGTTAACTATACTATACAGGTCGATGGCAGAGAAATACTTCAGTAGCTAAAAATGCGTATGATATGAGCGAGGGTAATAATAGTTTACTTAATAGACAGACTGGGTAAATGAACAGGTAAGTGAACATTTTGCATGGTTAAATTAGCTGTACAGTTAGGTATACAGTTATATTAACAGATAAGTGAATACTTGCATGTTTACACAAACTGTACAGGTAAATGACAGGAAGAGATACTTTAATAGCTAAATGTGTGTATGATATCATTTGGGGTAATAATAGTAATTCCCTTAAAATACAGTCCTTAGTGCGCAGGGTTTCATTACAGACAACTGCACTTATTGCACATTCGATATACTAAAAGCAATGAGAAAAGGTGCAACTGGCAGGATACTAATATGCATTCCTGAGTGAATGCCTTGTCGCTGGGCAATACGGACTTTCAGCTCCCTCCAAAGATTTTCTATTGGGTTCAGGTCTGGAGACTGGCTAGGCCACTCCAGGACCTTGAGATGCTTCTTACGGAGCCACTCCTTAGTTGCCCTGGCTGTGTGTTTCGGGTCGTTGTCATGCTGGAAGACCCAGCCACGACCCATCTTCAATGCTCTTACTGAGGGAAGGAGGTTGTTGGCCAAGATCTCGCGATACATGGCCCCATCCATCCTCCCCTCAATACGGTGCAGTCGTCCTGTCCCCTTTGCAGAAAAGCATCCCCAAAGAATGATGTTTCCACCTCCATGCTTCACGGTTGGGATGGTGTTCTTGGGGTTGTACTCATCCTTCTTCTTCCTCCAAACACGGCGAGTGGAGTTTAGACCAAAAAGCTCTATTTTTGTCTCATCAGACCACATGACCTTCTCCCATTCCTCCTCTGGATCATCCAGATGGTCTTTGGCAAACTTCAGACGGGCCTGGACATGCGCTGGCTGGGGGACCTTGCGTGCGCTGCAGGATTTTAATCCATGACGGCGTAGTGAGTTACTAATGGTTTTCTTTGAGACTGTGGTCCCAGCTCTCTTCAGGTCATTGACCAGGTCCTGCCGTGTAGTTCTGGGCTGATCCCTCACCTTCCTCATGATCATTGATGCCCCACGAGGTGAGATCATGCATGGTGCCCCAGACCGAGGGAGATTGACCGTCATCTTGAACTTCTTCCATTTTCTAATAATTGCGCCAACAGTTGTTGCCTTCTCACCAAGCTGCTTGCCTATTGTCCTGTAGCCCATCCCAGCCTTGTGCAGGTCTACAATTTTATCCCTGATGTCCTTACACAGCTCTCTGGTCTTGGCCATTGTGGAGAGGTTGGAGTCTGTTTGATTGAGTGTGTGGACAGGTGTCTTTTATACAGGTAACGAGTTCAAACAGGTGCAGTTAATACAGGTAATGAGTGGAGAACAGGAGGGCTTCTTAAAGAAAAACTAACAGGTCTGTGAGAGCCGGAATTCTTACTGGTTGGTAGGTGATCAAATACTTATGTCATGCAATAAAATGCAAATTAATTATTTAAAAATCATACAATGTGATTTTCTGGATTTTTGTTTTAGATTCCGTCTCTCACAGTTGAAGTGTACCTATGATAAAAATTACAGACCTCTACATGCTTTGTAAGTAGGAAAACCTGCAAAATCGGCAGTGTATCAAATACTTGTTCTCCCCACTGTAAATCAATTCTATGCTCGCTTTGAGGCAAGCCATAAGACTCCTGAACAGATAATCGAATGGCTACCTGGACTATTTGCATTGTATCCCGACTCCGCCCCCCGCCCCCCGCCCCCACCTCTTTCACACTGCTGCTACTCTCTGTTTATCATCTATGCATAGTCACTTTAACTATACCTACATGTACATATTACCTCAATTAGCCCGACTAACCGGTACCCCCGCACATTGACTCTGTACCAGTACCCCTGTATATAGCCTCCTCACAATGACTCTGTACTGGTACCCCTGTATATAGCCTCCTCACATTGACTCTGTACTGGTACCCCTGTATATAGCCTCCTCACATTGACTCTGTACTGGTACCCCTGTATATAGCCTCCTCACATTGACTCTGTACTGGTACCCCTGTATATAGCCTCCTCACATTGACTCTGTACTGGTACCCCTGTATATAGCCTCCTCACATTGACTCTGTACTGGTACCCCTGTATATAGCCTCCTCACATTGACTCTGTACTGGTACCCCTGTATATAGCCTCCTCACATTGACTCTGTACTGGTACCCCTGTATATAGCCTCCTCACAATGACTCTGTACTGGTACCCCTGTATATATCCTCCTCACATTGACTCTGTACTGGTACCCCTGTATATAGCCTCCTCACAATGACTCTGTACTGGTACCCCTGTATATAGCCTCCTCACATTGACTCTGTACTGGTACCCCTGTATATAGCCTCCTCACATTGACTCTGTACTGGTACCCCTGTATATAGCCTCCTCACATTGTCTCTGTACCGGTACCCCTGTATATAGCCTCCTCACAATGACTCTGTACTGGTACCCCTGTATATAGCCTCCTCACATTGACTCTGTACTGGTACCCCTGTATATAGCCTCCTCACAATGACTCTGTACTGGTACCCCTGTATATAGCCTCCTCACATTGACTCTGTACTGGTACCCCTGTATATATCCTCCTCACATTGACTCTGTACTGGTACCCCTGTATATAGCCTCCTCACATTGACTCTGTACTGGTACCCCTGTATATAGCCTCCTCACATTGACTCTGTACTGGTACTTCCTGTATATAGCCTCCTCACATTGACTCTGTACTGGTACCCCTGTATATAGCCTCCTCACATTGACTCTGTACTGGTACCCCTGTATATAGCCTCCTCACATTGACTCTGTATCGGTACCACCTGTATATAGCCTCCTCACATTGACTCTGTATCGGTACCCCTGTATATAGCCTCCTCACATTGACTCTGTATCGGTACCAACTGTATATAGCCTCCTCACATTGACTCTGTACTGGTACCACCTGTATATAGCCTCCTCACATTGACTCTGTATCGGTACCACCTGTATATAGCCTCCTCACATTGACTCTGTACTGGTACTTCCTGTATATAGCCTCCTCACATTGACTCTGTATCGGTACCACCTGTATATAACCTCCTCACATTGACTCTGTACTGGTACTTCCTGTATAAAGCCTCGCTACTGTTATTTTTACTGTCATTTTACTGGTTTTTATTTCTTTACTTATCTATTGTTACCTAATACTTATTTTGGTTAGGGATTGTAAGTAAGCATTTCCCTGTAAGGTCTACACCTGTTGTATTTGGCGCATGTGACAAATACACTTTGATTTGATTTGAACAACATGGTAGCAACACAACATGGTAGCAGCACAAAACATCATTGGGCACAGACAACAGCACAAAGGGCAAGAAGGTAGAGACGACAATACATCATGCAAAGCAGCCACAACTGTCAGTAAGTGTCCATGATTGAGTCTTGATTGAGTTCCAGTCGCTAGCTGCAGCGAACTGAAAAGACGAGTGTCCCAGGGATGTGTGTGCTTTGGGGACCTTTAACAGAATGTGACTGGCAGAACGGGTGTTTTATGTGGAGGATGAGGGCTGCAGTAGATATCTCAGATAGGGGGGAGTGAGGCCTAAGAGGGATTTATAAATAAGCATCAACCAGTGGGTCTTGGAAGATCAATGGAAGATGGAATTAAAATTATAGAATTAAAAATGGGATATAAAGGCTACAATGACCAAAAGCCAAACGGTAGGATGCTATTTAGGATATAATAGGAATGGATTTGTTATATGTAGGCTAACTGTAGGATGGTGAGAAGCGCAGTAATGTTTTGGCTAGCCTCAATTAGCCTAGTTAGCTAGCTTCTCTCTGTTTGATGCAGTCAAGACAGGTACTATGTAATCATTTTAGTCATTGGGTTGATGGGATGATGAATAACTAGCAAGAAGTTAGTCTAGCGCGAGATAACACTGATTGTGGTCTCTCCCTCCATGCCTGCTCCTGTGCTCCAAGCCTCCAGTATCTTTTTCACACTGATTCTCCTTGATTGCCATAATTTTGCCTTTCAATTTCAATCCCGCTAATAGTGCTGATCTTCCACTCTCCAGATTCAACAGCCTGGTCTCATAAAGTAGACATAACATAGTAAACGTAAATGGCTATCTACTCCAATTTCAGAGCACTCTAGTCTGAATGTGCCAGAGTGCAGAATAACTGATGAATTTACGAATGCTCAACACCCGTTTAATAAGGATGCAGTCATTGAATGACAGCTAAAAAAAAGCATAATTAAATTGTTGCCAGCAGCACAGTTAGTCACCAACGCTCTGGATAACATGAAAACAGCCTAACTACCTCTGCTAGGGCGAGTAAAATGGTCAGAGTGAGCTGTTCTCTTATTCGTGTCTGGAAGAGGCTAGCAAACTAGCCACATTTAGCAAGTTAGCTTCGGTGCTTGACTGCCGTTGTGAGGTCAGAACGCTCGGATCAACCTAACTCCTTGGCCAGAGCGTCCACTGTGTGCTCTGAATTTACATACACACCACTAGGCCTTACCGTACATTAAAATCTCTATTTTGGGTGTGAGTGAAAGTAAAAATATAGTTGTTGTTTTTATTTATCTAGAGGTTCCTATCTCCCTCACTAACTTTAAGCGTCAGCTGTCAAAGCTGCTTATCGATCACTGCACCTGTATATAGCCCTTCTGTATATAGCCCACACTACTACCTCATCCCCATATTTATTTGTGTTAGTTTCACAAATCTTGCACTCCAGTATCTCTATTTGCACATCATAATTTGCACATCCTTCATTCCTGTGTTAATGATGATAATCTGTAATTTATCTCACCACTATGGTCTATTTATTGTCCTACCTCCTAACCTTACTGCATTTTGCACTACATTTTGCACTCTGTATTTAGATTTTCTATTGTGTTTTTACCATGTTTGTTTACTGTGTAACTCTGTGTTGTTTTTTGTCGCACTGCTTTGCTTTGTCTTGGCCAGGTCGCAGTTGCAAATGAGAACTTGTTCTCAACTGACCTACCTGGTTAAATAAAGGTGAAATAAAAAAATAAAAATAAAAATTCACGTCAGAGGTCAGTGATAAAGATCTAATGATTAGAATACTGTGTCTGATAAGCTGTTCTATTTCCTCTTCTGAACATTTAATTGGCCTGTAAAAAGTGAACTCTTTAAGACTCGTATCAAACTCATTCCCCAGAGGGTCTAGTGTCTGCATGTTTTCGCTCCAACCTTATACTTGATTGATGAATTAAGGTCTCTAATTAGTAAGGAACTCCCTTCACCTGGTTGTCTAGGTCTAAATTGAAACGAAAAAGCAAGGGAATGAGTTTGACCCCTGCTTTGAGGCAAAGTATGTTTTATCTAAAAGATACAGAGTATTGTGAAATACTATCTGCTGTCCTTCTAAAGGGCAACTAACTCAAGGCCATTGACATCAACTTTCAGGTGGTGCACAAGAATAACGTATTAATGGATGTTCTGGATATTTGTTCTGTAATACCAGAATGGTAACGTGGTAACAATTTATAAAGAGGATTTCATGTGTCGTTGAAATGTAGACAAAGGAAAAAGTAACAAAGTCTAAATATTTTGGATCTAAAAAGAGTAATCTGTGAAATGTTGAAAAAACACACCGTTCAAGTTTACATTTCACTACAGTGTACGTATTATGGGCTCATTTCACTACAGTGTACGTATTATGGGCTCATTTCACTACAGTGTACGTATTATGGGCTCATTTCACTACAGTGTACGTATTATGGGCTCATTTCACTACAGTGTGCGTATTATGGGCTCATTTCACTACAGTGTACGTATTATGGGCTCATTTCACTACAGTGTACGTATTATGGGCTCATTTCACTACAGTGTACTTATTATGGGCTCATTTCACTACAGTGTACGTATTATGGGCTCATTTCACTACAGTGTACGTATTATGGGCTCATTTCACTACAGTGTACGTATTATGGGCTCATTTCACTACAGTGTACGTATTATGGGCTCATTTCACTACAGTGTACGTGTTATGGGCTCATTTGGATGTGTGAAAATCCATGGACTTCAAACCTTAGGTTTAACTGTAGGGCAGCAATCCTACTACAGTACTGAGCACAGCCTGTCCCTTATCTTGTCACCAGGAGCGTTGTATGGGGGAAATAGGAAGATTCTAAGGGCCTGTGACTGACAGGGGCCCTAAAAAATTAATTAAACATTAGGTGCATTTTTTTCTATATTAAATTATTAACCTATCATCGTTAATATAATATTTTATTTACAATAAAAAATAAACATCCAGAGAGCCCCACCGTACTTGCTAGCAGTGAATTGTGAGTGAGGAGTGCTGGTGGAGCATCATGTCTCAGCTTCCTAAAGAAACCAAACCAAAAACTAAAAGAAAGACAGGACAGAGAACAGAAAGGACAACAGTATGTCACACCATTTATCACTAAGGAAGGTGTGTGTAGAAATTAACCTGTTAGCTTAGTCCATAGTGAAATAGGCTCCTTTTGCTCCCCTAACATTAGTTACTTAATATCTTCACAGAACATTCTGAGTGTTTACATTTCGCTCCTCTTTTAGCTGACATTTAATGCTGACACTTTCCTTCCGAACTTGTCCCCTCTTGGTCTCCTGAATTGGTAAGATGCAGCTGCAAAGCATTTTTGGACACTGCCTGTGACTGTTGCTGGTGGTGAGAGAGCTTTCAGTAAGCTAAAACTGATTTTAAAAAACTATTTGAGGTCCACTATATCCCAGGACAGGCTTTGCAGTCTTGCCATGCTGTCCATTGAAAGATAACTGTTAAATGGCATGGCTATGGAGACTGGATCACTACACACATGATGCCTACAGACTGAGAACAAGACTGACAACAGACTGAGAACAAGATATATCTCAAAGTAACGGCTGGATTGCCATAAAATGTGTTGTTCACAATCAAGACCCCAAGTGGTAGAAACCTATTGATTTGGTGACCTCTTGACCTTTCCTCTAGCGCCACCATCAGGCCTTTTCATTTCCATTTTGTTTTCCATTTTCCATTTCCACTTTTACAGCTGTTTATTTTCTAGTTGGTTTGTAGGTGGCGCCCCTGCTTGTCACTGAGGAGCCATTTTTTAAAGGATCTGTGCACTACAGGATAATGGTGTTAATTTATCTTGCCTCATGCCGCCCCCATCTGGCCAATAATAATAGTATACATTTGTTTCACTATACCACCACTGATCATTAGTGATGGGCATTCCGAGTCTTTTGTGGCTCATTTGGCTCCCAACCACCTCTTAGTTCAAATTGCTTAAAAATCGGCGTAGAACCATGAATATTTTTTAAATATCCAATGCAAAGCCAAAGGCTAACAGTATGTCAAATACGCGTTCAAATACATTGGACTTGAAATACATATAGCCTTTCTGTATATAGCCCACACTACTACCTCATCCCTATATTTATTTTTGTTTATTTCACTAATCTTGCACTCCAGTATCTCTATTTGCACATCAAAATTTGCACATCCTTCATTCCTGTGTTAATGATGATAATTCTGTAATTTATTTTACCACTATAGTCTATTTATTGTCCTACCTCCTAACCTTACTGCATTTTGCACTACATTTTGCACTCTGTATATAGATTTTCTATTGTGTTTTTTTTTTTGACTGTTTGTTTAATGTGTAACTCTGTGTTGTTTTTGTCGCACTGCTTTGCTTTGTCTTGGCCAGGTCGCAGTTGCAAATGAGAACTTGTTCTCAACTGACCTACCTGGTTAAATAAAGGTGAAATAAAAAAAAAAATAAAAAAAAAAATTGACTTGCTTTTCATACAATTGATTGTTTCTGCAGTGAGGATTCACCCTCTTTGGAGAATTATTTGTGTAACTTATTTGCAGAAAAACGTTGTTTTGAGCTAAAAAAATAAGTAATAGCAGTATGCAAACCAGGAAGCCAAATTAATGTCTCTTTCACTGATCCGATTCAGTTCGACACCAAAAAAATCTGTTCAAGAAGAGCCGTTAGTTCGCAAACGACCCATCGCTACCAAACATTCTCCTTTACAAAGGGGTCACAGTAAAATGGTCCATATTGTTTTCCTATTGCGGCTCGCATAACAGAAGAGCCGAATCTATTTATAAATAAATATATAAAAAGATAAGATATGAATAATCTAAATAGTTAAATGAATAGAATTAACTAATTCAAAGAACGAAAAAATAAATAAAGTAATATAGGCCTAAATGCTGATGCGCACACACATTCATTCTGACTGTCTGCTCAGACTAACAGCCTCACCTGTTGTTCCTGTCAATCAGACACGCAGTGTCAACCAATAAACCAAAGATGCTGAGGGAGGACCGAGCCAACTCACTCACAGTCACACACTTAGCAGCCGAGGAGAGAGAGGAAGGACAGCTGGGAAAACAACAGCTGGAAAATGAGTCGGAAACACAGTAGCATGTGGGTGCATTTGAATAATGTAGACAATGTTAGAGCATAGTGTAGAATTTGCCAATAAAAAATCTCACATAAAGCCGGTTCTATGCACAACCTACACCAGCATATGCCAACTGTGCACCCAACTGTGAAGCTAGCTGTAGCAGAGCTTTGAGAAACTAGTGGGCCTGCTAGTGATGGTGGTGGAGCCAGCACCTCCACAAGTGGAGATCTATCCCCTCAGTCAAGTAGGCCTACTCCGTGACCCACAGCAACGCAGTCTTCTATGGACCAGTTTATGCCAAAGTCTATGTCTGTTGCAAAACAAGGCCAAATTGATATTACATTGGCTCAAATTATTTCCACCGATTTCCAGCCATTTTCGATCGTGGAGGACAGAGGTTTTAGAAACTATAGCAATAGTCTAAATCCAATGTACACAATTCAAAGCAGGAAAACCCTTTCAAAATCACTTATTCCACAACTGTACGAGAGCACACAGGCTTCAGTGCAGGAAAGAGTCCAAAAAGCTACTGCAGTTTGCCTTACCACTGACTGCTGGTCATCAAGGGTAACCACTTCTTACATGTCGGTTACATGCCACTTCATTGAAGATTTTTCTATGTCTAGCTGTCTTCTGGACTGCCTTGAGTTCAGCGACAGAAACACCTCAGAGAACTTGGCAGAGGAACTGTTGAGTGGCCAGAGAATGGCAAGTAGATGGAAAAGTGGTCTGTTGTGTTAGCTAACATAACCAAAGCCATGAAAATGTTAAAATGGACCCATCATCCATGTCTTGCCCACACAATCAACCTGACTGTAAGAGATGCTCTGAAGGTGATGAAGCCCACTGTGGACAAAGTGAAAGCAGCTGTGGAATACTTCCACAGGAGAACAGTAGGTGCTGAAAAACTAAGTCTCCACAACGCCAGATGGGGATGCCTGAGCTGAGGCCTAAACAAGACTGCACTACAACGTGGAATTCAACATTTTATATGTTGAAGCGGTTTCTTGAGTCAAAGGATGCCATCATCTCTACCCTGGCCATTGTCAATGCACCTGTTGATGCTCTGACCCAAGAGGAATGGGAGGTGGTGGAGGAGGTGAGCAGAGTCCTGGAACCCTTTGAGCAGGTCACTGTGGAGATCAGTGGAGAGAGGTACAGTAAGCAGTTATTACTACATCAGTATTTAATCCAGTATTACTATATATATATGTATATGAGCAGTAGATGAGAATGTAGTATCAGTAGAAAAAACATGAACCTGAACTAATAAGTTACTGTTCCGTCTTTCCAGCTATGTGACAGCCTCAAAAATGATACTCCTGTGTAAGGGTCTGCAGCGAATCACAGCCAGCCGCCAGAGACATGTGACAGGGTTTGCAGCGAATCACAGCCAGCCGCCAGAGAGAAGCAAATGTAACCACAGGACATGTGACAGAGTTGATGGACACCCTATGTTCATCAATGGACAGAAAGATCCACAGAATGGAATATAATCACGTGCTATCAGAAACCGCTGCACTTGACCCCATGTTTAAGAAGTCAGCCTTCAGTGATGCCAGAGCGATTGATGAGGCTCTTCAAAGAATAACCCCAGCAGCAGGGAGGGACAGCCCCAGCAGTCAGCTGGCTCAGGCACCAGGGCAACAGGAAGAAGAGGGAGCAGATGGAGCAGAAGCACCAGCAGTAGTGCCACAAACGTCTGCTGTTTGGATGCTGTTTGACCAGAGAGCAACTGGGGATGCAGCAGGAAGGAATCCCCCAGCAGATGCCATAATGGAGGTCCCATCCTATTTGGAGGAGCTGAGATCCTCTGAGCTGGTGGAAGAACAAGGCCTCTGTCTACCCACGGCTTACTAAAGTCATGACAGGGAGACTCTGCATAGTGGCCACATCCGTTCCCTCTGAGAGGGTCTTCTGGAAAACGGGACAAATAATTACTGAGAGAAGAAACAGCATCAGCCCCTGGAAAGTGAGGCAGCTTGCATTTCTGAATGCAAATCTCCCTTAAAAGCTAAATGTGTTCAGCATTGCTGTGCGGTGCTGGTTATAACATGGCAGTAAAGAAGAGAGAGGACAGAGGGACCAGTTTAATGTTTTAAGTGAGATGCTGCAGTTTTGCACATTATTTATTTTTCTTTGATATGGTGCAATATTCTATTATTATGTTGTTCAGATTGTATTCGTTTTGAATTGTTAGATTTATATGCACTTTGTTTATATGCATTAAAAAGTTATAATTTATATGCAAATGTTTAATAGCATTATTTTTCATAACAAACCAATTAATTTGAAAATAGCCGGAATGCCCATCACTAGTGTCCACTCCTAGCAGGAATTAGAGTGGAAAGTTTGCTTCCTGTTTGCCTCCCGAGTGGCGCAGCAGTCTAAGGCTCTGCATCGCAGTGCTAGCTGTGTCTCCACAGATCCTGGTTGGATTCCGGGCTGTGTTTGGCCTGCCGGGAAGTCCTTGTCCTATCGGGCGGACCGGGCGCATGCGCGCTGACACGGTCGCCAGGTGAACGGTGTTTCCTCCCACACGGTTAAGCTGGCATTGTATCAGTAAGCAGTGCTCCTCTCCAGAGTTCGTACCGGAATTGCAGCGATGGGACAAGGCTGTAACTATCAATTGGATATCTCGAAAAAGGGGGTACAAAAAAACTTGTTTCCTGTTTTTTTTTTGTTCTAGTTTTTTTTTCAAGTATTACCTCATGGGGATACGCACAAATATTATAACCCCCACCTCAGTCGTATCTTTTCAATTTTAAAGTGCTGGAGTAGAGAGCCAAAACAAGAACTACATGTGACTGTCCCAATACTGTTGGAGCTCACTGTATATATCTGTTATATCGTCAAGAAGAAGAAACAATGTTACTGTATAATGTATTATTCATTAGAGTAGACTTGCCTAAAACCCAGAAGTAAACGTGCTATTCTAGCGAAGCAAAACTGCTTTTGAGTAAGCACTATGATAAAGTACGAAAGACGTATGAACATGTCCGCACTAACTAACTGTAAGTCGCCCTGGAGAAGAGCGTCTGCTAAATGAATAAAATGTACATGTAATAAAGTCAGCATTTAGTCTGTAGTTATTAGGCATTCCTCGGTTTCCTGTTTTTTTATCATAATCTTTTCCTATTCCTCTTCCACTGTTTATAGCAGCAAAGTAGCCAATCAGTATTATTTATGTAAAATCATAACTGAGATGTAACTCTTTCAATGGAAACACTATAGCGTTCAGCTCACAGAAATACACAATTTGTTGCCATTATGCACAATTTGTAGCCTTTTACTGCAGAGGTAGGCTACCATCACCCGCATCAGGCTGACCCTATTGTCCAGTGGTAGAGGACATTTCACACCTCTGTTAGGGACCAGGTTGCCAGGGACTTCCTTACCATGTGTTAGTGTTAGTTACTCCACAATACTAACCTAATTGACAGAGTGAAAAGAAGGAAGCCTGTACAGAATTAAAATATTCCAAAACATGCATCCTGTTTGCAACAAGGTACTAAAGTAATACTGCAAATAATGTGGCAAAGCAATTCACTTTTTGTCCTGAATACAAAGTGTTATGTTTGTGGCAAATCCAGTAAAACACATTTCTGAGTACCACTTTTCATATTTAAGCATAGTGGTGGCTGCATCATGTTATGGGTATGCTTGTAATCGTCAAGGACTGGGGAGTTTTTCTGGATAAAAAAGAAACGGAATGGAGCTAAGCACAGGCAAAATCCTAGAGGAAAACTCGGTTCAGTCTGCTTTCCACCAGACACTGGGAGATACGATGAATTCACTCAATGGTTTGAATACTTAGGTAATTTAGATATTTCTGTATTTCATTTTCAATAAATGTGCAAATATTTCAAAAACCATGTTTTTACTTTGTCATTGTGTGTAGATGGATGAGAAAATACATATATGTAATCAATTTGGAATTCAGGCTGTAACACAACAAAATGTGGAATAAGTCAAGGGGTATGAATACTTTCTGATTTGAATTGTCTCTCCCCAATGTTGAATGGTTCATTGCACTGAAACATATGCACATCAAGTGTTTAAAATAAATATACATTATTATTTTTAACTGTTGTGTTTGTGACAATAGGGCTATTTTATCGAATATGTCAATGTACAATGTAAATCCACTTCCTCACACTTATTCTAATGCATGTGGTAATACTGATGAATATTATTGACGTACATGTATGGGTTGACAATGATCAAGGGTTTGTGATCCAATGCTGATACTGTATGTCTATGATGTGATCATCTGGCAGAAAACAGAGGCAGACTGGCGCGCGCCCCAACCTGTTGCGTGGCGCGTGCCTCCAAGGAGGAACACGTTGCCATGGATACAGTAGCGTTCGATCGGACGAGGAAGTGTATCGATACCGAAACGGCTGTGCCTCGTCAAGCTTATAACCACATATATCTACATTTTAAAACAACCTGTTTGTTGTTATGTTGTAGCTCAACGCAGAACTTTGTTACAAAGGTGAGTTGAAACTATTCATCAACATCCTCCGGCCTGTTATAACAGCTAACGTTGGCTAGCTAAATGAGCTAAACTAGTTAGCTGACCTGGTTTAACGACCATCGCCGGGCTAAGTTACAGTACCTCGCTATCTTAAAATATGATGCTAGTGTAGTGACGTTTAAAACATCTGAGACGAGGCCTAAGCATACTTTACACGAAGTGAAATGTTAATTATTAACCATAACTCTCCACTAGTTACAGTTTATACAACCGTTGTAGACATACTGTAGCTAAGCGAGGTGAAGACAGATTCAGGTTGGATATTCGCCTGTAGTTTTCCTTACGTTAGGGACCGTCAACATAGTGACTTATCAAATGTTCAAATTTAAATAGCTCTTTAACCATTACTCCTAAAACTGGTTCTAGCCAACCCTATGGCAGAGACACATATTGCACACACTTTTTTGTCGATTTACATCTCACTATTTTAAATAATTTATTTATATTTTTGAAATTCATGAGATTTTGCGAGAATTTTTAAGTTTCAAATTTCAATAGCTGGTCATATGACCTACAACCCTTAAACTACTTTCAGAATATCCACTGAGTAGCCTTGTATGTAGCACAACCTTTTGTTTGTCCATTTTCATCTCATGCGATTTTACATTCATTTTCAATGTTTTTCAATGTTTATAATTTCAATAGCTCCTTGGTCATTTGACTTGCTGACCTCAAACAAACTTCATAATGTCCACGGACTAGCCTTATATATATTACACACCCTTCCTTTAAGCACATCTGTTCGAACACCTCTCCTGTCCTTGCTCCATACCACATACAGCCATTTACAGATCTTTTCACGTGAAAGATAGTTATTGCGAGGCTGGACCATTTGTTAACTCCCACTTCTTTTTTTGAACACCCATGTGAAATGAAGGCCTGCAAACTGGCTCTCTCCCTCCACCTTTTTTCCACAGATCTGATTCCGAGCTTCTGTGGCCATTTTTAATACGTCCCATGTTTTTTTGATTGTCGAAACCTAACTAATGAGACATATTTTCTTTTGTATAAATACATGTCAAAGAACACAGTCATATATTAAACAGTAGGACGGGCTGATGTCATGGGCCAACTGTACACTTTATTTAGTCTTTTAGAGGCCACCCTCAGGCAAATGAGTCCGGTACATCTGAACCAGAACCAGGTTATTCTCCAGTGCTATGGCCCAAAAAAGTCCAGAATATAGGAATGAATCCACTGTCACTACAACATTATCTTTCTGTCGGCAAACAGACTTGCTGTCTCCAGCCGACCATTTCCTGGGCAAATATGCGTCTCTGTCATCTTGTCAAAGATTCACATTTGGCAATGTCGTTAAAATCACATTAGTCTCACAGTCAAGCCGACAATAGTTTTGGATATATTTGCGAGTGGGCAAATTAACTGTGGCGCATGTCTACTGTCAAGCCTTAAATACTATGGACTAAAATAGCCAATGAAAACACGTGGAAAAGCGAATTTGTCAATAGGAAAGTAAAGGTGCAGCAGGGTTAAACGGTTGCCATGGTAGCACCCACTATCTATTTCTAGTTGCTTATTACAATATATTAAAACACAAAAACAGATCATCACAATACGAAAAATACACCCTTGCATAAAACCACTTATTTGTTAGAAATTACTATTAATATTTTTTCATTTTGAACAAACAATTTACCTGGACAGTAAATTACTTACAATGTCGTCTTTGCAATAAGGGCTGTGAAAGGCAGACTGGACTGGTTGACAAATGCAATTATTATACAAACTTGTAAAAGTCTGCTTTAGACTAACAACAACCAGCTTAGTGGACAATATGATAACTAATGTCACAGTACCAGGCAGCTGTAAGCGCCAACGACAAAGGACAGTTACACAAAAACATGACAATAACTATTACAAACAGCAGCATGTATTGCATGGAGTGTATAAGGATGACATGTGTACAAGCAAACATAAGTTGCAGTGATCTTGTGCAGAGTGTTGATGGTAAAGTTGCCAGATATACAGAGCATCAAGGCCCTCAGGAGCCCTTCCCTGCAGGTCTAGAAATGACATTGCCATAATCTAATATGAGAAGGATGGTCATATGTGTCAGGGTTACTTGTTTGTCTGTATATAACCAATGCACTGGGACCAATTTCGCTAATTGTGACCCAACACGCTTGGCCTCATGTGGGCAGACCTTATCAGCCTCAAGGTGTTATGGCCCACAGTCATATATTAAACAGTAGGACGGGCTGATGTCATGGGCCAACTGTACACTTTATTTAGTCTTTTAGAGGCCACCCTCAGGCAAATGAGTCCGGTACATCTGAACCAGAACCAGGTTATTCTCCAGTGCTATGGCCCAAAAAAGTCCAGAATATAGGAATGAATCCACTGTCACTACAACATTATCTTTCTGTCGGCAAACAGACTTGCTGTCTCCAGCCGACCATTTCCTGGGCAAATATGCGTCTCTGTCATCTTGTCAAAGAACACGTTGGCCTTAACCACGACAGCTTACCCAAGGGAAAAAGCAGTGTCTTACAGACATAAAACACTTCAGGAGTTTTCTTCAAAGACAAAAGGATTCCCTCTGAGATAGTCACACTCATGGAAGCATTTTAAAAGCATTTATTATTGTATTTCTTCTTATAACCTTGTAAAAGTGAAATGTAGTTACAGGTGGAGAAGGTAGGTGTCTAGTTCTAACTTTTATAACAATGTTGTAATACAGAATAATTAATTATTTATGACAAAAGAAGATTAATATAGTGAAAATAATTTTTCCAACATCATGACACTGGTTTGGAGTCTGTGACTCAAGTGGTTTGAAAGCTATTGAGGTTTGAAAGCGCAAATATCTGGAGAAATATTCACACCTTTTATTATTCGTTTTTTAATAATAAGATTTCGAATTTCAATCTTCAATAGCTCTTACACAAAATGCACTTATTGTTTGTGTATAGCATATAAATCATTGAGTGGAACACGTTCTATTTCAGTGCCAGCGATATGGGAGGGAAAGGTAGAAATTGTTATTAGATTTAAGGGTTAATGGTGTTGAAGAGCTGAAATTAACTGCTGGTAAAATCTTCAGGGGATGTAGTGTTTAATTATGTATTTATCTTTCAAGAATAATGGGTAGGATTTACACCTTCCCTGTAAAAAAATAAAAGCTGTGGATTTATGTCCATCCTCCCCCGATTCAGTGCATTCGGAAAGTATTCAGACCCCTTGACTTTTTCCACATTTTGTTATGTTACAGCCTTATTCGAAAACCGATTAAATAGTTTTTTCCCCCCTCACCAATCTACACAAAATACCTGATAATAACAGAGCAAAAACTGTTTTTTAGACATTTTTTCAAATGTATTAAAAATAAAAAACAGAAATATCACATTTACTCAGACCCTTTACTCAGTACTTTGTTGAAGCACCTCGAGTCTTCTTGGGTATGACACTACAAGCTTGGCACACCTGTATTTGGAGAGTTTCTCCCATTCTCTGCAGAACTTCTCAAGCTCGTGTCAGGTTGGATGGGAGAGTTGCTGCACAGCTATTTTCAAGTCTCTCCAGGGATGTTTGATCGGGTTCAAGTCCGGGCTCTGGCTGGGCCACTAAAGGACATTCAGAGATTTGTCTTGAAGCCACTCCTGCGTTGTCTTGGCTGCGTGCTTAGGGTCGTTGTCCTGTTGGAAGGTAAAGCTTCGCCCCAGTCTGAGCCCGCTCTGGAGCAGGTTTTCATCAAGGATCTCACTGTACTTTGCTCCATTAATCTCTGCCTCGATCCTGACTAGTCTCCCAGTCCCTGCCTCTGAAAAACATCCTCACAGCATGATGCTGCCACCACCATGCTTCACCGTAGGGATGGTTCCAGGTTTCCACTCTACCATAAAGGCCTGATTGGTGGAGTGTTGCAGAGATGGTAGTCCTTCTGGAAGGTTCTCCCATACCACAGAAGAACTGTGTAGCTCTGTCAGAGTGACCATAGTGTTCTTAGTCACCTCTCTGACCAAGGACCTTCTCCCCGATTGCTCAGTTTGGCTGGGCGACCAGCTCTAGGAAGAGTCTTGGTGGTTCCAAACTTCTTCCATTTCAGAATAATGGAGGCCACTGTGTTCTTGGGGGCCTTCAATGCTGCAGACATCTTTTGGTACCCTTCTCCAGTTCTGTGCCTCGATTAATCCTGTCTCTGAGCTCTACGGACAATTCCTTCGACCTCATGGCTTGGTTTTTGCTCTGACATGCACTGTCAACATTGGGACCTTATATAGACAGGTGTGTGCCTTTCCCAATCATGTCCAATCAATTAAATTTACCACAGGTGGACTCCAATCAAGTTGTAGAAACATCTCAAGGATGATCCATGGAAACAGGATGCACCTGAGCTCAATTGAATACTTATGTAAATAAGGTATTTCTGTTTTTCGCTTTGTCATTATGGGGTTTTGTGTGTAGATTGATGAGGAAAACAATGAATTTAATACATTTTAGAATAAGGCTGTAACATAACAAATGTTAAAATAGGGAAGGGGTTGTCAGGCTCTGGCCATAGAGAAGCCTATTTGCTTCTCTAGGTAGCTATGGTCAGAGTCTGACAGTGTCTTTCTTTTCTGTTTCTGTGTCGGGTTTGGGTTGGATCCCTAATTAGAGGCAGCTGCACCGCATTGTCTCTAATTAGGGATCCCATATATGTTGAGTCTGTTCTTCACTTTGGTGTGGGTTGTTATCGATATCGTTATATGTCAAAGTCACGGTGAAGTAAGTGTGCTTTTTGTTACGTTTAAAATATAGTGATTTTTTGTTTTAACGTAACGTTTGGAATTCGTGTTTTGGTTTCGTTTTGTAGTTCGTCATTTTTGTGTTTGTTATACATGGCATTACTTTCTGGGCTATACATAGTATAACAAATAAAATATGTCAAACTACTATAATCCCTGCGCTGCGTCTTGGTCTCTCCATACACCCAATCGTGACAGAACAACCCACCACTGCGAGACCAAGCAGCGCGACTGGGGAGAGAGGGAGAGAGAGGAGTGCGTGCCAGTACCTATTCCCACGTGGCCTAGGGTGAAGCCTGAGGACAGGGGTAGGTTCATGAAGCAATGGAGGAGGATGGAGAAGCAAAGGTCCGTTGTGGCTGCGAGCACCACACCATCGGTGCGCAGCCAGAGTCCGGAGAGGCTGAAGACGGGGAATCGCCCACCACTTCGTCTGCCCACAGATCGGGATCGGGAGAAGCCCGAGGGGTTCTCTAAATACCCGGAGGAGGAGCAGACGAGAAGGTGGAGAGCCTGGGTTGCGCTTCCGCTGGAGGCTCAAAAGGACCCACTCCTCCGGGAGGAGGAGAGGGACTTTGAGCGCCGACGGGTACTAGTGCTGAGGCTAATGGACAGACGAGCACCTCCTGTGAAGGTCAGCGTCCCTCCACCTCCAGCGAAGGTCAGCGTCCCTCCACCTCCAGCGAAGGTCAGCGTCCCTCCTCCTCCAGCGAAGGTCAGCGTCCCTCCACCTCCAGCGAAGGTCAGCGTCCCGCCACCTCCAGCGAAGGTCAGCGTCCCGCCACCTCCAGCGAGGGTCAGCGTCCCGCCACCTCCAGCGAGGGTCAGCGTCCCGCCACCTCCAGCGAAGGTCAGCGTCCCGCCACCTCCAGCGAAGGTCAGCGTCCCGCCACCTCCAGCGAAGGTCAGCGTCCCGCCACCTCCAGCGAGGGTCAGCGTCCCGCCACCTCCAGCGAGGGTCAGCGTCCCGCCACCTCCAGCGAAGGTCAGCGTCCCGCCACCTCCAGCGGGGGTCAGCGTCCCGCCACCTCCAGCGAGGGTCAGCGTCCCGCCACCTCCAGCGAAGGTCAGCGTCCCGCCACCTCCAGCGAAGGTCAGCGTCCCGCCACCTCCAGCGAAGGTCAGCTTCCCCGAACCTCCAGCGGCCTGCTCCGCCTCAGTGCCAGAGCAGTCCGCTCCACCGGTGCCCGTTCCGGGTCCAGCTGCCTGCTCCGCCTCAGTGCCAGACCAGTCCGCTCCACCGGTGCCCGTTCCGGGTCCAGCCGCCTGCTCCGCCTCAGTGCCAGAGCAGTCCGCTCCACCGGTGCCCGTTCCGGGTCCAGCCGCCTGCTCCGCCTCAGTGCCAGAGCAGTCCGCTCCACCGGTGCCCGTTCCGGGTCCAGCCACCTGCTCCGCCTCAGTGCCAGAGCAGTCCGCTCCACCGGTGTCTTTTCCGGGTTCAGACGTCTGCTCCGCCTCAGTGCCAGAGCAGTCCGCTCCACCGGTGCCTTTTCCGGGTTCAGCCGTCTGCTCCGCCTCAGTGCCAGAGCAGTCCGCTCCACCGGTACCCAATCCGGGTTCAGCCGTCTGCTCCGCCTCAGTGCCAGAGCAGTCCGCTCCACCGGTACCCAATCCGGGTCCAGCCGTCTGCTCCGCTTCAGAGCCTGAGCAGTCCGCCCCACCGGTGCCCAGTCCGGGCCCGGTTGTTTTCCCAGCTCCATGGCCGGAGCCGTTTGCCCCACCGGTGCCCAGTCAGGGCCCGGTTGTTTTCCCCGCTCCATGGCCGGAGCCGTTTGCCCCACCGGTGCCCAGTCAGGGCCCGGTTGTTTTCCCCGCTCCATGGCCGGAGCCTTTTACCCCACCGGGGCCCAGTCCGGGCCCGGTCAAATGTCCCGCTCCTTGGCCGGAGCCATTTGCCCCACCGGTACCCAGCCCGGGACCGGTTATAAGAAAGGGGCATGGGACAAAACTGTCTACTTCACCGGAGCCAGAGCCGCCCCCCGAGAGACTAGGTTTCCCTCCCATTAACCCCCCCTGTTTTATGTGTTTATTTTTTTATTTTTTTTTGGCGTCCGGGAGTCCGCGCCTTGGGGGGTGGGTACTGTCAGGCTCTGGCCATAGAGAAGCCTATTTGCTTCTCTAGGTAGCTATGGTCAGAGTCTGACAGTGTCTTTCTTTTCTGTTTCTGTGTCGGGTTTGGGTTGGATCCCTAATTAGAGGCAGCTGCACCGCATTGTCTCTAATTAGGGATCCCATATATGTTGAGTCTGTTCTTCACTTTGGTGTGGGTTGTTATCGATATCGTTATATGTCAAAGTCACGGTGAAGTAAGTGTGCTTTTTGTTACGTTTAAAATATAGTGATTTTTTGTTTTAACGTAACGTTTGGAATTCGTGTTTTGGTTTCGTTTTGTAGTTCGTCATTTTTGTGTTTGTTATACATGGCATTACTTTCTGGGCTATACATCGTATAACAAATAAAATATGTCAAACTACTATAATCCCTGCTCTGCGTCTTGGTCTCTCCATACACCCAATCGTGACAGGGGTCTGAATAATTTCAGAGTGCACTGTATACTTTTCTTAGTTATGGCACGCTTTGTGTAAGAGCTATTGAAGATAAAAATAACAATGCAATTTCTAGAGAGAAAAAAGAAATGGATCTTTGTCCATCCACCCCTCATTCTGAATATACCATTTTCATTGTCATGGCACACTTTGTGTAAGAGCTATGGAAGATAGAAAGCTAAAAATAATAATACAAAAATGAATTCCAACCAAAACAAAACCATGGATTTGTGTCCATCCTCCCTGATTCAGAATATATTATTACTTTTATATATTATAAAATTATTATAAATTTGTATAGTCATGGCACACTTTGTGTAAGAGCTAGTTAGCTAGTTTCCCTTTTTTGTTATGTCAGCCAAATTAAGTGTTAACATTTATTTTCAACACCAAGGGACATGGAGGAAGATGATGGACTAAAGGATATCCTTCGTCTACAGTTCCAGGCTCTGCAGGAGCAGCAAGAGAAGCGTCTCCAGAGAAGACTAGAGAAACAGATGGAGCAGGCCGCTGGGACCCAGGACGACCTGAACCTGTCCCAGCTAGACATCCATCACTCGGATGATCATAGTAAAAAGTGAGCTCTATGAAATCTTATAAAGTTAGGTATATATTATTAAAGTTAGACAAAGTTTCCTCCCTCAATACAGTCTAACATTATACTTACCATAGGCATTGTAACGTTATTCATTCATGATATGTACCTATCTCATTATTACCCAAATGGATTAGGGTTTGGAATTGTTTTGGACTAAGGCTTTCATGAGATTTGGAATAGCAATTGTAGCACAATGCACATTGTGGGTCTTTGGGGAGATCTTTCATAAGCCTAAATATGACTGAGTTGTTATTGTAATTTGTAATTGGAGGGAATGAATCACCCTCCATATTAAAATGTTTACTTGAATGGGTTTTTAATCCCCACAGGCTGTTGCAGAATGAAAATGAACAGTTGCAGGACCAGGTGAGGGAACTGAGGGATGAAAATGGCAGACTATTCAAACTAGTGAGTGAGAAAGACTTTGAGATTAAACATCTGAAGAAGAAGAGGGAGGAAGACAGGCTGGCCTTAGCAGGTATTGTACAGTATATGAAAACACTTGAATGAACAATTCATCTTTTGGGATGATAAACATTGTATTGGCCTACGTTCAGAGTAAAATTCTGATTTATGTTTTTGGCTTTGTTTTATTCTTACTTGCAGAGCTCCATTTGACTTTGGGAATGTTGTCTAAAGTAGAATATGTCCTTTTGACTTTGGGAATGTTGTCTAAAGTAGAATATGTCCTTTTGACTTTGGGAATGTTGTCTAAAGTAGAATATGTCCTTTTGACTTTGGGAATGTTGTCTAAAGTAGAATATGTCCTTTTGACTTTGGGAATGTTGTCTAAAGTAGAATATGTCCTTTTGACTTTGGGAATGTTGTCTAAAGTAGAATATGTCCTTTTTTATTGACTTTATGACTCTCTTGTCCAAGGCACGTCTGGCTTGGCAGGTGATGCGGCAGCAACCAAGATTGTTGAGCTTTCTAAGAGGAATCGAGAGTTTGCTTCTGAAATAGAAAAAGAAAAAGTAAAAGCAAAGCAAACCAGCAACAGAGTAAAAGAGCTTGAGAAAGAGGTGAACTCATCAACATTAACATTTCACGTTGCTACGACAAACAGAATCCCATCTCATATCCAGTTTGTTCATTGGCAATTACATTTGGATACAAAATCCCAATTTTATACATAAATGCCCGAGACCATCCATTTGTCAACGGTATTGCTTTCTAGACTGATGATGTAAGCTCTTGACTGAATGGATAAATAATTCAAATAATTGCAGTTATATTATGCTTAATCCTCTAGCTCCAGGCTGCTTTATTGCTTAATCCTCCTGGGAAAAAGATGGATGTAAAGCCACAAGACATGAGGTCATCCCAGGACTTCCAGGAGGTAATTAGTCTTTAATGACTGATCATCATTTTTAAGCCATGAACAAATATGAGCAAATACTCAAGGGAACTCTGCCACATAGAAATGCTTATGTTGTTGTAGCTTTGATTTGAAATGCATTTTAGCAAAACTTTTCTACATCTTTATTCTAAGCAAACCTGACTAATTGTACTGGTGTCAATATTGTGACTCTTCAGTGACAGCTATGACTGTGTTCCTCTCACCAATAGAACAGTCCAGTGGTAAAATCTCTACAGGAAAAACTATCTGCTGCCCAATTCAAGATGACAGAATATCGAAACCAGATTCAAGCTGTCAAGCAGGAATTGAAAATAGCTCAGAAGGTGTGTATAGAGCCGTTTGTTAAAAGTTGAAATATTTCAAAGGTTATGACATACTATTCCAGGTTATGACATACTATTCCAGGTTATGAAATACTATTCCAGGCCTGGTTTTGTTGATACTGTAGGTGTTATCCAGTGAGGTAGGAGAGGAAGTCAGCATCCAGCAGCTACTGACCAGCCAAGGGAACTGGAGAGGTCGCTCCCAGCAGATACTGGCTCTCCAGAGCAGGGTGAGCTGACTGACTGCTGTCATTGGAAGAGCTTTCGAGGCACAGAATATTGATCACATAATAAGCTGTTTATTGACATAAAAGGTGATTTGTAGACTGCAATGTAGCCATCTCAATATTTTCCTGTTGTTTTTTTGTCCCCAGGTTCGGGACCTGGAGCAGCAGCTGAGCCAATCAGCTCAGAGGAAGCAGCCGTCAGTCGTCAGCATGGAAGAGGAGCTACTGGGGGGCGGGGCCCTGCAGAAGACACCCCCCCAGGACAGGAACCTCAGCTACATCCGCAATATGGAGAGGGAGAAGAGAGAAACTCTGGAGGTAGGAAGAGACAGACTTAATTGACAGTTCAATAAAACCTGCATTGTGGAATTCACCCAGTAGTTTTTTTTCCAGATAGAATGACAGAATGGTTTTAGTACTGTAGACTCCTGCTTCCACTACTACCAGGTCTCTTTATTCACTGCCTTCGGAAACTATTCAGACCCCTTGACTTTTTCCACATTTTGTTACGTTACAGCCTTATTATTATTATTATTACAAATATCCTCAGCAATCTGAACACAATACCTCACAATGACAAAGCGAAAATAGGTTTTTAGAAATGTTTGCAAATGTATTAAAAATAAATAACAGAAATACCTTTCTTTGCATAGGTATTCAGACCCTTTGCTATGAGACACGAAATTAAGCTCAGGTGCATCCTGTTTCCATTGATCATCCTTGTGGTAAATTCAATTGATTGGACATGATTTGGAAAGGCACACGCCTGTCTATATAAAGTCCCACAGTTGACAGTGCATGTCAGAGGAAAAATCAAGCCATGAGGTCGAAGGAATTGTCTGTAGACAGGATTGTGTCGAGGCACAGATCGGGGAAAGGGTATCAAAACATGTCTGCAGCATTAAAGGTCCTCCAAAACACAGTTTCTTCCTAGAGCTGGCCCCCTGACCAAACTGAGCAATCGGGGGAGAAGGGCTTTGGTCAGGGAGGTGACCAAGAACCCAATGGTCACTCTGACAGAGCTCTAGAGTTCCACTTTGGAGATGAGAGAACCTTCCAGAAAGACAACCATCTCTGCAGCACTCCACTACTCAGTAAAAGGCACATGACCGCCTGCTTGGACAAGATTCTCTTGTCTGATGAAACCAAGATTGAACTCTTTGTCCTGAATGCCAGGCGTCATGGCTGGAGGAAACCTGGCACCATCCCTATGGTGAAGCATGTTGGTGGCAGCATCATGCTGTGGGGATGTTTTTCAGCAGCAGGGACTGGGAGACTAGTCAGGATCGAGGCAGAGATGAATGGAGCAAAGTACAGAGAGATCCTTGATGAAAACCTGCTCCAGGACCTCAGACTGGGGCGAAGGTTCACCTTCCAACAGGACAATGACCCTAAGCACACAGCCAAGACAACGCAGGAGTGGCTTCGAGACAAATCTGTCTATTAGCAACATTTTCTAAAAAAAAGTTTTTGCATTGTCATTATGGGGTATTGTGCGTAGATTGATGAGTGAAAAAAAAGATTTAATCAATTTTAGAATAAGGCTGTAACAACAAAATGTGGAAAAAGTCAAGGGGTCTGGGTTTTCAGAATGAATGTGTGCGTTGGCAGTAGTTTTTAAACGAAACACTGAAAAACATTGGCACTATGGGTTTAATTGAACTCCAGTCTTAGTTCTGCTTCTCTCCTCCTGCCATGTGTTGTTAGAGGATGACGGGGGACTATGATTCGCTCATGAAGGACCACGAGGATGTGAAGAAGAAGCTGGAGGGCTCCAAGGCCAGAAACAAAAACCTGAGCACTGAGGTGAAATCACTGAAGTCCCAGATCTCCACCCTGCTTGACAAAGGAAAGCATGATGATGAGCTGGTGGATGCCTTACTGGTATGTAAGCAGACCTGTGTTCAAATAGTTTTCTTTGAACTGCTTTGAGTGTTTGATTGAGCCTGTCTCAAGTTCCAGATTGTCTTGGTTTGCTCTTTTACGACTTTTCCATTCTAAAGATCAGTTTCAAAGTTTAAAATACTAGTTTGAACCCATGTACAGTATATTGGTATATCATATTAATTTGATCCCATGTACAGTATATTGGTATATCATATTAGTATGAACCCATGTACAGTATATTGGTATATCATATTAGTATGAACCCATGTACAGTATATTGGTATATCATATTAGTATGAACCCATGTACAGTATATTGGTATATCATATTAGTATGAACCCATGTACAGTATATTGGTATATCATATTAGTTTGAACCCATGTACAGTATATTGGTATATCACATTAGTATGAATCCATGTACAGTATATTGGTATATCATATTAGTTTGAACCCATGTACAGTATATTGGTATATCATATTAGTTTGAACCCATGTACAGTATATTGGTATATCATATTAGTTTGAACCCAAATACAGTATATTGGTATATCATATTAGTTTGAACCCAAGTACAGTATATTGGTATATCATATTAGTTTGAACCCATGTACAGTATATTGGTATATCATATTAGTTTGAACCCATGTACAGTATATTGGTATATCATATTAGTTTGAACCCATGTACAGTATATTGGTATATCATATTAGTATGAACCCATGTACAGTATATTGGTATATCATATTAGTTTGAACCCATGTACAGTATATTGGTATATCATATTAGTTTGAACCCATGTACAGTATATTGGTATATCATATTAGTTTGAACCCATGTACAGTATATTGGTATATCATATTAGTTTGAACCCAAGTACAGTATATTGGTATATCATATTAGTTTGAACCCATGTACAGTATATTGGTATATCATATTAGTTTGAACCCATGTACAGTATATTGGTATATCATATTAGTTTGAACCCATATACAGTGTATTGGTATATCATATTAGTTTGAACCCATGTACAGTGTATTGGTATATCATATTAGTTTGAACCCATGTACAGTGTATTGGTATATCATATTAGTTTGAACCCATGTACAGTGTATTGGTATATCATATTAGTTTGAACCCATGTACAGTGTATTGGTATATCATATTAGTTTGAACCCATGTACAGTATATTGGTATATCATATTAGTTTGAACCCATGTACAGTATATTGGTATATCATATTAGTTTAAACCCATGTACAGTATATTGGTATATCATATTAGTTTGAACCCATGTACAGTATATTGGTATATCATATTAGTTTGAACCCATGTACAGTGTATTGGTATATCATTAGTTTGAACCCAAATACAGTGTAATGGTATATCATATTAGTTTGAACCCATGTACAGTGTATTGGTATATCATATTAGTTTGAACCCATGTACAGTGTATTGGTATATCATATTAGTTTGAACCCATGTACAGTGTATTGGTATATCATATTAGTATGAACCCATGTACAGTGTATTGGTATATCATATTAGTTTGAACCCATGTACAGTGTATTGGTATATCATATTAGTTTGAACCCATGTACAGTGTATTGGTATATCATATTAGTTTGAACCCATGTACAGTGTATTGGTATATCATATTAGTTTGAACCCATGGACAGTGTATTGGTATATCATATGAGAACTCTGAGTGCATCATGGGTGTAAATGAGTAAGTGTTTGGAGAAGGCGATTGTAAATATAAATGACAATTGTTTTAGATCTATTTGACCTTCTGATCGCTGGAGACAAATGTGAAACCAGTCATATGGCAGCAAACTGATATCAACATATCACTTATTCCACAGTGTAGTTTATGAAATGCTGGCCTTATAACTTGCAGGGATGAAATTTGGAGACCCAAGCTTTATGCTTCTGTAGCCATACGCAAATGACAGTATAGTGCCAAACCTAGTTAATTTCTGATTTCTAGAATGTTTTAATTATATCTAACAATGACCTTGTTAGATGTAAATATATATATATGTATATATATATACAGTATATAGAAGCAGTCAACACTTCTACCTGTTCTTCATTACTGTCATACTGTTTATCTAATTGCTGTTGCCCCTACTCTTAAACCCCTGAATGCCCTTCTAAAGGTTGGCTGGACCTCTAGTCCCGTACATCACATCATTACTCTCCTTTTCATTACAAAGCCCAGCTTCACTGTTAAGATTTAAAATTACGTTACCAAACCTGTTTACAGGGTTAAGTCTGTCTACAGAGTTAGTTAAGTCAGACTTTATTCCACATGTTTGGACTGACTTCCAAAATACATTTAAAAAAGATGCGTTAGTGTCCTAGAGCAGTTCAGGCTGTAGACCTTCAAATACATATACATGTATACACAGAATAATACATATACATGTATACACAGAATAATACATATACATGTATACACAGAACAATACATATACATGTATACACAGAATAATACATATACATGTATACACAGAACAATACATATACATGTATACACAGAATAATACATATACATGTATACACAGAATAATACATATACATGTATACACAGAATAATACATATACATGTATACACAGAATAATACATATACATGTATACACAGAATAATACATATACATGTATACACAGAATAATACATATACATGTATACACAGAAGTTTATAGATTGAAATGTCCCTTGACATCTCCTCCCCCTCTCCCTCCTTGCCTCTAACCTCGTCCTCTTAATCCTGTCCCCCTCTCCCGTTGTCCCCTGCACCCTCTCTTGACCCTGTCACCCTGTCTGTCTTGTGGTGGGTACTGTAGAAGCAGCAGAGCCAGCTGCAGGAGGTGCTGAGCAGGCTAAGCCAGCAGAACCTGGGGCAGCAGCTGAGCAGTGAGCCCCAGAGACACACATCCCTCATCCAGCAGCTCAAACACATGGTCTCCGAGAGGGAGGCCAAAGTCAAAGAGCTGGAGGACGAGATACAGCAACTGTCCTTAAAGGTAACTGACTGTGATTCTGCAAGGAGATACAAATACTTCTAGTGATGTCAGCGCTATTGACTGGTAGTTTGGGCTTCAGCGTTTTGGGCAAGTTCCATTTATTTACAGTTCCTTCCGATATAGAAAAATGTATCAATGATGCTTTATTGTAGCATTTATTCAAATGCTACTGACCTATGGAATGGATTTTTTAAATGTGTTGCAGAGAGAGGATGGCGGCCAATCAGGCCCCAATACCACTGGCAGTTTCTGGCCTTTGACAGCAGGGGGAGACAGCAGTAAGAGGATATGCTCAGCCCGGTATGTGTGCATGTGGAAGTCATCAATATAAGATAATCTTGTGTCAGAAATATCAAATATTATAGTACATCCATACATATTTCCTGTATATATGACTCGTATACCTTGCCTACAAATTATTCAATTATCAGTTGATAGTGTCACTGATTGTGCAATGACTATATTGATGTATTATTTATCGCAAATGTATGTTTTTTTTCTTTCTCATATAGTTCAGTATCCAAACTTGGACATAAACTAGTGGAGTCAGCGTCTGGAATCAGTTTACAGGGCAAGTAAGTATTAGCCTCCGCAACATCTGGTACAAATCATCCTATCTTTCTCAATAACTGTCATTTAATAATAACTGTTATTCGATGAACAATGAAACCTGTCTGTGGCGGACTACACCTACTGATGCAATTTACCACTACTCTGTCAGAGATGCAGCACCTCCTTCTGGTTGTCACAGCTGTTTAGAAGAGGTGAGGTCCCTGAAGGCCGAGTGTACAGAGTTTCGGACCCTTTGTGAGGCTGCCTGTGTGGAGAGAGATAGACTCTTAGAGCTAGTCAAGCTCCAGCAATCCAGGTATTACATACAGCAACTTCCAATGGATTTCATTTCTGAAACACACATTTCCGGGTGTATTATCGTTGTTTCCTTTCCTGTCCGTTAATAAGTCATATGGGTGGGTGTTTAGATTGCTAACATTGGGTGTGGGCCTTTTGTTGTCAGATAGTTTTTGATTTATTTCTGCTTTCAAACCAGTGTTTTCTCTCAACCTCTTTGTTAACCTTTGTGTTTTTACATCTTTCTGGCGTGGAAATGTAAGCCTCCTTACTTTGTAATGACCAGATTACAGTACCTGATGAATTTTCATGATGATCATGCAATTTTGAAACATAATACCGCAATCATGACTACCTCGGTTGGAGGGAATAAAAGTACAGGCTTTGTTAGTGGCTTCACCTTTCAGATATATAAACAGAAGACTGCATTTTAAAGTTGGCAGGTTTTTGTCTTGGTATGAATGGGATGTACAGTTGGAGTCGGAAGTTTACATACACTCAGGTTGAAGTCATTAAAACTCATTTTTCAACCACTCCACAGATTTCATGTTAACAAACTATAGTTTTGACAAGTCGGTTAGGAAATCTACTTTGTGCATGACACAAGTAATTCTTCCAACAATTGTTTACAGGCAAAAAAAATTGTAGACCTCCGCAAGTCTGGTTCATCCTTGGGAGCAATTTCCAAACGCCTGAAGGTACCACGTTCATCTGTACAAACAATAGTACCCAAGTATAAACACCATGGGACCACGCAGCCGTCATACTGCTCAAGAAGGAGACGCGTTCTGTCTCCTAGAGATGAACGTACTTTGGTGCGAAAAGTGGATAGCAATCCCTGAACAACAGCAAAGGACCTTGTGAAGATGCTGGAGGAAACGGGTACAAAAGTATCTATATCCGAAGTAAAACGAGTCCTATATCGACATAACTGTTTTTGTTTCATCAGACCAATAGAACAAGTTAAATTATTTAAAGGCAATGCTACCAAATACTAATTGAGTGTATGTAAACTTCTGACCCTCTGGGAATGTGATGAAAGAAATGAAAGCTGAAATAAATAAATCATTCTCTCTACTATTATTCTGACATTTCACATTCTTAAAATAAAGACAGGGAATTTTTACTAGGATTAAATGTCAGGAATTGTGAAAAACTGAGTTTAAATGTATGTGGCTAAGGTGTATGTAAACTTCAGACTTCAACTGTAGTAGTAAGAGACTGGGCTGGTGTGTTTGATGTGACAGGGAGGAGGAAGTGAAACAGAGGTGCCTAGAGGCAGAGCACAAATTCCAAGGAGAACGCAGAAGGGTCGTATCCCTAGAGCAGAAGCTAGAGAAGGCAACGCTGGATCTGGGCAAAGGATTGACTCCCAGAAAAACTAGCAACAAGGGCACTGGAGGTAAGTCTCAGGGTAGGCACACTGATCTATAATGTAACACAGTGACAAGACTGAGAATGGGATTTATATTGATCCATAACTGCTATTTCTGTCTTATTATTATTATATATATATATATATTTTTTTTTTACCCTTCCAGGAGCCTCGTCTAGTGGGAGACAGAATGAATCATCATCCCCTCAAAGCCCTCCTGACCTTTCCAGGGAGACCCAAGTCATTGAACTAAGTACCCAGTGAGTCTGACTTAGAGCTTTTCTGTCTTGTGTTCTCTCTCTCCTGGAAGCCCTGGGTGGTGACCCTGTCTGCCACAGTCTGGAGATACAAACTGTCAATCTATGTTAAATTCTAAAAAGACTGAAAGTCTTCAGTGAGATCACACAAAAGAATACAGAATATGACATACTAGAAATACTGCACATCTACTGTATAAGCCCAATTGGGAGTCAGATACATGTATACATTGGAGTTTCTATGAAGAATAAGAACAGCTGGAGCTCCTGAATGAGTGAAGCACACAACCATGTTGATGTAAGTGTTGTTGCATTTCCCTCCCTCTGTCCCCCAGGCTGGCGGTGCTGCAGGGCCAGAATGAGTCTCTGAGGGCTGAGCTGAGGAGCACTCTCCAGGCCAAGGCTGAGGACCTGCAGCTCTGCAGTGACATGATGAACCAAGTCAAGCACATCTTCCTGCATGCACTGCGACAACACAAGCAGGACAGGGTCACAAACCAGGAGAGTTAGTTAGCTAGCTATATTACAGGCCCTGGCTGCTGAACCTGCTGGACCAAAAAACTTTAGTTAATCTTGTCCAATCAGCTCTGAGGAAGGACAGGAAACAGGCCTGTCTGTTTCAGCAATACAATGTTATTACTGGTTCCTAGTTTCCTATTAACTCTGTTGATCACAAAAAGACAATTGCCTGCTTTGATTGCCCTCATGTAGTGAATATGAGCAAGCCCATCAAAACCAACTAGGTACCTGCGGACCAAAAGGCTTATCTACTTTGACATGAAGATGTCACAAAGTGATTCCTACTGTTGATTGCATTACTGGCCAGTGCATATAGAATGTGTCTGTATGATTTGATGTCAATGTATGGACTATGTATAAAATGTGTCTGTATGATTTGATGTCAATGTATGGACTATGTATAAAATGTGTCTGTATGATTTGATGTCAATGTATGGACTATGTATAAAATGTGTCTGTATGATTTGTATGGACTATGTATAGGTACTTTTCTTTTTTAAATGTCACTGTTATATCAAAATAGTGTTTTCATCTTAGCACCTGTGTTTAGTATAGAGTGCTGCAGTGTGTTTGCATTCCACTAATAGAGTCATCAACATGTACCAATGAAATGTAACAGATTTCTTTCACTGTCACAGCTAAGATGCTAATGTTTAGTTAGGGCTGTATTCAATCCACTGTCACAGCTAAGATGCTAATGTTTAGTTAGGGCTGTATTCAATCCACTGTCACAGCTAAGATGCTAATGTTTAGTTAGGGCTGTATTCAATCCATAGCGCTGAAGATCAGCTTTATAGCACCATTGACAATTAAAGGCAATGTTCCCGCCGTCTCGGAGACTGCATTCACTGTAAACGCTGCATATCTGAAATGACCTTTACATTTCAACCATACCAGGCCAGGAAACAGAAAGTCAGCACACTCTCTATATGTCAGGTGTAGTTGTTGGAGCGTATCTGGGTGTTGACATTCAGTTGTCTCAGTCTGCGCAGGAGGTAGTGTTGTTGTTGTCCTTTTTTATTGATGTTCTGAGTGTTGACATTAATAGAGAGTGTGCTGTCCATGATGGTTCCCCGGTACTTAAAACTCCCCACTCTCTCTACTTCTTCACCACCCAGGACTAGATGGCTCACTGGGTCTGCCTTCCTCTAGAAATCAATGAGCAGTTATTTCGTTTTTTTTTATGTTGAGTGTGGGGTAGTTGTTATTGTACCTGTCATGAACCCTGTTTACTTCTGTTTGTGCTATCTGAGCCGTTGACAAGGGAGGGGTCATCTGCATATATAGATAGATAGATAGATAGATAGATAGACAGACAGACAGACAGACAGACAGACAGACAGACAGACAGACAGACAGACAGACAGACAGTGCAGACAGACAGTGCAGACAGACAGTGCAGACAGTGTCTGGATAGATAGATAGATAGATAGATAGATAGATAGATAGATAGATAGATAGATAGATAGATAGATAGATAGATAGAGAGATAGAGAGATAGATAGATAGAGAGATAGATAGATAGAGAGATAGATACTTTATTGATCCCAGAGGGGATACTTGGCTACAGTATCACCCATAAATATTTGACAGCCCCAAACCAAATAGTCAACAAAGTAATGTCTCAATAGTTTGAAATTATTCAAAGCTGTCGATGCTAATGACTTCTGACTTAAAACCAGATGTAGGGGAATAGTGGTTGAAAACGAATGCAGACTTTTAAAGCTACACAAACTCCCCACTCTGCCACTCTATTGGTTCCCTAGAGTGTGTTCCCAATGCATACTGTATATACAGTCTCCAAAAGTATTGGGACAGTGACACCTTTTTTTGTTGTTTTGGCTCTGTAGAGTCTGTACTTGTTTTGGTTCTGTACTCCAGCACTTTGGATTATAAATTATACAATGACTATGAGGTTAAAGTGCAGACTCAGCTTTCATTTGAGGGTTTTTTCATCCATATCGGCTGAACCGTTTAGAAATTACAGCACTTTTTTGTACATAGTCCTCCCATTTTAGGGGACCAAAAGTATAGGGACATTCAATTATATGTGTATTAAAGTAGTCAAAAGTTTAGTATTTGGTCCCATATTCTTAGTTGTTTCAGATTATTTGTTCCTAATTTAAATTAATGTTATGAATAATATATTGTGTCATTTTGGAGTCACATTTATTGTAAGTAAGAATAGAAAATGTTTCTAAACTGTTACCGTGGTTACGGATAGTCCTGAATGAACCGTGAATAATGATGAGTGAGAAAGTACTGTAGTTTCTAAACGGTTCACCCGATGAGAATGAATATACCCTGAAATTAAACCTAACAGTCTGTACTTTAACCTCATCCTCGTTGTATTATTTCAAATCCAAAGTGCTGGAGCCAAAACAACACAACATTTGTCACTGTCCCTTTACTTATGGAGTTCACTGTATATGTGACCTGTGCATCTCATTCCACTAGTGGTTTCCAAAAAGCTGTCTACTGGACTGTGTATCCTTGTGGGAGTGACCCCTACCCCTAAACTAACATCCGAGTTATTTTCTTACTATGTTAGCCAAAAGGATTTCAGCAGAACCCTCTGCTCCCCCTCTACTCTCCCTCTGCTCCCCCTCTACTCTCCCTCTGCTCCCCCTCTACTCTCCCTCCCTCCACCCCTCCACATCACGCTTAATTTAAACCCATGGCTGAGTTAGTGTGCTGCTTGAAATACCGCACTATTTCTCCCAGAACCCTGTGGGAGATTGGCGGGTCCCGGCTGGACTGAGCGAAAGAGAGAAAAAGTGCCACAAGACAAAAATATCAGACTTTGGGACGTGATGAAGAAAGCCTTTATACTATGAGAAACAAAACACTGCTTGTGTTGCAATGCACACCTAGGATTGAAGGTGAGGCACTCTCTCTATGTAGTGTTCTACTACAGCATTTTAGTTAGCTGTGACTTTCACTAGGTAAGACAGCAAAGGGCTTTACTTGCTACTTTTGGCTCTCACTGCAACGGTGCTGGTTTTGGCTCTCACTGCAACGGTGCTGATTTTGGCTCACTGCAACGGTGCTGGTTTTGGCTCTCACTGCAACGGTGCTGGTTGTGGCTCTCACTGCAACGGTGCTGGTTGTGGCTCTCACGGCAATGGTGCTACTTTTGGCTCTCACTGCAACGGTGCTGGTTTTGGCTCTCACTGCAACGGTGCTGTTTTTGGCTCTCACTGATGGGGAAACAGGTGTTATATCCAATAAATGCATAATCACAATATAGAAATATCCTCAAATGATGTTTCTAGACTACTCAATGGATGATGTGTGCGTTCTGAGTATCCCTCAATAACCAATTTACATTTGACACTTGTGCTTTACCAAACATGCACGATCATGATCGGGATCCCTTTTCAAGTCAGTCTGCACAAATTAATCCATAATTTCCTCTAAAGTAAATGCTCACTTCAGTTAGTGACTGACAGCTCATATAAATTGCATATAAATACAATTATATATAATATAAAATTGTATTCATATACAATTTATATGAGCTGTCAGTCACTCCTGTCTCACCAACAAATAAACAAACCCCAATGTAGTCTTAGCATTAATATTCCTATTCCTGATGACTTTGGTAATTAAAGGGGTTTCATCTCTTCCAAATAAATTACATTTCAACCAAACAGTTTTTATATTGTTGTATGAAAGTTGGATTACGCAGAAAAGTGTAGATTTATTCCAAAATGCCCAATAACCCACCAAGCCAAACACAAACTTGTGTAAACAGAGCAGCACATAAACAGGCTGACCTATTTGTCATTCCAGGTTTCAATGACTCCTTTCTCCATCCTTCTCCTCGGAGGTATTCCCCCTCGTTCTGGACCAGTGCTACCTCCAGACCATTGACTGCATCCAGAAACTAAAGTCAACAACCCAAGCTGTGAACGCAGAGGTTAAAGTTAGCCATCAGTATTTGAGGGATACTGTGTGTGTGTATGAACATTTCTCTATGCCCTTAAAACGCCCTCTATGGGTCCATTCATTCCCACTGTAGCAACTTTCTCATTTACATGCAATGGAAAGAAAATAAAGTCCTAATCTGTTCATTTACAGTAAGTAGGGAGGAAAGCAAGCCAAAGCTGTGGTTTTACAACTAAGGTGTAGGTTACACTGTGATGGAAAACTAATTTATACAGTAATTTTAGGTATTATCAACAGTAAAAAGTTTTACTGCAGCATACTGTAAATTATGGTGCATTATGGGAAAATGGTGGTATTTCGAATGGTACTGTAATTCCACCCCACAGAATACAGTACTGTACCGTATCTTTGGAGCGGCAAAACCATTTTGACCACTTGTGGGTGCATGGTATTATTTATTCTGTCTCATTAGCATATTTTAAGGCGTGCCTTGTAAGATAATATATTTGTCGCACCCGTGAGTGAGAACGCTGTACCAATTTAACTGGTTACAGTGTATAGATGGATTAGCTGTCAAAGTGCAGGGTTGCTCTATACATTCAGTGCATGTCACTAGATGGCAGTATGTATAGACGGGTTAGCTGTATATTCAGTGTATGTCACTAGATGGCAGTATGTATAGACGGGTTAGCTGTATATTCAGTGTATGTCACTAGATGGCAGTATGTATAGACGGGTTAGCTGTATATTCAGTACATGTCACTAGATGGCAGTATGTATAGACGGGTTAGCTGTATATTCAGTGTATGTCACTAGATGGCAGTATGTATAGACGGGTTAGCTGTATATTCAGTGTATGTCACTAGATGGCAGTATGTATAGACGGGTTAGCTGTATATTCAGTGTATGTCACTAGATGGCAGTATGTATAGACGGGTTAGCTGTACATTCAGTGTATGTCACTAGATGGCAGTATGTATAGACGGGTTAGCTGTATATTCAGTGCATGCCACTAGATGGCAGTATGTATAGACGGGTTAGCTGTACATTCAGTGCATGTCACTAGATGGCAGTATGTATAGACGGGTTAGCTGTATATTCAGTGTATGTCACTAGATGGCAGTATGTATAGACGGGTTAGCTGTATATTCAGTGCATGTCACTAGATGGCAGTATGTATAGACGGGTTAGCTGTATATTCAGTGTATGTCAATAGATGGTAGTATGTATAGACGGGTTAGCTGTATATTCAGTGTTTGTCACTAGATGGCAGTATGTATAGACGGGTTAGCTGTATATTCAGTGCATGTCACTAGATGGCAGTATGTATAGACGGGTTAGCTGTACATTCAGTGTATGTCACTAGATGGCAGTATGTATAGACGGGTTAGCTGTACATTCAGTACATGTCACTAGATGGCAGTATGTATAGACGGGTTAGCTGTACATTCAGTGTATGTCACTAGATGGCAGTATGTATAGACGGGTTAGCTGTATATTCAGTGTATGTCACTAGATGGCAGTATGTATAGACGGGTTAGCTGTATATTCAGTGTATGTCACTAGATGGCAGTATGTATAGACGGGTTAGCTGTATATTCAGTGTATGTCACTAGATGGCAGTATGTATAGACGGGTTAGCTGTACATTCAGTGTATGTCACTAGATGGCAGTATGTATAGACGGGTTAGCTGTATATTCAGTGCATGCCACTAGATGGCAGTATGTATAGACGGGTTAGCTGTACATTCAGTGCATGTCACTAGATGGCAGTATGTATAGACGGGTTAGCTGTATATTCAGTGTATGTCACTAGATGGCAGTATGTATAGACGGGTTAGCTGTACATTCAGTGCATGTCACTAGATGGCAGTATGTATAGACGGGTTAGCTGTATATTCAGTGCATGCCACTAGATGGCAGTATGTATAGACGGGTTAGCTGTACATTCAGTGCATGTCACTAGATGGCAGTATGTATAGACGGGTTAGCTGTATATTCAGTGTATGTCACTATATGGCAGTATGTATAGACGGGTTAGCTGTACATTCAGTGCATGTCACTAGATGGCAGTATGTATAGACGGGTTAGCTGTACATTCAGTGCATGTCACTAGATGGCAGTATGTATAGACGGGTTAGCTGTATATTCAGTGCATGTCACTAGATGGCAGTATGTATAGACGGGTTAGCTGTATATTCAGTGTATGTCACTAGATGGCAGTATGTATAGACGGGTTAGCTGTACATTCAGTGTATGTCACTAGATGGCAGTATGTATAGACGGGTTAGCTGTACATTCAGTGTATGTCACTAGATGGCAGTATGTATAGACGGGTTAGCTGTACATTCAGTGCATGTCACTAGATGGCAGTATGTATAGACGGGTTAGCTGTACATTCAGTGCATGTCACTAGATGGCAGTATGTATAGACGGGTTAGCTGTACATTCAGTGCATGTCACTAGATGGCAGTATGTATAGACGGGTTAGCTGTACATTCAGTACATGTCACTAGATGGCAGTATGTATAGACGGGTTAGCTGTACATTCAGTGTATGTCACTAGATGGCAGTATGTATAGACAGGTTAGCTGTATATTCAGTACATGTCACTAGATGGCAGTATGTATAGACGGGTTAGCTGTATATTCAGTGTATGTCACTAGATGGCAGTATGTATAGACGGGTTAGCTGTATATTCAGTACATGTCACTAGATGGCAGTATGTATAGACGGGTTAGCTGTATATTCAGTACATGTCACTAGATGGCAGTATGTATAGACGGGTTAGCTGTACATTCAGTGTATGTCATAATGTTGTGTAATTAATATTTCATCTGATTTCACTACAGACAAAATATATTCATTTGTGCACCTTTCTTTTTCTAAACAATACAATTATCCCTTAAATTGTCACTTTTTATCCCAAGCCTCCCACTGGGTAAACCTCCCACTGGGTAAACCTCCCACTAGGTAAGCCTCCCACTGGGTAAACCTCCCACTGGGTAAACCTCCCACTAGGTAAGCCTCCCACTGGGTAAACCTCCCACTGGGTAAACCTCCCACTGGGTAAGCCTCCCACTGGGTAAACCTCCCACTGGGTAAACCTCTCACTGGGTAAACCTCCCACTGGGTAAACCTCCCACTGGGCCCAGAGGTTCAACATCTATTCCACGTTGGTTCAACGTCATTTCACTGAAATTATGTGGAAACCGGTGCACCGTTTTTATATCCATGGAAAAAACATTTCTCAGAAAACATAAGATGTTTTCTGAGCATTCACCCAATAGCAAATTTAAACAGTATACAAACAAACACATTTATTCTGAAAATGAATGGAAGCATAACATTTTATGTGACTTACCAATTAAGTCAAATTGCTAAACCCCAAGGCTACAATATCCCAGAATGTTATCTTGGACAGTTCCTCTGCTCTGACCTCTCGTTCTACCTGCTATTTTATTAGATCTCAGTGGGTTCACACCTTGTCAGTTGACCCCAACTCTATCATAGTAGCCTGGGACAGAAGCTGCTATCATAGCAATCTTTATTGATAATGACCTTTAACCTGTTTCACCTATCACTGAGCAGACTCCACACACATTATTACCAATAATCCCACTTATGTCAAAGTGGCATGTACTTTTAATGGCTGAGGATTTACGGATGAGCAGGCTAGGCTCAAGCTGCCTGGAAGTCTGAATCAATGACTTCTTTATGTCTGCCACAGCAGTAGCCAGTTGACATTTGAAAGCAGCCATGAGGCTTCTCTTAACAAGTGAGGCAGGATAGAAGGGGATCAGGCCTGGCGAACATATTCCTTCAATTCCTCTACATACTAATCCACGGCACCACAACAACAGATATCTGGCGGATATGACTGCTGTTGTGTTATTTCACGGTGCCATGGCAAAACAGATACAGGGGTATTGCCTTGTTTATAGCAAATGACAGGAAGAGTACCATTGAGGGAATTCTCTCTTTTACATAGACATGTTAGTATTTTAGCAGAAGATACCGTGGAGTTGTCGACCATGATGGAGAGGTCTTTGAGCGGGCAGGCCTTCCCCGGGAGGAAGAGCAGCTCTGTCTTGTTGCGGTTGAGCTTGAGGTGGTGGGCCGACGTCCATGCTGAGATATATGCCAGGCACGCATGTGTGTCGCCGCCTGGGTGTACAGGACGTGTACTTAAAGCATGCGCGGACTAACTGGCAAATGTCTTTACTGACATTTTCAACCTTTCCCTGACCGAGTCAGTAATACCTACATGTTTCAAGCAGACCACCATAGTCCCTGTGCCCAAGGAAGCGAAGGTAACCTGCCTGTTTGACGCCGCCCTGCTGGTCGCCTGTTAAGCAGCTCCTGTTGTTCGTGCATTAATTGTTGTTTTAGTTCGGGGTTTTTTTCGTCTCTTTTCTTCGTTTTGTTTTTTTGCAACAGTTGAACTATAATAGTTCAGGATTATGGATTTTCTCGCAGCTGATCGTCGACAGGAGTCGTCAACTATTGTTATTTACAACCGAGCCCAGCTCCTGGATTTAGCACACGCAGCGCTGCTGCACCCCAGGAAAAAGTTTGATATTCCGGACGAGTTGAAAAGGCGACACCGTGGACGCAGGGCGGGTAATCCAAGACATATTACTCTTAAGGAAGAGTTTTGTAGCCCGGACATTGAACTGTTAGCCGTTAGCCTGAGACCCTACTATTTGCAGAGGGATTTCACGGCGGCCATTGCTGTTATTGTTTACATCCCGCCCTCCGCTGATGCAAACACAGCGTGTAACGTCATCCACTCTGCTATCGCGAGGTTACAGACAATGCAACCCAGTGCTTCCTTTGCCATTTCGGGGGATTTTAACCATGCATCTCTCTCTTCAACGCTGCCCACGTTCAAACAGTTTGTGAAGTGCCCAACCAGGAATAATAAAACTCTGGACTTGTTATATGCTAATGTGAAGGACGCATACAACTCCACTGCACTCCCTCCCCTCGGTAGATCGGATCACAACCTTGTCTACCTCATTCCACACTACAGGCCTATGGTCCAACAGCAGCCTGCGACCACTAGGACCATTAGGAGATGGTCCCCGGTGGCGAATGAGGCCCTACAGGACTGCTTTGAAACAACAGACTGGGATGTGCTCTGTGAGGCTCATGGGGAGGACATTGATGGACTTACTGACTGCATAACGGACTATATTAATTTTTGTGTAGACAACACTGTACCCACCAGGAAGGTACGCTGTTTTCCAAAAAATAAACCCTGGGTCACCAGCGACCTGAAGGCCCTGCTGAATGAGAAAAAGAGGGCCTTCAAGGAGTGGGACAAGGACAAGGACAAATTGAAATGTGTCCAGAGGGAGCTGAAGTTGCGGATTGCTGAGGGGAAGAGAGGGTATAAGGAGAAGATGGAGGACAAGCTGAGGCAGAGCCAGGTGAGAGAGATGTGGAAGGGTATGAGAAATATCACTGGCTTCAAAAAGTCAAACAGTGGGCAGACGGAGGGGACCCAGGACAGAGCCAATGAGCTGAACCAATTTTTTTACAGGTTTGATACTGGCCCTGTCCACCTCCCTTCCAGCTCCCCAGGCCACACACCCTCATGGCTGTCCCACCCCCACTTTGCCCACAACACCTCTGCTGAGACAATCAGTGACCCCTCCTCCACCCCTGCTCCCCCTGGACTGATCCTCAACACCCCCCTTCCCCCCACCTCCCCACTGGGGCTGACCTCACCACCAACCAAGTGAAGAGAGAGCTGGAGAGACTACATCAGTGGAAAGCGGCGGGCCCTGATGGCATCAGCCCAAGGGTGCTTAGGGTCTGTGCTGACCAACTGTGTGGAATACTCCAGCGTATCTTCAACCTTAGTGTGAGCCTAGAAAGGGTCCCTGTGCTGTGGAAAACACAATGCCTCGTCCCAGTGCCCAAGAAGGCACACCCCACTGTCCTGAATGACTTCAGACCTGTCGCGCTGACATCACACGTCATGAAGACCCTGGAAAGGTTAGTCCTCGCTCACCTCAGACCCCTGGTGTGTTCATCACTGGACCCCCTGCAGTTTGCATACCAGCGCAACATCGGGGTGGATGATGCAATCATCTACCTTCTGCAGAGGGCCTACTCTCACCTGGGCAACGCAGATTGCACTGTGAGGGTTATGTTTTTTGACTTCTCCAGTCCCTTCAATACCATTCAGCCCCTGCTACTAGGTGAGAAGATGAGGAGGATGGAAGTGGAAGCACCCTTAGTCTCCTGGGTCACGGACTTCCTGACCGGTAGCCCACAATTTGTGCGACTACAGAGCTGTGTGTCAGAACTGGCAGTGACACAGGGGCCCCCCAGGGAACGGTCCTGTCCCCCTTCCTGTTCACCCTCTACACCTCAGACTTCAGATATAACTCTGAAACATGCCACCTACAGAAGTTCTCGGATGACTTGTAGGGTGCATCAGGGGTGGGCAGGAGGAGGAGTACAGGAGCACAATCAGTGACTTTGTGTTGTGGTGTGAGCAGAACCACCTTCAGCTCAACATCAGCAAAACAAAGGAGATGGTGGTGGACTTCAGGAGAACCAAGGCCCAACTGACTGCAGTCCCTATACAGGGGATGGATGTGGAAATGGTTGGGTCATACAAGTTCCTGGGAGTCCATTTGGACAACAGGCTGGAATGGGCTGGTAACACCGGGGCCCTGTACAAAAAGGGCCAGAGCCGACTCTACTTTCTGAGGAGGCTCAGGTCCTTCAACGTGTGCAGCAAACTACTGCATACCTTCTACCAGTCTGTGGTAGCCAGTGCCATCTTTTTTGCAGTGGTGTGCTGGGGAGCCAACATTAAAGCCGGTGATGCTTCTCGGGTAAATAAGCTGATCAGGAAGGCTAGCTCTGTCCTGGGGATGAGCCTTGACACTCTAGAGGAGGTGGCGGAGAGACGGATCCTGGCCAAACTGCTGGCCATCATGGACAACGTCACACACCCTCTGCATGCCATGGTTATGACGCAGAGGAGCACCAGTCACAGACTGATCCCACCACGGTGTGCCAGAGAGCGGCTGCTATTAGACTATATAATGCCTCACCGGGGTGCCGTGCCGTCGGCAACATAGATCTGGAACTGTTGGGGTGCTAGGCCCTAGTTTAACAATTATGCATCCATCCGTGAGCAACTCTGGTCCGTAATCACTCATTCACTCAGGACCTATTTATTCATGCAGGTCTGTATATACATACTCATGTACAGTTGTTATATCATATCATGTGCAATATTGCAAGTAATTATTGGATCTAACTTACGTAGTCATTCACTCAGGAATGCATATTAGTATCCTGTCAGTTGCACCTTTTCTCATTGCTTTTAGTATATCGAATGTGCAATACGTGCAGTTATCTGTAATTCAACCCTGCGCACTAAAGACTGTATTTTAAGGGAATTACTATTATTATAGCCCTGAGAGGGTGGAGTGCTTGAGACGCCCAGCCCTGAGAGGGTGAAGAGCCTGAGATGCCCAGCCCTGAGAGGGTGGAGAGCCTGAGACGCCCAGCCCTGAGAGGGTGGAGAGGCTGCGATGCCCAGCCCTGAGAGGGTGGAGAGGAGGATCTGATGGTTCACAGTGTTGAAGACAGTGGATAGATCCAGGAGGATGAGAACAGAGGAGAGAGAGTCAGAGACAGAACGCTCAAGTATTTTGGAAAGAAAAGAGAGAAGGGATACCGGTCTGTAGTTTTCAGAGTGGTCGATTGTTGGTTTCTTGAGGAGGGGAGCAACTCTGTCCATATGGAAGTCAGAGGGTCAGTGATGAGTTGATGAGGGAAGTAAGGAATGGGAGATGGTCTCCAGAGATAGTCTGTAGAGGGATAGAGGGGATGGGGTTGAGTGGGCAGGATGTCAGGAAGCTGGACATCAGTAGTAGCAAGATTTCACCTGGAGAGAGAGGGGGGTAGTTCTCTGTGAGTTGGGTAGTTCTCTGTGAGTTGGACCTGTGGATTCAGTACTGTAGGCTGAGTGAATGGGGAGCGGATGTTATCAACCTTTTTGTGGTTGACAAGGCCTAAAGTTATTTTCATTAGTATTTTAAGAATATAGGCTAGAGGTATTTTCACGTTTTTGTATGTTTCTCTTGATATTTTCTTTGGTTATTTTGGCTTCTTAAGCTCTATCAGTCGTACTACACACTAAGAAAAGAGGGTTCCTGAAGTATTCTCCGGGAAGGGTGAGGGTTCTATGTGTTCTATGCTGCTTTAGTGATAATGAAAATGTAAGGTGGCGTCTCATTAGAATATGTTTGGTCGTGGTTTGCTCACAGCTCTAGTTGTTAAACTGTGTGTGAGAATGTCATTCCAGTTAATGTCATCTGTTGTGTTATGCCATTACATAACTGTGGCCAGTGTCAGTGTCTTGTGAAAGACATGTATGGCCTTGTTTCGTTTAAGAACTAATGTCTAAATAAGTGGTTCTCAAATCTCTCCTCAGGGACCTTCAGCAGTTCCAGATCTAAATCTCTGATTCAACTTGTCAATTAACACAATAATATATGGAATTTTAACAATACTGTATAATATGGCTAAGCAGGTTATTTCTAGAACCTTTGAGATTGAGAAAGGTTCTTTATAGAACCAGTCTTCATAATGGTTCTATAAAGAACCATTAAATAGGGTTGTATATACAGAAGCCATAAAAAGGATTGTAACCATAGCGGAACCCTTTTTTGGTGCTATATAGAACCTTTTATTAATGATTCTTTATAGGATCTTAGGAAAGGGTTCTTGATAGCATCATAAATGTTCCATTTAGAACCTTCAAAAAAGGTTCTGTTATGGTTACAAGCCAAAGAACCCTTATTTGGCACTATATACACTCTTAGAAAAAAAGGGTTCTTCGGCTGTCCCCATAGGAGAACCCTTTGAAGAACCCTTTTTGGTTCCAGACAAAACTATTTTGGATTCCTTTACACAAGGGTTCTACACGGAACCAAAAAGGTTCTGCCTGGAACCGAAAAGGGTTCTTCAAAGGGTTCTCCTATGGGGACAGCCGAAGAACTCTATTAGATTATAGATAGCGCCTTTACTTCTAAGATTGTAGAACAATTTCTTTTTGTGTGTACTGGTGGTGGAAACCACTTCATGTCAGACCTAGTTAGTCAAACCAATAGAATCATTACATTACATTCACCACTATCTTCCACTTACATGTTTCTGATTCATCACAGCTGTGACTAATGAAGTTACATTTGATTATATTCCATAGGCAGTGATGGGAAAAGTACCCAATTCTCATACTTGAGTAAAAGTAAAGATACCTTAATATAAAATGACTCAAGTAAAAGTGAAAGTCACCCAGTAAAATACTACTTGAGTAAAAGTCTAATGGTATTTAATTTAAAATATAATTAAGTATCAAAAGTAAATGTAATTGCTAAAATATACTTAAGTATCAAAAGTAAAAGTATACATCATTTAAAATTCCTTATATTTAGCAAATCAGACGGCACCATTTTCTTGTTTTTAAAATGTACGGATAGCCAGGGTCACACTCCAACACTCATTATTTACAAAGAGAGCATGTGTGTTTAGTGAATCCACCAGATCAGAGGTAGTAGGGGACCAGGGATGTTCTCTTGAGAAGTGTGTGTATTTAGCCATTTTCCTGTCCTGCTAAGCATTCAAAATGTATCGAATACTTTGGTTGTCAGGGGAAATGTATGGAGTAAAAAGTATATTATTATCTTTAGGAATGTAGTGATGTAAAAGTAAAAGTAGTCAAAAATATAAATAGTAAAGTAAAGTACAGATACCCACAAAAAGCTACTTAAGTAGTATTTCAATTATTTTACACCACTGTCGCAGCTCTCCCCATAGCATGCAGAACCTAACTTGCTGATTCTAATAAACCCCACTGAGTATACCAAACATTAGGAACACCTTCCTAATATTGATGCTCTTCGTTTGAAAAACTAAATGAACCAGAAGATCTCTTCCTGGGGTGTGGATGTGATCCTGGGAGTCTTGGGAAAGGGATCCCCCTCCATGCTGCCGCTTCAGTGACAGTCACTTTGCCTCAGTTTTCAGTGTGTTCCATGAGAACAAGCTAACCACCTTTGTCTGCTTACTGTGGAGGTGTTGGTGTAAACATATGGCCATAGCAGCATATACAATAGCTTGAACTGATTTGACATAACTTTTAGCTATAGACGCAGCAACCAAACCTGTGAAATGGACCAGTCAGGTTTGCGTGAACATCTGGTCACTGAGGTCAGTATATTGTGAAATGGACCAGTCAGGTTTGCGTGAACATCTGGTCACTGAGGTCAGTATATTGTGAAATGGACCAGTCAGGTTTGTGTGAACATCTGGTCACTGAGGTCAGTATATTGTGAATATCGACCAGTCAGGTTTGTGTGAACATCTGGTCACTGAGGTCAGTATATTGTGAAATGAACCAGTCAGGTTTGCGTGAACATCTGGTCACTGAGGTCAGTATATTGTGAAATGAACCAGTCAGGTTTGCGTGAACATCTGGTCACTGAGGTCAGTATATTGTCAAATGGACCAGTCAGGTTTGCGTGAACATCTGGTCACTGAGGTCAGTATTTTGTGAAATGGACCAGTCAGGTTTGTGTGAACATCTGGTCACTGAGGTCAGTATATTGTGAAATGGACCAGTCAGGTTTGTGTGAACATCTGGTCACTGAGGTCAGTATATTGTGAAATGGACCAGTAAGGTTTGTGTGAACATCTGGTCATTGAGGTCTGTATATTGTGAAATGGACCAGTCAGGTTTGTGTGAACATCTGGTCACTGAGGTCAGTATATTGTGAAATGGATCAGTCAGGTTTGTGTGAACATCTGGTCACTGAGGTCAGTATATTGTGAAATGGATCAGTCAGGTTTGTGTGAACATCTGGTCACTGAGGTCAGTATATTGTGAAATGGACCAGTCAGGTTTGTGTGAACATCTGGTCACTGAGGTCAGTATATTGTGAAATGGACCAGTCAGGTTTGTGTGAACATCTGGTCATTGAGGTCTGTATATTGTGAAATGGACCAGTCAGGTTTGTGTGAACATCTGGTCACTGAGGTCAGTATATTGTGAAATGGACCAGTCAGGTTTGTGTGAACATCTGGTCACTGAGGTCAGTATATTGTGAAATGGACCAGTCAGGTTTGTGTGAACATCTGGTCACTGAGGTCAGTATATTGTGAAATGGACCAGTCAGGTTTGTGTGAACATCTGGTCACTGAGGTCAGTATATTGTGAAATGGACCAGTCAGGTTTGTGTGAACATCTGGTCACTGAGGTCAGTATATTGTGAAATGGACCAGTCAGGTTTGTGTGAACATCTGGTCACTTAGGTCAGTATATTGTGAAATGAACCAGTCAGGTTTGTGTGAACATCTGTTCACTAAGGTCAGTATATTGTGAAATGGACTAGTCAGGTTTGTGTGAACATCTGTTCACTAAGGTCAGTATATTGTGAAATGGACTAGTCAGGTTTGTGTGAACATCTGTTCACTAAGGTCAGTATATTGTGAAATGGACTAGTCAGGTTTGTGTGAACATCTGTTCACTAAGGTCAGTATATTATGAAATGGACTAGTCAGGTTTGTGTGAACATCTGTTCACTAAGGTCAGTATATTGTGAAATGGACTAGTCAGGTTTGTGTGAACATCTGTTCACTAAGGTCAGTATATTGTGAAATGGACTAGTCAGGTTTGTGTGAACATCTGTTCACTAAGGTCAGTATATTGTGAAATGGACTAGTCAGGTTTGTGTGAACATCTGTTCACTAAGGTCAGTATATTGTGAAATGGACTAGTCAGGTTTGTGTGAACATCTGTTCACTAAGGTCAGTATATTGTGAAATGGACTAGTCAGGTTTGTGTGAACATCTGTTCACTAAGGTCAGTATATTGTGAAATGGACTAGTCAGGTTTGTGTGAACATCTGTTCACTAAGGTCAGTATATTGTGAAATGGACTAGTCAGGTTTGTGTGAACATCTGTTCACTAAGGTCAGTATATTGTGAAATGGATTAGTCAGGTTTGTGTGAACATCTGTTCACTAAGGTCAGTATATTATGAAATGGACTAGTCAGGTTTGTGTGAACATCTGTTCACTAAGGTCAGTATATTATGAAATGGACTAGTCAGGTTTGTGTGAACATCTGTTCACTAAGGTCAGTATATTGTGAAATGGACTAGTCAGGTTTGTGTGAACATCTGTTCACTAAGGTCAGTATATTATGAAATGGACTAGTCAGGTTTGTGTGAACATCTGTTCACTAAGGTCAGTATATTGCCCAAGTGATTGATTAAATGCCTCCTTCTGTAATTTCAGAGCAAAATACCTGTCAACAGCCCAGTGGCAAAAACACAGTGTCCGTTGGAACACTTGCATTCTGAAGCCAGACACCTACAACCTACACTTCTATATTACATCCAGTAACACAGAGGACAAGGACAATATAACTGAAAGATTGTCATTCACCGCTCTATGTTCCTCTGACTCTCCTACACATGCCACTGCCCCCACAAGCAGCCAGCTCCCTCCCATCCTCCACACAGAGCAGTGCTATCACCTCCATACCTCCCTTTCCACAATGGGCTGTAAACTACACCAGTCCTATTAATTAATTAATGACCCTGACTGAAGGGGCTGGACACTGGCTAGTGGAGCTGCCTACAGGAAGATGGTGTGATGGGGTTTATAGTGGTGTATGGTGCTCTGTGTTGGAAGGGAAGACAACAGTGTAGGAAAGGCAGAGGCAGTGCACCAGATGAGAGGAGAGGACTCCCCCTGTCCACCCGCCAGCAGCCCTCACTGACCATCAATCACCCAGGGCCATTGTGGTCCGGGGTAGCCTACGGCACAGACACCCAGCCCAGCCACCCAGCCATCCAGGCAGAGGAGAGGAGAGAGGGGGCAGGGAGCTGTAGCCTGCAGGGAGAAATTAAGGGGGAAAGAATGGAAGCAGGGGAACGGCCTTCTTCGTGTCCCCCTCCCCAGCCGACACTGCTGGGCTTGGGGGCAGCTCTGCTCTCCTTCAGCATCTCCACTGTGCTCTCCCAAGTCCCGGATCCAGAGGTAAGAACGCGTTCGTTCATACAGATCTCTGTCTACAGATGATTGGGTTCCTACTTACGGAGGTGTGGGTGTCCGTCCCACTCGCTCCATCCACTGTTTAAAGGATGGTTGCTTGTTTTCATGTGATTAATGAATGGGGCTTATTCACTATAGCGCTATGGTGTTGGGCAGCCCCATAGACAATAGTCGATCTACATATATAGTAGCTCAATGTTTGATGGTGTAGTGTTTCTTCTCAGAATAGTATGGACTGGTTGTTACAGCACGTACAGACGTAATGATCACCATGTGCCACCATTTGTATTTTCGGAAGCCGGGAGCGATGCCATAATCTCCGGTATCAGAAATTAAGTACTGTGGCAGGCTCTTTTGAAAGCACCGAGGTATATTATAGAGAGGAGCTAATGTTTTGAAATGTGAGACCTCATGTTGTACTGCGTTCAGGGTGTTGTATAAAACAAGCAACAGTATACCATGCTAGATCAGAGAATGTACATCAAAGTTTCAGTAACATCTGTCTTAAAATAGTGACAACACATTTACTGTTCTCTCTGATGGATACCCAGACTGACAGACTCACAGTTAGGAGAGAGAAAGATGAGACTGAATCATTTCTGTGTTAACCTGCTGAAACCAGCAGGGTCAGCAACATTGGACGTTTGTGGGCGTTTAGTTATGAGATCATCAGGTGAGGAAGTGCAGCTTTAATATTGATGTACTGTACATTCCGGATTTTGCTTCAATGGATAAATACATTCTGAAAACTGCAGAGTTCTCTCATAATTTTCCCAAGGTGGTCAGCTGCATTGATCTGCATTTTATCACAGTCTTTAATATTCAGATGTTGATTTCATAAGATCTCAACAGTGATTTAAAAAGGAGTGACAGATCCAGTAAGAAAAGCTGATTCATGGACTGCAATAAAATAAATGTCATAAGGTGAATTATTGGGGGGAATTGATTGTAATGAAATTGGAAATTGGAACCAAGGTCTATCATAATTGTCTTTGAAAGCAATTACTGGAATTGTGGGTTGCAGTATAGTTTGTAAGATTTTCAGATTGTTGAAACTAATATATCTTAATTTTCCTTAGGAGGGAGAGTTAATTTTGTTTCTGAGTGGGAGTTAAGTAATGGAAAATCTTGGAGATGTATTATTTTTCTTTCGATAAATTACAGCGAAAGAGAAGCAGCATGCACATGACACCTCTCCCAAATGATTGAATTACAAGACAGCTGTGTAAGTTGGCAGGTAGCTAAGTGATTAGAGCCTAGGGCCACTAACCAAAAGGTTGCTAGTTTGAATCCCTGCGCCGACAAGGTGAAAAATCATAAGCAACCTCTATTTGACCTTTGTGATGTATACTATTTGACCTTTGTGATGTATACTATTTGACCTTTGTGATGTATACTTGCTTGAAGAAAGACATCTGGTTCAGTTTGAATATTTGTATTAGGACAGAATTATCTCAACTAAGCCTGTGTGTCCCGAGGCAGGTTTGACACTGAAATTTCAATAACCATAGCAACTGCAAGCTTCAGCCAGAGTATCCCACTGGATCTGAGCTGTTTGAGTATGTTTACCAAAGTTCTGGCTTATCCACTAATCCAAATACACAAAATAGGAGAGTGAGGGAGGACATTAAGTATTACATAATCATGTTGAACTACTATGAACTCACTACTTTGAATTAAGGGCAGCAGAGTTGCAATCTGTTGTCCTCCGGGCCAATATATTACCTCTCCCCCATTGCTAAAGTGCCATTACACTTGAGAGTAAAGTCATATCAGACTACAAGCAATCTTCATCAAAAATGCATTATTTGTTTTTGTTTTTTGGCAACAACACCCTCTGCCCCTGATGGCCCTGGCCAGATAGAGGACATACTCATACAGTTAAATGTGGAGATTTGGTGAGAAGTCAGCCAAGGTTAGGCCCATGACATTGTGTTAACATGTTGACTCACCAAAGCCAATCAGCTCTAACACACAGCTCCCAACAGAGCCAACTCCAACACAGTAAGACCCTGGCTGTGTCTGAAATGGCACCATATTCCCATTGTACAGTACAATATGTATGGAATACAGTCTGGATAAACAAATACAGATTCCACCTGTTAGATAGATAGATAGATAGATAGATAGATAGATAGATAGATAGATAGATAGATAGATAGATAGATAGATAGATAGATAGATAGATAGATAGATAGATAGATAGATAGATAGATAGATAGATAGATAGATAGATAGATAGATAGATAGATAGATAGATAGATAGATAGATAGATAGATAGATAGATAGATAGATAGATAGATAGATAGATAGAGTGGGGAGAACAAGTATTTGATACACTGCCGATTTTGCAGGTTTTCCCACTTACAAAGCATGTAGAAGTCTGTACTTTTTATCATAGGTACTCTTCAACTGTGAGTGACGTAATCTAAAACAAAATTCCAGAAAATCACATTGTATGATTTTTAAGTAATTAATTTGCATTTTATTGCATGAGATAAGTATTTGATACATCAGAAAAGCATAACTTAATATTTGGTACAGAAACCTTTGTTTGCAATTACAGAGATCATACGTTTCCTGTAGTTCTTGACCAGGTTTGCACACACTGCAGCAGGGATTTTGGCCCACTCCTCCATACAGACCTTCTCCAGATCCATCAGGTTTCGGGGCTGTCGCTGGGCAATACGGACTTTCAGCTCCCTCCAAAGATTTTCTATTGGGTTCAGATCTGGAGACTGGCTAGGCCACTCCAGGACCTTGAGATGCTTCTTACGGATTCACTCCTTAGTTGCCCTGGCTGTGTGTTTCGGGTCGTTGTCATGCTGGAAGACCCAGCCACGACCCATCTTCAATGCTCTTACTGAGGGAAGGAAGTTGTTGGCCAAGATCTCAGGATACATGGCCCCATCCATCCTCCCCTCAATACGGTGCAGTCGTCCTGTCCCCTTTGCAGAAAAGCATCCCCAAAGAATGATGTTTCCACCTCCATGCTTCACGGTTGGGATGGTGTTCTTCGGGTTGTACTTATCCTTCTTCTTCCTCTAAACACGGCGAGTGGAGTTTAGACCAAAAAGCTCTAATTTTGTCTCATCAGACCACATGACCTTCTCCCATTCCTCCTCTGGATCATCCAGATGGTCATTGGCAAACTTCAGACGGGCCTGGACATGCGCTGGCTTGAGCAGGGGGACCTTGCGTGCGCTGCAGGATTTTAATCCATGACGGCGTAGTGTGTTACTAATGGTTTTCTTTGAGACTGTGGTCCCAGCTCTCTTCAGGTCATTGACCAGGTCCTGCCGTGTAGTTCTGGGCTGATCCCTCACCTTCCTCATGATCATTGATGCCCCACGAGGTGAGATCTTGCATGGTGCCCCAGACCGAGGGAGATTGACCGTCATCTTGAACTTCCATTTTCTAATAATTGCGGCAACAGTTGTTGCCTTCTCACCAAGTGCTTCCCTATTGTCCTGTAGCCCATTCCAGCCTTGTGCAGGTCTACAATTTTATCCCTGATGTCCTTACACAGCTCTCTGGTCTTGGCCATTGTGGAGAGGTTGGAGTCTGTTTGATTGAGTGTGTGGACAGGTGTCTTTTATACAGGTAACGAGTTCAAACATGTGCAGTTAATACAGGTAATGAGTGGAGAACAGGAGGGCTTCTTAAAGAAAAACTAACAGGTCTATGAGAGCCGGAATTCTTACTGGTTGGTAGGTGATCAAATACTTATGTCATGCAATAAAATGCAAATTAATTATTTAAAAATCATATAATGTGATTTTGTGTATTTTTGTTTTAGATTCCGTCTCTCACAGTTGAAGTGTACCTATGATAAAAATTACAGACCTCTACATGCTTTGTAAGTAGGAAAACCTGCAGAATTGGCAGTGTATCAAATACTTGTTCTCCCCACTGTAGATAGATAGATAGATAGATAGATAGATAGATAGATAGATAGATAGATAGATAGATAGATAGATAGATAGATAGATAGATAGATAGATAGATAGATAGATAGATAGATAGATAGATAGATAGATAGATACATACATACATACATACATACATACATACATAGATACATAGACACATAGATACATAGATAGATAGATAGGTACTTTATTGATCCCCCGGGGGGGAAATTTCATTGTCAAGCAACTACAACACAACACAGGGCAGGTGCAAAATGCCACAACGAAAGTACACAAAAGACAGATACACGGTACATGATACATAGAGCGGCAATATGAAAAAGGATAGAAATACAAGATATCTGGACTGCAAAAAAATAAAAGCTATAAAAAAGACATAGAATAGTATGGGTGGTTGGCTGAATATGTACACTATACATTGGTGGATGTTGGATGGTTAACTATACTATACAGGTCGATGGCAGAGAAATACTTCAGTAGCTAAAAATGCGTATGATATGAGCGAGGGTAATAATAGTTTACTTAATAGACAGACTGGGTAAATGAACAGGTAAGTGAAAATTTTGCATGGTTAAATTAGCTGTACAGTTAAGTATACAGTTATATTTACAGATAAGTGAATACTTGCATGGTTACACAAACTGTACAGGTAAATGTTAGGAAGAGATACTTTAATAGCTAAATGTGTGTATGATATCATTTGGGATAATAATAGTAATTCCCTTAAAATACAATCCTTAGTGCGCAGGGTTTAATTACAGACAACTGCACGTGTTGCACATTCGATATACTAAAAGCAATGAGAAAAGGTGCAATTGACAGGATACTAATATGCATTCCTGAGTGAATGCCTACGTTAGGTTAGGTCCAAGAATTACTAGCAATATTGCACATGATATGATATAACAACTGTACATGAGTATGTATATACAGACCTGTATGAATAAATAGGTCCCAACAGTTCCAGATCTATGTTGCCGACGGCACGGCACCCCGGTGAGGCATTATATAGTCTAATAGCCGCCGGCAGGAAGGACCTCCTGTAGCGCTCTCTGGCACACCGTCGTGGGATCAGTCTGTGACTGAAAGTGCTCCTCTGCGTCATAACCATAGCGTGCAGAGGGTGGGTGACGTTGTCCATTATGGCCAGCAGTTTGGCCAGGATCCGTCTCTCCACCACCTCCTCTTGAGTGTCAAGGCTCATCCCCAGGACAGAGCTAGCCTTCCTGATCAGCTTATTTACCCGAGAAGCATCACCGGCTTTGATGTTTGCTCCCCAGCACACCACTGCAAAAAAGACTGGTAGAAGGTATGCTGAAGTCCACCACCATCTCCTTTGTTTTGCTGATGTTGAGCTGAAGGTGGTTCTGCTCACACCACAACACAAAGTCACTGATTGTGCTCCTGTACTCCTCCTCCTGCCCACCCCTGATGCACCCTACAATAGCGGAGTCATCCGAGAACTTCTTTAGGTGGCATGTTTCAGAGTTATATCTGAAGTCTGAGGTGTAGAGGGTGAACAGGAAGCTACGCTACCATGCCTGTATCAGTGACTGATTTCACCTGTAGGCCTACTCCTATACTTTACACTTCAATGTAAATCTCAGCTCTGTAAAATATTTACTGTAGAAAGACTGTTACATGTTTCGCAGTGATTCAGGGGAAACATCAAAACAGAATAATATGTCCCACCAACAATAGACAATTATACTGAAAACCCAACTCAATTAAATCAATTAGATTTTTGTCATATTAACTTATAACTATAATATCATTGCAGACACTCGTTTGCTAAGTGCAGAGGTGTTTTATAGATAATGACTGTGAAGGGGACTTCTCTGAAATTCTCCAGACTTTGTGGCGTGTAGAAAGATCTGCATACCCCAAATCAGGAGGTTGTGAGTTTAAATTCCAGGTCAATAGTGATCATGTCAAATGTAATCATATTGTCATTTATTCAAGGTTTTTATGCTATTTTAGCTGAACAGCGTACCACTTACCTGAAAAACCCTTACTTTACATATCATGGTTTGGGACACTTGAGATGATCACGTGACAAAAACCTCCAGGAGACCAAACTGGGAACTAGACAAAACTTCCTTGACACAACGCCCCAAGAATGTTCAGGTGACCTTCAGGGGACCTTGACACAACGCCCCAAGAATGTTCAGGTGACCTTCAGGGGACCATGACACAACGCCCCAAGAATGTTCAGGTGACCTTCAGGGGACCATGACACAATATCCCAAGAACGTCCTAAAAATATCCCCTGGTCAAACCGGGAATTATAAAGAGGTTCCCCATAGAACGTTCCAATGGGACCATCACGGGATGTCTTAAAGACTAGTAAAATTAAGGTCCTGAGAAATTCCTAAAAAGTCCTCAGTGACGTCCTCTGAACGTTTTATTTTACCCTTATTTTACCAGGGAAGACATATTGAGACCTCGGTCTCTGTTTCAAACGTGCCCTGCACCATACAACACACATATACATATTACACAGTCATGGGAAGCACAAGTAAAACATCACACACCCAGAGAAACAGTTACATTACTCCACAAATAATTCCCCAATCAAGACTCTAAACTGCCCGAACGACCAGAACATTGAGATTAAATGTATTTAGAATTTTACCGAGCTCGGTTGAGACCCTAGGAACACCAAGAGTTAACCAGTCCTGTGAACTGGTTAGGCAACTCGGCTGTCCCCATAGAACCCTTTAAAGAACCCTTTTTTAGTTCCAAGTAGAACCATTGTGGGATCCATGTAGAACCCTCTGTGGAAATGGTTCTACATGGAACCCATAATGGTTCTACTTGGAACCAAAAAGGGTTCTACCTGGAACCAAAAATAATCTAATCTCACACTAACATGGGTAAACTGTTTATAGAACAATACATCTGGGAAGAGGGCCAAACAACACTTGTGCGTTATTCCAGATTACTTTCAAGCAAATGGGGCTTTCATGTAAAAAATAAGATAGCAATCCATTTTTTGAAATTCAATATTTGAAACATTCACCGAAGGATACCCTTTCAGTAAAAACAATTTCTATTGATTTTTTCAGTACAATTTGATTAAACTTGGCAAGGAGAAGTGTCTGTGCTTTTCCAATAACAATCAGGATGGAATATTACAGTAGATGTGCATTAACCACTTGACCAGTGCAATGTAATGCAACGGTCAATGAAACCAGATGGGAACAATGAAAAACTTTGACCTTGTCAAAACATTGATTCACTGTCGTCCTGTGGCGTTAACGTCAGTCGTTGTGAAGTGCCTTGAGCACTTGATAGAGGAAGGGAAAGGAGGATACTTGTCAGTTGTACAACTGAATGCATTCAACTTCACATTTAACCCTCTGATACTCACATGTCTCAGGTCTCGTGTGGATTTTTTAATTTTTTATTTCACCTTTATTTAACCAGGTAGGTCAGTTGAGAACAAGTTCTCATTTGCAACTGCGACCTGGCCAAGACAAAGCAAAGCAGTGCGACAAAAAACAACACAGAGTTACACATTAAACAAACAGTCAAAAACACAATAGAAAATCTATATACAGAGTGCAAAATGTAGTGCAAAATGCAGTAAGGTTAGGAGGTAGGACAATAAATAGACCATAGTGGTGAAATAAATTACAGATTATCATCATTAACACAGGAATGAAGGATGTGCAAATTATGATGTGCAAATAGAGATACTGGAGTGCAAGATTAGTGAAAATAGACAAAAATAAATATGGGGATGAGGTAGTAGTGTGGGCTATTTACAGAAGGGCTATATACAGGTGCAGTGATCGATAAGCAGCTTTGACAACTGATGCTTAAAGTTATTGAGGGAGATAGGAACCTCTAGCTTCAATGATTTTAGCCCTTGACACAGGAAGAACAGATTAGTGGACGATGCGGTACTGACGGTGTTGCACAGTGCTCTGACACACCTGGAGAGACCTCATTCTTAAATGTGCATCCTTTTCCTGCACTTCTCTGCTTTTAACTGCATGCAGCCTCACCTTTTTTGTGACAAACTATCCCACCTACAGGTGGACCCCAGCATTACCTTGTGGGTGCTGGACTTCCTGCTGAACAGGGGGAAGTATGTCAAGTTCAGCAACACTACATCCCTTCCTCTTTGTACATCTACCGGTTCCCCCCAAAGAAATATAATCTCTCCAGTGCTATTCTCTGTATACACCAATGACCTGAGAGGCTGCGACAGAGACTGCTTGGCAGTGACATTTTTCAAGAAATGTCCCCTCTGGTATCATGTACCGTGTATCTGTCTTTTGTGTACTTTTGTTGTGGCATTTTGCACCTGCCCTGTTGTGTTGTAGTTGCTTGACAATGAAATTTCTCCCCCGGGGGATCAATAAAGTATCTATCTATCTATCTATCTATCTATCTATCTATCTATCTATCTATCTATCTATCTATCTATCTATCTATCTATCTATCTATCTATCTATCTATCTATCTATCTATCTATCTATCTATCTATCTATCTATCTATGTGTCTATCTATCTATCTATCTATCTATCTATCTATCTATCTATCTATCTATCTATCTATCTATCTATCTATCTATCTATCTATCTATCTATCTATCTATCTATCTATCTATCTATCTATCTATCTATCTATCTATCTATCTATCTATCTATCCAGACACTGTCTGTCTGTCTGTCTGTCTGTCTGTCTGTCTGTCTGTCTGTCTGTCTGTCTGTCTGTCTGTCTGTCTGTCTGTCTGTCTGTCTGTCTGTCTGTCTGTCTGTCTGTCTGTCTGTCTGTCTGTCTGTCTGTCTGTCTATCTATCTATCTATATATGCAGATGACCCCTCCCTTGTCAACGGCTCAGATAGCACAAACAGAAGTAAACAGGGTTCATTACAGGTACAATAACAACTACCTCACACTCAACATAAAAAAAAACGAAATAACTGCTCATTGATTTCTAGAGGAAGGCAGACCCAGTGAGCCATCTAGTCCTGGGTGGTGAAGAAGTAGAGAGAGTGGGGAGTTTTAAGTACCGGGGAACCATCATGGACAGCACACTCTCTATTAATGTCAACACTCAGAACATCAATAAAAAAGGACAACAACAACACTACCTCCTGCGCAGACTGAGACAACTGAAGGTCAACACCCAGATACGCTCCAACAACTACACCTGACATATAGAGAGTGTGCTGACTTTCTGTTTCCTGGCCTGGTATGGTTGTCTGTCAGCGGCTAATAAGAGTATCCTCAGACGGGGTGCGAACCTGGGGTCCAAGTTCTGCGCGCTGCAGGGCAAGGGTGCTTCAGGGCCTCTATGATAAACGGGCAAGGGACAAGGCCATGCGCGTCATAGAGGACCCCACACACACAATGCCCAATGTTATGAGCTGCTTTGAGCTGTTTTAAAGCCATTGTTAATTACGTAGATGCCCAGCAAACAGTGGACGTCCTGAGGACATTTGGCAGCAATCTCATTAGATCCCTTAACGGTTTCGGCGCACCGTTATCCCACTGACGTGCTGAGAATGTTCTAAGAACATTGCGTGATGGTCCCAAGGAAATGTTCTCTGGGGGACCTTTGTCTAGTTCCAGGTACGTTCCCATGATGTCACTGACCATCACTCGGGACCTTTTTAGCACGTTCTTAGGACTTTTATTTGACTAGTTCTTAGGACATCACGTGATGGTCCCAATGGAACGTTCTCTGGGGGACATAAGTTTTGCATACCTTATAAAAGGTTAGGGTTTAGTCCTGGGCATAGCAATATTACAGCAACCACTTTAGTTGTTAATGATCTTGTCAATGCTTTAGACACTCAAATGAAATGTGCTGCTTTGTTTGTGGACCTGTCCAAAGCTTTGATACTGTCGATCATACTATTGTATTGAATAAGTTGTCCTCGATAGGCCTGAACTCTGACGCCTGTTTATTGTTTCATGATTATCTTAGTGACAGAACTCAGGCCATCATGATTGATGTGGTTAAATCTGAATGTCTTGAATTGCATAAAGGTGTACCACAAGGGTCTATTCTGGGACCTGTTCTCTTCACTATTTATATAAACTCCATTGGTCAATCTGTTAAAAATGTTAACTTCATCTATATGCAGATGATACAGTTATGTATGATATTGTTCTGACTGTTGATCTGGCTGTGTCAAAACTACAGTCAGATGATACAGTTATGTATGATATCGTCCCGACTGTTGATCTGGCTGTGTCAAAACTACAGTCAGATGATACTATTATGTATGCTACTGCCTTGACTGTTGATCTGGCTGTGTCAAAACTACAGTCAGATGATACTATTATGTATGCTACTGCCCTGATTGTTGATCTGGCTGTGTCAAAACTACAGTCAGATGATACTATTATGTATGATATTGTCCCGACTGTTGATCTGGCTGTGTCAAAACTACAGTCAGATGATACTATTATGTATGCTACTGCCCTGACTGTTGATCTGGCTGTGTCAAAACTACAGTCAGATGATACTATTATGTATGCTACTGCCCTGACTGTTGATCTGGCTGTATCAAAACTACAGTCAGATGATACTATTATGTATGATATTACTGTTTCAAAACAACAGTCAGATTTTGTAGCTATGCAGGAATCCCTTGCTGATTTAAAACGTGTGCTTATTTCGGGCAAAACTAAATGTTGTTTTTAAACTCTTGTAAGAATGTTTCAGATGAGCTACATGTTCAATCATTAGATGGTTCTCCAAATGAACATGTTCCCGCATATAAATACTTGATATGGATTTGAGCTGGTTAAGAAGATGTAAAGTTGTCTTTTTCTACAGAAACAGATCATCTTTCTCTAAGCAGTAGGAAGCAGATGATTCAGTCAACCTTTTTATCTCTTCTTGATTATGGTGATATTATTTATCATAGTACTGTTGCTACGTACTCTTAAACCTTTGTTTTGTTACAGGTGACATTACTCCCTTTTTGATTACAAGGCCCTACTTCATAAACTTCCATATTATCACCTTTTCTGTTGAAGTATACACTCTTAGAACAAATGGTGTTATCTAGAACCTAAAAGGGTTATTCGGCTGTCCCCATAGGAGAACCCTTTGGAGAACCCTTTTTGGTTCCAGGTAGAACCCTTTTTGGTTCCAGGTAGAACCCTTTTTGGTTCCAAGAAGAAACATTATGGGTTCCATGTAGAACCATTTCAGATGCAAGAATTGGTTGGGTTGGCAAAACATTTTAAAGTTAATTTCCTGCAATTCTACACATTTTGGCATTGGGTGGAGAGAATAATTTGTTATTTTATAAAATATGTCATGCAATTCTATTTGTTTTGCCATGGGGAGGAGAGAAAACATTCTGTTTTGCAGCGAATTTCAAAATATTCTACACATGTTGCCACGTGGTGGAGAGAATTGTTTTGCAGTTATAAAGCAAATTTCCTGAAATTCTTCAAATTTTGCCACAACTTTTGCCATGTTAATACAATGACATCTGAGTGAGAGTGACTAATACAATCAATGGGGCCCGCCTGGAGGTCAGGGCCCCTGGGCACATGCCCTTCATGCCCGGTTGGTAATTGGGTGTGTGTGTGTGTGTGTGTGTGTGTGTGTGTGTGTGTGTGTGTGTGTGTGTGTGTGTATGTGTGTGTGTGTGTGTGTGTGTGTGTGTGTGTGTGTGTTGTACAGGAAGGGTGATGGCTCTGATTGGCTGCAGCGCACCATGCAACACGGTATTGATTTTGAGGTGAAATTCCAACACCTTCCTTAACACACTGTAATCACATCACACGTTTCTTTTTCTATACTCTTTTCACTTAACACACATTTCCCACATGAAAGATCATGTAAAGGGACAGTGCAGTAAACAATGTGATTTCCTTTTTTTTTTTAAATACTATAAGGTCAAAAAAAAAAACACTGAAATTGTGAACATTATAAAAATGCTTTTTAGTGAAGGAGCTTAAGAAAAAAAGTGTAATTTCAGCCTGTTCAGGTGGGATGGAGTTTGTAGTCAACATCATGGCATTACTTTAAGGTGGTTTTAAGGGTTAATTCATCCTAATGATGACTAGTAATAATACAGCATCATCTTGGATTGTACTCTAACTGTGATGGACTACAAACTTTGCGGTAGATTTAAGAGCATTGATATCTTGTTATCTTTCTTGATTCATGTCTTGTTGTTTAATATTTATTGTTTCTTCATGATGCATCTTGTACTGTGTTTGAATAATTTGACCAACAGTACAAAACCCCAGTCAGTTTTATTTAAATCATCCCTAGGAAATTCAAATAAGCCTCGCTATTTACATAAATTCACAAAAACAAACTACTATTCTCACACCTAAACTATTGCCTATTGTAGCCTATCAAAACACTTCAAATCCTCCTTATTTTACTCCTGCAACAAGACGGGTCAAATTAAGATTGAACATCTGTATGTGTAGACAGTATTCATTTCTCTTTCCTGTTCTATACGTTAGGGAACTAACACTTCAATGCTAACATCAATAGCAGCAGGCAAAGTTATTGTGAATACAGGATGACTTTGATCAAGTATCAGATCGTTAACAACAGGTGTAGACTATCAGTGAAACGCTGACTTACAGGTCCCTCCCAACAACGCAGAGAGAAAAAAAGATAAATAACAGAAAAATAATAACACAAGGAAAAAATGCACAATGATTAACTATAGCTTGACTAGGGGTACCAGTACTGAGTCGATGCAGGGGTACGAGGTAGTTGAGGTAGTTGAGGTAGATATGTACATACAGGTAGGGATAAAGTGACTGGGCATCAGGATAGATAATAAACAGTAGCAGCAGTGTTAGTGCAAATGGTTTAGTGCTAAAAAGGGTCATTGCAGATAGTCCAGGTAGCTATTTAGTTCACTATTTAACTAACTATTGATCAGTCTTATAGCTTGGGGGTAGAAGCTGTTCAGGGTCCTGTTGGTTCCAGACTTGTTGCATCGGTACCACTTGCCGTGCGGTAGCAGAGAGAACAGTATGACTGGGGTGACTGGAGTCTCTGACTATTTTTAGGGCCTTCCTCTGACACCGCCTGGTATAGAGGTCCTGGATGGCAGGGAGCTCAGCCCCAGTGATGTACTGGGCCGTACGCACTACCCTCTGTAGGGCCTGGCGGTCGGATGCCAAACAGATGCCATACCAAGCGGTGACGCAGCCAGTCAAGATGCTCTCAATGGTACAGCTGTATAACGTTTTGAGGATCGGAGGGCCCATGCCAAATCTTTTCAGTCTCCTGAGCGGGAAGAAGAGTTGTCATGCCTTCTTGACAACTGTGTTGGTCTTTGTGGACCATGATAGATGCTTAGTGATGTGGACACCGAGGAACTTGAAGCTCCCAACCTGCTCCACAACAGCACCATCGATGTGGATGGAGGCATACTCAGACTTCCGTTTCCTGTAGTCTGCGATCAATTCCTTTGTCTTGCTGACTTTGAGGGAGAAATTGTTGTCCTGAAACCACACTGCCAGGTCACTGACCTCCTCCCTATAGGCTGACTTATTGTCATCGGTGGTCAGGCCAACCCCCGTTGTGTCGTCGGAAAAGGTAACGATGGTGTTGGAGTCGTGCGCATATCTTTAATCACTAGTTTTCTGTCTGTATTTCTCAATGTTCTCTAGATGTATCTGAAATGAAAACAAGTGTTGAAATGTGAATACTCAGACTAACACTACAACCTTCAACACTTTAGAGACTATTTTAATTGTGTTTATGATGTTGTATAAAGACAGCAAATAACATGCCTCCAATTATTTCAGAGCAGTATCTCTAAAACAATATCTAAAGATTTTGAGGGCTGTTGTCGAGGTGACCTACTAGTACGACTGAGAAGGAGTAGAGGTGTCAGGCTCTGGCCATAGAGAAGCTTTGCTTCTCTATATTTCTATGGTCAGAGTCTGGCAGATCTATTATTTCTACATCTGTGTGGTGTTGTGTGTGGGATCCCTAATTAGAGGCAGCTGCTATGCATTACCTCTAATTAGGGATCCTACTTATATGTCTGTGTTCCACTCCCTTGGCGTGGTTCATTGTTGTATGTTGTCCCGTGTTCGTGCTACGTGTGTTTCTATTATTATATTGCATTTGTTATTTTGTATGGTTCGCATCCAGTCGAGTTTATTAATTTAATAAACGATGTCGAACTATCGCTACGCTGCGCCTTGGTCTCTCTACACACCCGAACGTGACAAGAGGGTTTAAACGTGTCCATCAAGTGATCCAGTGTTCTGATTAGGGGAAGAGTTCCGTCATGATTTTTTTTTTTTACCTTCACTCTTGGTGCCAAGATGTGTGATTCATTCTCCTCAATCAGTGCCATTCATTCAGTCAGGCAATTATTTTATTTTCATTATGTTCTTACAGTATTTCTCAGCATTCAGTAGTTTTCCAGCATTGTATTACCAGCTTAAGTTTTCAGCCAAACTTGTAAAAATGATAAAAGTGTCAACATCACATAACAAATTGGAAGAAGACAGAAGATAGTGTATAGAGTTCAAAGAGATTGACCTATTTCGTGGTTTTGTTGTTATGGCTTGGTTCAATCCTCTCGTTTTGTTTTCCCATTTTCTTTTTCAGATCGTCATCTTTCTACTTCTGTGAAAGTTGATCGGGATTCAACCCATTGTTTTCTATTGTTGAGACGGTTATTGAGGCTTAAGTTAGTTCTTTAGGCTTGTGGTGGTTTTGGTGCGGCAGGTAGCCTAGCGGTTAGAGCGTTGGGCCAGTAACTGAAAGGTTTCTGGATCTAATAACCGAGGTGAAAAAAACCTGTCGACGTGTCCTTGAGCAAGGCACTTAACCATAATTTGCTCCAGGGGCTGACCCTGTAGGTAGGCCGTCATTGTAAATACGAATTTGTTCTTAACTGACTTGCCTAGTTAAATAAAAAATACAGCACTTCCTCAGAAGTTGCCTCAGGTTGACTGACATATTCAGAGAACTAAGGGGACATGAGTATTAACACAAGACGGACATGTTTCACATTCTGCATAATCTACAAAATCCTCTATTCCAGGGTTTTATTCCAAGACAATTTCCTCTAATTGTCTTTCCTGTGTGTCTCTTCAGAAACTGAGGGGAAGATACTAATATTAAAGGACTTCACAGGCAAGGATATTGCTGCTAGTAAGATTGCACCTAAATCAACCCTTTATCGGATCATCAAGAACTTCAAGGAGAGAGGTTCAATTGTTGTGAAGAAGGCGTCAGGGTGCCCAAGAAAGTCCAGCAAGCGCCAGGACCGTCTCCTAAAGTTGATTCAGCTGCGGGATCGGGGCACCACCAGTGCAGAGCTTGCTCAGGAATGGCAGCAGGCAGGTGTGAGTGCATCTGCACGCACAGTGAGGCCAAGACTTTTGGAGGATGGCCTGGTGTCAAGAAGGGCAGCAAAGAAGCCACTTCTCTCCAGGAAAAACATCAGGGACAGACTGCTAGTCTGTAAAAGGTACAGGGATTGGACGCTGAGGACTGGGGTAGAGTCATTTTCTCTGATGAATTCCCTTTCCGATTGTTTGGGCCATCCGGAAAACACCTTGTCCGGAGAAGACAAGGTGAGCGCTACTATCAGTCCTGTGTCATGCCAACAGTAAAGCATCCTGAGACCATTCATGTGTGGGGTTGCTTCTCAGCCAAGGGAGTGGGCTCACTCACAATTTTGCCTAAGAACACAGCCATGAATAAAGAATGGTACCAACACATCCTCCGAGAGCAACTTCTCCCAACCATCCAAGAACAGTTTGGTGACGACCAATGCCTTTTCCAGCATGATGAACCTTGCCATAAGGCAAAATTGATAGCTAAGTGGCTCGGGGAACAAAACATCAACGTTTTGAGTCCATGGCCAGGAAACTCCCCAGACCTTAATCCCATTGGGAACTTGTGGTCGATCCTCAAGAGGCGGGTGGACAAACAAAAACCCACAATTTCTGACAAACTCCAAGCATTGATTATGCAAGAATGGCCTGCCATCAGTCGAGATGTGGCCCAGAAGTTAATTGACAGCATGCCAGGGCGGATAGCAGAGGTCTTGAAAAAGAAGGGTCAACACTGCAAATATTGACTCTTTGCATAAACTGAATGTCATTGTCAATGAAAGCCTTTGACACTTATGGAATACTTGTAATTATACTTCAGTGTACCATAGTAACTACTGACAAAAAGATCTAAGAACACTGAGGCAGCAAACTTTGTGGAGACCAATACTTCATTCTCAAAATGTTTGACCACGACTGTAGACACTACTATAATGTACTCATGCAAATATTGTCTCTTTTTCCTCAAACAGCTTTTACCGACAGATCCCCCAAAGAAGCCAGACCCAGTCACTTCAGAAACAGTCGTATTCTGGGGACTACGGTTATGGCAGGTCATTGGCATCTTCTCTATGTTTATTCTAGCAGTCAGTAAGTATTTCTCCAAACCTGTCATAATAGTATATAATAGACATTCAAGACTATTTAAGAAATAAATATTGACAAATACCTATCATAGTCCAACTAGTCTGCATGCTGAACAGATAGATAGCATGATGCATGGAAATTGAATTGTCATGATGGTCATTGTGAAGGAGGGTTCTAAACGGTCATGGTATCGTCTCTTCATGTTCGCTATATGGACCACATGATACATGGTTCAATAAAGGGAAGAGGAGGACATCTAAACAGGAACAACTAAACCATGTCATGACAGAGACAGAATCACCAACAAGAAAAATAATCTTATAATAGCTGATATTGAAGTGTCACTTCACAGTAATATACAGTGAGCTCCAAAAACATGTTTTGATTTTGTTTTGGTTCTGTACTCCAGCACTTTGGGTTTGAAATAATAGTCCTAAATGAATCGTGAATAATGATGAGTGAGAAAGTTAGACGCACAAATGTCATACCCGAAGACATGCATTTGTTTGGGGTGGTATGAGATTTGTGTGTCTGTAACTAATTATTCAAGATTCATTCAGGATGATCTGTAACCATGGTAGCATCCACCTTAATGTAGAAGTGTTTAGAAACATAATATATTCTTATTTACAATAAAAGTGACTCAATACATTATTAAGCATAATTTTCTAATGGGAACTAAATAATCTGAAACAACCAGAACAAACAGTAAATGCATCCAACAGGTTTGTAGAATCACAAGCTTGATGTAATCACTGTTTGTTAGGAATATGGGACCAAATATTGAACTTTTGACTACTTTAATACACATAAGTGAATTTGTCCCAATACCTTTTGGTCCCTAAAATGAGGGGACTAAAAACAAAAAGTCCCGATAAGATACCCAAATATTGAAGCTGACTGTCTGCACTTTAACCTCAAGGTCATTGTATCATTTAAAAGTGCTGGAGTACAGAGCCAAAGCAACAAAAATATTTTCACTGTCCCAATACTTTTGTAGCTCACTGTAAATGGTAATAGCTGTAAAACTGTAATGTGACATCAAAGAGTAGTGTCTAGTTCAGTACATATTCAGTTGTACCTCAGGTACAAGCAAATAATATTCCACATGGGAAATACATTTGTATTTTATTTCTATCTTTCTCGCCCACCTTCTCCATTTGCAAGTCATCACCCTATGCTGCATCTTCAAATGCCGTATCCCCAGGACGAAGAAGGAGATTGAAGCGCGACATGCTCAGAGAGTAGCAGCTAAGGACTACGCCGACACACTGGAGACTGTGCCTCCTCTCAATGAGCTCACAGAGATCCCAGGAGGTAAGTGATGCACTTCTCAGACCCTCTCTACCACAACAACAGTAGGATGCACGGTTAAGGACATCCCTACTCTCTATGACAGTCAAAGGTTTGGACACGCCTACTCAGGGTATTTCTTCATTTTTGCTATATTCTACATTGTAGTATAATAGTGAAGGCATCAAAACGATGAAATAACACATATGGAATCATGTAATAACCATAAAAGTGTTAAACAAATCAAAATATAAAGTTGCCACCCTTTGCCTTGATGACAGCTTTGCACACTCTTGGCATTCTCCCAACCAGCTTCACCTAGAATGCTTTTCCAACAGTCTGGAAGGACTTCCCACATATGCTGAGCACTTGTTGGCTGTTTTTCCTTCACTCTGCAGTCCAACTCATCCCAAACCATCTCAATTGGGTTGAGGTTGGGTGATTGTGGAGGCCAGGTCATCTGATGCAGCACTCCATCACTCTCCTTCTTGGTCAAATAGCCCTTACACAGCCTGGAGGTGTGTCTCCTGTGAACAGTTGATGTTGAGATGTGTCTGTTACTTGAACTCTATGAAGCATTTATTTGGGTTGCAATTTCTGAGGCTGGTAACTCTAATGAACTTATCCTCTGCAGCAGAGGTAACTCTGGGTCTTCCTTTCCTGTGGCGGTCCTCATGAGAGACAGTTTTATCATAGCGCTTGATGGTTTTTGCAACTGCACTTGAAGAAACTTTTAAAGTTTTTAAAATGTTCCAGATTGACTGACCTTAAAGTTTCTCTTTGCTTATTTGAGCTGTTCTTGCCAGAATATGAACTTGGTATTTTACCAAATAGGGCTATCTTCTGTATACCACCCCTAACTAGTCACAACACAATTGATTCTCTCAAACACACGCATTAAGAAGGAAAGAATTCCACAAATTAACTTTTAAGAATGCACACCTGTTAATTGAAATGCATTTCAGGTGACTACCTCATGAAGCTGGTTGAGAGAATTCCAAGAGTGTGCAAAGCTGTCATCAAGGCAAAGGGTGGCTACTTTGAAAAATCTTAACACTTTTTGGGTTACTACATGATTCCATATGTGTTTTATATCTTCACTGTTATTCTACAATGTAGATAATAGTAAAAAACTTTAGACTGGTACTGTATGTGTGGTGTACATTTTAGGACATCCCTACTCCCTATGGCAAATGTCCCTACTCTCGACTTCCTATGAACTTTAGCACTTTACAAATAGAAAAAAGTCTCACACTCGTTTCTCCTTGGTGACATAAATCCACAGCAAGGCTCGATTAAAGTAAGCACCTTTTATTTACTGACACTTTTCTAAGAACTACTCTCTATTTGATTTTCAGAGTTTTTCAAAGGAGACAGCGAACTGCTGGGTGACTTTTACATGCTATTGATGAAACGTCACCTGCTAGGCCTTTTGATAAAGTAGATCAATAGCAGCTTGACACAGTTTTAACACGACTGACAGCTTTTGTTTTCATTAGTTTGATGTTTCTCTCAGATTTCATCACATTATGCTAACGATGATCACTTTCCAAACATGCAGAGCTAAGATATGTTTTTCTCTTACTTCCGACGAATAACAAGCAAAGAAATCACATATCTCTGTCTGACACTCTGGATGCAAACCGTCTTTTGAATTAGTTTAATGTGACATATTTTCCTTGTCTTATCTGATTGAAGATGTAGATCAACATACTCAGATAAACGGCCTTACAGGGAGATACAAACACACTCTGGATGAATGAATACAGTAATATACATTGTGTGCACAAAACATGACAGACTGACTCCAGGTGAATCCAGGTGGAATCCCATATTGATGTCACTTGTTAAATCCATCAGTGTAGATGAAGGGGAGGAGACAGGTTAAAGAAGGATTTTTAAACCTTGAGACAGTTGAGACATGGATTGTGTACACTACCGTTCAAAAGTTCGGATAACTTTGTTTTTTAAATAAATGCAAATTTTTTGCCCTTTAAAATAACATCAAATTGATCAGAAATACAGTGCAGACATTGTTCATGTTGTAAATAACTATTGTAGCTGGAAATGGTGGATTTTTTATTGAATATCTACATAGGCCTTCATAGGCCCATTATAAGCAACCATCACTTCTGTGTTCCAATGGCACGTTTTTTTAGCTAATCCAAGTTTATCATTTTAAAAGGCTAATTGATCATTAGAAAACCCTTTTGCAATGATGTTAGCACAGCTGAAAACTATTGTTCTGAGAAAGGAAGGCTATTCCATGTGAGAAATTGCCAAGAAACGGAATATCGTACAACGCTGTGTACTACTCCCTTCACGGAACAGCACAAACTGTCTCTAACCAGAATAGAAAGAGGAGTGGGAGGCCCCGGTGCACAACTGAGCAAGAGGACAAGTACATTAGTGTCTAGTTTGAGAAACAGACGCCTCACAAGTCCTCAACTGGCAGCTTCATTAAATAGTACCCGCAAAACACCAGTCTCAATGTCAACAGTGAAGAGGATACTTTTTCTTTGCAACTCTGCCTAGAAGGCCAGCATCTTGGAGTCGCCTTTTCACTGTTGACGTTGAGACTGGTGTTTTGCGGGTACTATTTAATGAAGCTGCCATGTGTGCCATTCAGAGCGTGAATGAGCAAGACAAAATATTTAAGTGCCTTTGAATGGGGTATGGTAGTAGGTGCCAGGCGCACCGAGTGTGTCAAGAACTGCAACGCTGCTGAGTTTTTCACACTCAACAGTTTCCCCTGTGTATCAACAATGGTCCACCACCCAAAGGACATCCAGCCAACTTGACACAACATTGGGAAGCATTGGAGTCAAAATAGGCCAGCATCCCTGTGGAAGGCGTTCGACACCTTGTAGAGTCCATGCCCGGACTAATTGAGGCTGTTCTGAGGGCAACTCAATACTAAGAAGGTGTTCCTAATGTTTTGTACACTGTGTATAAATAATATATGCCATTTAGCAGACACTTTTATCAAACGTGAGTCAATACATTTTATGCATTGGTAGTCCAGGGGATCGATCCCACTATCCTGATGTTGCAAGTACCATGCTCTACCAACTGAGCTACAGAGGACCACAGGAGTATAGGATATCTAAACGTCCATTGGCTTTACAGTACAACTTTAATTATAGGGCCTCTATGTCTGTGTCTGTCTCTGGTTCTAACTTTCATGCCTTCTCTTTGGCTTCTTCCTCCCTCCATCGTTCATCTTCCAACACCATCCCTTCCTTTTTACCTGTACCTTCCTCTAAAACCCTGTCTTTCATCTTGTCCCTTCCTTGTGTTCTTCCCTTTCCTTCCTTCCTCTTCCTTCCTCTTCCTCCTCTTCATCCTGTCCCTCCACCCCTCCCTCTTCATCCTGTCCCTCCACCCCTTCCTCTTCATCCTGTCCCTCTAGCCCTCCCGGACACTGCATCCCTCCCGACGGTCTCTGAGCAGGTCCAGGCTCGCAGTGCCAGCAGCAGCCAGCTCCCAGTGGTGAGAGAGGAGGAGGAGCTCACTATCCCTCTCACTCAGCCCGAGACGTGATGACTTCCCTCCCTCCTCCTCCTCTTATCTCTTCTCACCTTCCCTCTCTCCACATTCCTATTTATATTCTGACAAAGAAGGCAATCCACTAGAGGGAACATTGGAGCATGCAGCTCAGCATTCACAGAAAAGGATTGAGTAGCTGAATAGAATAGTTAATTTAATAGATCAGCATTCATCGCTACTTCCCAGAAAGAATGACTTGGACATTGTGCAGAATGTTGCCTGCTGAAGAGTTATAATTGTATGTGTCAAATAGTTAAAATGGGTTTTTACTACTACTTGATCTGCACTTTGTTGATACACTCATCCTTGTCGATCACACCTTGATTGTACATTGGACACAGAACTTAAAGTCCAGGGTTGTTGCATGTTGTTGCATGTTTAAGGCTTCTGTTGTTGTTGTTGTTGTTGCTTGTTGTTGTTGCGTGTCTTCTCTGACTCAATCTGTAATCTTGACTGAATAAATATATATTCTCTTTTATGTAAGCTTATACAGTAACACCTGTGACAACCAACCCTGGTCCTGGAGAGCTACAAGGTACTCAGGCTTACTCTCTCAACCTACCACCAACAATGTCTTAATTATTTGTTGAATCGCATGTTTTCATATGGGGAAGAAAATGCCTGCACACCATGTATAGTTCATCCTTGTCTAAGGTTGGTGGTCACTGACATACTGTACTTATCATTTATCTCTGTCTTTCAGTCTGATCTAGTCGTGTGTGTTTCTGTACATGCCATCTGTCCTCTTGAAGTATCACACAGGCTTACATGGACATACATAGGTCTAGAATGAGAGACAGTGTTATTATTTTACAATTATCATGGATAACATTCATTTTGGGACTGGGAATACTACCATATTGAGCGTGTCAGTCAGAGAGAAGCTTAATCCATTAGAGAAATCATAATCTATGAGAAAGAGAACATAACGTCACGTCCAGATGTATATTATAATACCGTTTTATTGTTTTTTATTTCTCTTTATTTAACTAGGCAAGTCAGTTAAGAACTAATTCTTCGCTAACATGCATTTATTTACACAGCAAAACCTCTGCCGTGATCTTATAAGTATCAACCATGTGCTGAGAGAGAGAGAGAGAGAGAGAGAGAGAGAGAGAGAGAGAGAGAGAGAGAGAGAGAGAGAGAGAGAGAGAGAGAGAGATGCTGCGTGCAAGTATTTCCTGGCCAACATATAATTAAGAATATATTCAGTTAGTTAGAAAGAGAAACAGGTATTACTATAATATGACTTAGTTATTACTATATACTTGTGGTTTTATTGCATCTGCTGATCTATAAGATTCCATTCTGGGCATTGAATTTAGGAAGAACAATGTCTTCATCCTCAGTTCATCTACAGCAAAGTGTCTCTGAGAATAACTGACATAACTTCCCTCTCAGATGTTTTACTCAACACTTTACTACATTACCTAAAAACAAGCCTGGATAAAAGTGATAATGAAAAAGATAATCATGTCTGTTAGAACATTTGACATTCGCTAAGAGGAGGGTTAGGGACGACATGTAACTTCCCACTCCCAATTCTTTGTCATATGGATAACTAAGAAAAAAGCTATTCAAATGAAAAGTAGACATTGTTCCAGCACACACCGTCATGCTCTGAGTTGTGTCAGTTCTCTGCTTGCTCAAGAGCCTCCTGAGGTGTGAACTTAGAACTGACTGATGAAAAACTTCTCACTTTCCTCACACCTTTCTATATTCTGTAAGAGAGAAGCAGAACAGAGAGGCACACGCACACACAAACACACGCACACACAAACACACGCACAAACACACACACACACGCACAGGCACACACACACAGGCACACACACGCATGCACAAACACACACACACACACACACACACACTCGCAGGCACACACACGCATGCACAAACACACACACAAACACACACACTCGCAGGCACACACACGCATGCACAAACACACACACACACACACACACGCAGGCACACACACGCATGCACAAACACACACACACGCACACACACACACACACGCAGGCACACACACACACACACACACACGCAGGCACACACATGCATGGTCACAGATCCACACGCATATCTTTCTTACACATATTATTTGCAAAGCACCTCCTTGTTGTTGCATTTTAATTTTAGTTTCTGTGTTTTGCACTTGGATTCAGTAGCGTCTATGAACAATATGATTATGAAGCCATGAATGTATGAAATACTTACTGTATTTAAAATGTATGTAGTTCTGTTCTTGAGCTGTTCTTGTCCGTTAATGTTCTGTATTACGTCATGTTTCCTGTTTTGTGTTGACCCCAGGAAGAGTAGCTGCAGCTTTAGCAGTAGCCAATGGGGATCCTAATAAAATACTAAAGCTGATTGCCAACCGATATCCTCTTGCAAAGAGGGGTCAGGAGTGTGAGTGTGCATGTTGGCGGACAGAATATCACCACCAGAGAGAGAGAGAGTGTTCTGTGTGTGTGTTATCGGACTGAGAAAATAACACCGTCAGCGAGAGGAGAGAACCTTGGGACGTCACAGTGGGATGGAGGAAGATAGAGTGGTTTGACTCTATTTACATGGTAATTACATAGGCTAGTACAGTGGAACTGAACATGTGGGTTCAGGGTACATTGTCTAAAGCAATGACTCTGGGGTGAGAGGAGGAGAGAGGAGTAATTAATTTGAGTGTGTTCACGAATCTACTATTGTGTATAATTAGACATATAATAATTACTAGTCAGAATTTAACAATATACTTACTCTACCCTGTAAGGGTTATGTCTACAGTCGTGGTCAAACATTTTGAGAATGAAGTATTGGTCTCCACAAAGTTTGCTGCTTCAGTGTTCTTAGATCTTTATGTCAGTAGTTACTATGGTACACTGAAGTATAATTACAAGTATTCCATAAGTGTCAAAGGCTTTCATTAACAATGACATTCAGTTTATGCAAAGAGTCAATATTTGCAGTGTTGACCCTTCTTTTTCAAGACCTCTGCTATCCGCCCTGGCATGCTGTCAATTAACTTCTGGGCCACATCCTGACTGATGGCAGGCCATTCTTGCATAATCAATGCTTGGAGTTTGTCAGAAGTTGTGGGTTTTTGTTTGTCCACCCGCCTCTTGAGGATCGACCACAAGTTCTCAATGGGATTAAGGTCTGGGGAGTTTCCTGGCCATGGACTCAAAATGTTGATGTTTTGTTCCCCGAGCCACTTAGTTATCACTTTTGCCTTATGGCAAGGTGCTCCATCATGCTGGAAAAGGCATTGGTCGTTACCAAACTGTTCTTGGATGGTTGGAAGAAGTTGCTCTCGGAGGATGTGTTGGTACCATTCTTTATTCATGGCTGTGTTCTTAGGCAAAATTGTGAGTGAGCCCACTCCCTTGGCTGAGAAGCAACCCCACACATGAATGGTCTCAGGATGCTTTACTGTTGGCATGACACAGGACTGATAGTAGCGCTCAGCTTGTCTTCTCCGGACAAGGTGTTTTCCAGATGGCCCAAACAATAGGAAAGGGGATTCATCAGAGAAAATGACTCTACCCCAGTCCTCAGCAGTCCAATCCCTGTACCTTTTGCAGAATATCAGTCTGTCCCTGATGTTTTTCCTGGAGAGAAGTGGCTTCTTTGCTGCCCTTCTTGACACCAGGCCATCCTCCAAAAGTCTTGGCCTCACTGTGCGTGCAGATGCACTCACACCTGCCTGCTGCAATTCCTGAGCAAGCTCTGCACTGGTGGTGCCCCGATCCCGCAGCTGAATCAACTTTAGGAGACGGTCCTGGCGCTTGCTGGACTTTCTTGGGCGCCCTGACACCTTCTTCACAACAATTGAACCTCTCTCCTTGAAGTTCTTGATGATCCGATAAATGGTTGATTTAGGTGCAATCTTACTAGCAGCAATATCCTTGCCTGTGAAGCCCTTTTTGTGCAAAGCAATGATGACGGCACGTGTTTTCTTGCAGGTAACCATGGTTGACAGAGGAAGAACAATGATTTCAAGCACCACCTTCCTTTTAAAGCTTCCAGTCTGTTATTCTGACTCAATCAGCATGACAGAGTGATCTCCAGCCTTGTCCTCGTCAACACTCTCACCTGTGTTAACGAGACAATCACTGACATGATGGCATCTGGTCCTTTTGTGGCAGGGCTGAAATGCAGTGGAAATGTTTTTTGGGGATTAAGTTCATTTTCATGGCAAAGAGGGACTTTGCAATGAATTGCAATTCATCTGATCACTCTTCATGACATTCTGGAGTATATGCAAATTGCCATCATCAACATTGAGACAGCAAACTTTGTGGAGACCAATACTTGTGTCATTCTCAAAACCTTTGACCACGACTGTACACTCTCTAGTGCAATGTTTCCCAACTCCAGTCCTTGAGTACCCTCAACAGCACACATTTTTATTGTAGCCCCAGACAACTTGTCAACTAACCATCAAGCCCTCAATGAGTTGAATCAGGTGAGTTTGTCCGGGGCTACAACTAAAATGTATGCTGTTGGGGGTACTGGAGGACTTTAGTTGGGAACCACTGCTCTTATAGTGTTGTATAAAGAGAATCCCCCCTTTCTTGCCTAGAAGTGGTTTCTCCTTGCCTGCCTGGTCAATTAAGTGTCTACAGATGTCTGCTGGTATAAAGCAGCAGTATCTTCTCCTCTCAGCAGTGGTTTCCCAAATGCAGGATCTAGAACACTGGGGGTTCACCATGGGTGTCAAGGAGGGAGGAAGGGAGGAAGGGAGGCATCGGGAGGACACCCTCACGATCCTCACAGCTCTAGATTGTGACAAGTGGGAGCTGTTGAATTTCTCGTTATAGAAGTCCTCTCATGCCTGGAGGGGATGTTGTACACAGTCCCTGTCTTAGTACTGTTTCACATGCTTGGTTGTAACTGGTGGCATGTAAACAGCTGTGTCTTTATTTAAATCAATATATGTCGATACATTTTTAAAAATTACATACACGTGTATGGATATGCTGGATTAAGGAAGAGATATACCTATTTACCTTTTCAATTATTTCCATATATTTTAAATCTATTTTCTTTACAGTAAAGTCTCATTCCTTGACTTGTGTTCACCTTAAATTTCAATTCGAGCAAACGAAACTCATTGCATAGAACATACATAGTTATTTTGATGTTGTGCAGTACAGAGGCCATCTAGATTGTGGTGTTTGTCATTGCCAATTACCAGGATTATGAAATCCTCTCGAGGGCAGTGGTACTTCACAGCCATCTGGTAGATTGAAACTTTAATTCATCAAATATTTGTTGAATTCCAATCCCCATCATTTGTTTCCCAACCAGCCCAGTACACTTATGAAACCTCATTAGTAGAAACATGTGTCTACGTTCATTAGAATGTAGAGAGACAGATACAAATTCATTAGAAAACTATGATCCACTTAAGGGGTGAACCACTTGTATTCTCCCCCCTTGGCATTTTTCCTATTTTGTTGCCTTAAAACCTGGAATTAAAATGGATTTTTGGGGAGTTTGTATCATTTGATTTACACAACATGTCTACCACTTTGAAGATGAAAAATATGTTTTATTGTGAAGCAAACAAGAAAACTTTTTTATCCCTCCAAAGTCAATACTTTGTAGAGCCACCTTTTGCAGCAATTACAGCTGCAAGTCTCTTGGGGTTTGTCTCTATAAGCTTGGCACATCTAGTCACTGGGATCTTTGCCCATTCTTCAGGCAAAACTGCTCCAGCTCCTTCAAGTTGGATGGGTTCTGCTGGTGTTCAGCAATCTTTAAGTCATACCACAGATTCTCAATTGGATTGAGGTCTGCACTTTGACTAGTTTTGCGCCAGACATGCCGTTTTCCTTGATGGCCAAAAAGCTCAACATTAGTCTCATCTGACCAGAGTACCTTCGTCCATATGTTTGGGGAGTCTCCCACATGCCTTTTGGAGAACACCAAACGTGTTTGCTTATTTGTTTCTTTAAGCAATGGCTTTTTTCTGGCCACTCTTCTGTAAAACCCAGCTCTGTGGAGTTTACGGCTTAAAGTGGTCCTATGGACAGATACTCCAATCTCCTCTGTGGAGCTTTGCAGCTCCTTCAGGGTTATCTTTGGTCTCTTTGTTGCCTCTCTGATTGATGCCCTACTTTCCTTGCCGTCCGCCCTCTCTCTCTTTGTGGTGCCATATTCTTTCAATTTTTTAAGGGTATAAGGAGAAGACGGAGGACAAGCTGAGGCAGAGCCAGGTGAGAGAGGTGTGGAAAGGTATCAGAAATACCACTGGCTTCAAAAAGTCAAACAGTGGGCAGACGGAGGGGACCCAGGACAGAGCCAATGAGCTGGTTCAATACTGGCCCTGTCCACCTCCCCTCCAGCTCCCCAGGCCACACACCCTCACAGCTGTCCCACCCCCACTTTACTCACAACACCTCTGTTGAGACAATCAGCGACCCCACCTCCGCCCCTGCTCCCTCTGGACTGATCCCCTGCAGAGCTGTGTGTCAGAACTGGCAGTGAGCAACACAAGCCCCTCCCAGGGAACGGTCCTGTCCCCCTTCCTGTTCACCCTCTACACCTCGGACTTCAGATATAACTCTGAAACATTCCACCTACAGAAGTTCTCGGATGACTCTGCAATTGTAGGGTGCATCAGGGGTGGGCAGGAGGAGGAGTACAGGAGCGCAATCAATTACTTTGTGTTGTGGTGTGAGCAGAACCACCTTCAGCTCAATCTCAGCAAAACAAAGGAGATGGTGGTGGACTTCAGGAGAACCAAGGCCCAACTGACTGCAGTCCCTATACAGGGGATGGATGTGGAAATGGTTGGGTCATACAAGTTCCTGGGGGTCCATTTGGACAACAGGCTGGAATGGGAGCGCTACAGGAGAGCGCTACAGGAGGTCCTTCCTGCCGGCGGATATTAGACCATATAATGCCTCACCGGGGTGCCGTGCCGTCGGCAACATAGACCTGGAACTGTTGGGGTGCTAGGACCTAGTTTAACAATTATGCATCCATCCGTGAGCAACTCTGGTCTGTAATCACTCATTCACTCAGGACTTATTTATTCATTCAGGTCTGTTTATACATATTCATGTACAGTTGTTATATCATATCACGTGCAATATTGTAAGTAATTATTGGACCTAACTGACGTAGTCATTCACTCAGGAATGCATATTAGTATCCTATCAGTTGTATCTTTTTTCATTGCTTTTAATATATTGAATGTGCATTTATCTGTAATTAAACCCTGCACTAAGGACTGCATTTTGAGGGAATTATTATTATTACCCTAAATTATATCATACGCACATTTAGCTATTTAAGTATCTCTTCCTGTAATTTACCTGTACAGTTAATTTAACCATGTAAATATTCCCTTACCTGTAAATGTAACTGTATATTTACCTGTACAGTTAATTTAACAATACAACATATTCACTTACCTGTTTATTTAACCAGACTGTATATTAAGTAAACTATTATTACCCTCACTTATATCATACGCATTTTTAGCTATTTAAGTATTTCTCTGCCATCGACCTGTATAGTATAGTTAACCATGCACCATCCACCAATGTATAGTGTACATATTCAGCCATCCACCCATACTATGCAATGTCTTTTTATAGCTTTTTTGCACTCCAGACTTCTTGTATTTCTATACTTTTTCATACTGCTGCTCTATGTATCATGTATCTGTCTTTTGTGAATTTTCGTTCTGGCATTTTGCACCTGCCCTGTGTTTTTTTCGTAGCTGCTTGACAAAGACATTTCGCCTCGGGGATCAATAAAGTACCTATCTATCTATCTATCTATCTATCTATCTATCTATCTATCTATCTATCTATCTATCTATCTATCTATCTATCTAATAATAGATTTAATGGTTCTCCGTGGGATGTTCAAAGTTTCTGATATTTATTTATGGTGCCTTGCTTGGTGGTGCCCCTTGCTTAGTAGTGTTGCAGACTCTGGGGCCTTTCAGAACAGGTGTATATATACTGATATCATGTGACAGCTGATGTGACACTTAGATTGCACACAGGTGGACTTTTTTGACTAATTATGTGACTTCTGAAGGTAACTGGTTGCACCAGATCTTAATTAGGGGCTTCATAGCAAAGGGGGTGAAAACATATGCATGCACCACTTTTCCGTTTTGTTTTTATTTTGAATTTCACTTCACCAATTTGGACTATTTTGTGTATGTTAATTACATGAAATCCCCCCCAAAATTCATTTTAATTATAGGTTGTAATGAAACAGGAAAAACACCAAGGGGGATGACTACTCCTTACCACATATTATTGCAGGCAGGGGCTTTGGTGATAACAAATGTTGTTGTCGCGGCCTCCAAGTGATTGTTTCCTCCTTGTGCTTTTTGTCCTCCAGCTGTAGTTGTGGAGAAAAAAAAAGAAGAGGTGACAACAGTCTCAGGAAAAGTGGATGGGGAAAAGAAGACCAAGGAGAAGAAAGAGGGCAAGGGTGCCAAGGAGGAGAAGAATGATGAAAAGGAGGGATCTGCTAAGAAAAAAGGAGAACAAGTAGAAAAGGGTGAAAAGGGGGGAGGGAAGAAAGGAGAGGCAAGTGAAGGAAAAGGGAAGAAGAGTAAAGAAGGTGATAAAGGAGGAGGTGATAAAGGAGGAGGTGATAAAGGAGGAGGTCCAAAAGGAGGTGCAAAGGGGGGAGCCAAGAAACCTCCTGCGAAAAAGTAAACAAATTGTGCTAAACAACTTTTCATATTTAATTTTTTAAGTTGTCGATTTTGTATATTTTTTGGTAAGAATTATTGTATATAATGTGAAAAAGTACATATTAACTATAAAAAAAACTTTAAACTGTATATACATACATTGTTCTTGATCAAAAAGCACAGATATAGTATGGGATTGGATTCATGTTGCAAATTCAATGAACACTTAATCTACAGTAGAATTGTACATTTTATTGTTTTATTCACAATACAAAGATGAACATCAGACTGAAAAACATTTTCCTCTTAAACCCAAGTTTACATTTACAACATTGACTTCACACAACCGACATGGAGTGAAATCAACCAGGTACGGTGTCCTACCCTCTCCACACATGGCATATACAGTAGACTATAAATACAAAAGACCAACTCCTATCTCTCTGAGGACAGATATATTTGCAATATGAGATAAAAAAAAAAAATCTATACTTCCATGAGAGGTAATAATAAAAAAAAAAGTACAATATTAGCTCTGTAAAGTAATGGCCTTTTAACATATTGAATTCAAAAACACAATCAATTTACATGATACAATCAATAGGAAATGGAATAGCGTATTAAAGTGCGCAGAAATCTACAAATGTTTGTTTGGTATTTAGTTTTCCTATCAACACTGGCTCTAGCGTCGCTCGCTCCCCAACACGCACGGACAGTTAAAGCCCCGACTAGCGTATCTACTATACACAATACTACCAAGCTTATTTACTAGTGGCGTGTTCTTTGACTGTAGGTGGGTATAAGATATTTCCTTGTTGGCTTAAATGGCATCTTTTGGTAACACGTTCTCTAAGAGTATCCTTATATCACGTAACTCTGCCTCGATATTTAGCTCTGCTTTTTGGAATAAAAGTTAATGTGCCCTAAACCATATAAGACTATGACAATATATAGGAAACACAAAGATGGGAATTAACTGTACATGTGGATGGAAGGATTGAATGGTATATAAACTATTCAGCCTGGACGCTCAGACTAGAACCCTTTTTGGTTCCATGTAGAACCCAATGTGAAAAGGATTATATTTTGAACCCAAAGGGTTTTACCTGGAACCAAAAAAGGTTCTCCAAAGATTTATCCTAATTAATACATATCATAGTAAATGGAGGAACACAAATGTACGTTCACTATGTTACATCGACCATGAGACAATGTTGAACTATTGGGACAGATAGGAATGAAACATACTGTACATGAACTATTGGGACAGATAGGAATGAAACATACTGTACATGAACTATTGGGACAGATAGGAATGAAACGTACTGTACATGAACTATTGGGACAGATAGGAATGAAACATACTGTACATGAACTATTGGGACAGATAGGAATGAAACATACTGTACAAGAACTATTGGGACAGATAGGAATGAAACATACTGTACATGAACTATTGGGACAGATAGGAATGAAACATACTGTACATGAACTATTGGGACAGATAGGAATGAAACATACTGTACATGAACTATTGGGACAGATAGGGTTGAAACATACTGTACATGAACTATTGGGACAGATAGGGTTGAAACATACTGTACATGAACTATTGGGACAGATAGGAATGAAACATACTGTACATGAACTATTGGGACAGATAGGAATGAAACATACTGTACATGAACTATTGGGACAGATAGGAATGAAACATACTGTACATGAACTATTGGGACAGATAGGAATGAAACATACTGTACATGAACTATTGGGACAGATAGGAATGAAACATACTGTACAAGAACTATTGGGACAGATAGGGTTGAAACATACTGTACATGAACTATTGGGACAGATAGGAATGAAACATACTGTACATGAACTATTGGGACAGATAGGAATGAAACATACTGTACAAGAACTATTGGGACAGATAGAGGTTGAAACATACATGAAGTATTGGAACTGACATCTTTACACATAACCTGGTGCTCCAGTCTGTTTGTTTGTTTATTTTCATACCAAACATACGTAAGGCATGACAATGATAGAAGCGTTGGCTACATCACATAGAGTATAGAACGAGGCTACTTTTACAGAGTGTAAAGACACAAATACTGGTTCTGTGACAAGCTAACTAACTAACAAACAACAAACAAATCATGTTAACCCTTCAACTCCCTCTGAGAACATTGGCTGGAAAACTAACTGCTGTGTGATGTAAAGCTGTGGTATTGTCACATGCTTGGTAAACAACAGGTTTAGACTAACAGTGAAATGCTTCCTTACGGGCCCTTCCCAACAATGCAGAGAGATAGAGAAAAAATAATAGAAATAATAATAATTCTATACTGTATATATATTTATAAAGCGTAGCAAAGGTTTCTTGAGTGTATAAATGTGGATATACAGTGGTGGGAGAGGGAACTGTTGGGGAAAGTGCAATTGAGTTCTTAAATCACAGAATTTAATGTGATTGTAAATAATTGTATAATGTTCTGTCAATACCTGCTGAAATCTTACTTTAACGGTCCTGATAATTACAGTATTGTCCTTCACCTATAGTGTATTCTCCAGTTCCTATATATTTAAGACTATATACAATATAACACATTTTAAATATCACTTACATTTTTGAACAGTCTGTACAAACATCAAATTATATTTAGAATACATTTCCAAGACCCTTGATGCTATTTTAGCTCACAACTAGAATGGATTTTATTATCATTGTAAACATTGTGACTTCTATGCAAATGCACACATACTGTATATACAAAAAGAGCAGCATAACACTGGACCATATAAAACATAACAGTTGCGTGCTATTCAGTTCTGGTGTTCCTGCATACCATCTCTTCACAAGTCCCCGTTGGAATTCTCCTGTGGAATTTGAGAATCCCTTTGAATTCCTAATTTAAATAACAATTTGTTTAAAAAATATTACTGTTTCCTGCACCCTGAGTTTTGGAGAGGGTGCCTTCCATTGAAATGTTAATAAAGTCGTTTGCTACAATAATTACAGCGCCTTCAGAAAGAGTTTTAAATTGATTAAATTTAGATTTATTTTGTCACTGGCCTACACACAATACCCCATAATGTCGAAGTGGAATTATGTTTTTTAGAATGTTTACATGTCTTCAGTCAATAAGTATTCAACCCCTTTGTTATGGCACACCTACATTAGTTAAGGAGTAAAAATGTGTTTAACAAGTAAAATAATAAGTTCCATGGACTTATGAATAATAGTGTTTAACATGATTTTTGAATGACTACCTCATCTCTGTACGACACATACAATTATCTGTAATGTCCCTCAGTCGAGCAGTGAAACACAGATTCAACTAAAAAAAGACCAGGGAGGTTTTACAATTCCTCGCAAAGAAGGGCACCTACTGGTAGATGGTTAAAAAAACTACATGCATCCTGTTTGCAACAAGGCACTAAAGTAATACTGCAAAATATGTGGCTGACCAATTTTTGTCCAGAGTGTTATGTTTGGGGGCAAATCCAATACAACACATTAGTGAGTACCACTCTCCATATTTAAGCATAGTGGTGGCTGCATCATGTTATGGGTATGCTTGTAATCATTAAGGACTGGGGAGCTTTTCTGGATAAAACATTTTTATGGAATAGAGCCAAACACAAGCAAACCTGGTTCAGTCTGCTTTCCACCAGACACAGAGATTAATTCCATAACAATGGTTGTCTAGCAATGATCAACAATCAATTTCACAGAGTTTGAATCATTTTTTAAAGAATAATGGGCAAATATTGTACAATCCAGGTGTGCAAAGCTCTTAAGAGACTTACCCAGAAAGACTCACAGTTGTAATTGCTGCCAAAGGTGATTTATGTATTGACTAATTTACTTATGTAAATGAGATATTGTATTTCAGTTTCAATAAATTAGCAATAGTGTATAAAAACATGTTTTCATTTTGTCATTATGGGGTATATTGTGTAGATTGGTTAGAGAAAAATAATGATTTAATCCATTTTGAATTCAGGCTGTAATACAACAAAATGTGGAATAAGTCATGAGGTATGAATACTTCTGGAAGGCATTGTACAGTATATAAAAGCTTTTTTTTTTTATCCTCTTAATGCTGTCTCTCTCACTCCATTGATATGTTTAGTTACTTTTTTGTTATTATATATTGTGAAACAGAATATTATCATTGAAGAATTTAATCATCAACACATCATGGAAACAGCATAATCTTCCAGTCATTACACTGTTGAACATCAGGATACTCTCTTTTAAATAGCAAAAAGGCTTTTAACAAGCCTTCCATTGGTCCTTCCTCCATATAAATCAACAACAGAAGCCAGCACACCTCTGAAACTACAGACTAGCTCAAACTGATGCACTACAATGGTGGGTTTGGAGTACCTGAGGTTAATCCCACTTCCAAAGTGGGTTAGGTTTCTGAATTTACATCCATATTTCAAACCAATTGAAATGTAGTGAAATCTCCCAAAACATGCAGGCAGAGTAAACTGCCGCCAGGCATTTCCTTGTATCACTAGGAGTTCCTAATGTAACAGAAGGTAGCTAGCAAGCTGTATGCTAACCTATCCACATCCGCTACACTAACATAAGCTAACATGCTCCTGCCCGAATGAGGACCTACATGTTACACTGCTAGACACCTTCAACCACAAGACCTGTGGACCATCAATGCGGTAGGATTCAGTCAGACACATTAGCCTGCTGTCCATCCACAGACCATTCAAGTTTTAGAATAATTTTAGAATGTGAAAAAGGAGAATCTGCAAGTTGGTTATCATCAATTATAAAGTACCTCCTGCAACTCATTGAAGGCAGTGAAATACAACAAAACAAATAGGATTTTTCTGTCCGTATGGCGGTGGAAATGTTTTTTAGAGAGAGGGCTGGTGTTCGCTACAGTACAATAGAGAAGGTGATTGTCGGTGTTGGTGGCCCTTCTAGCCTTCAGCCTTTGTCCTCCCAGTCCTTATACACCCAATAAAATCCTGGCTCGATTTACAGGAGAAAAATCGGCAGTGTCGATGAAAGGCAGTCATCCTCCTACTGTTTAACATCCTGAGAATAACGATGTTCCATGACTCATTCCTACAGTGATCGTCCTCACAACGGAGTGGCTATTGCCTGCATGAAGGTCCCCATGACATGACTGTCTCTCACTAGAGGTCACATGAACGTCACATAACGGTCTCCCGCTCCTCCTCTACCACAGGCGATGGCTGCTCCTCCCCAACAGAATGTGGTGGCGCGTTATTGGATGGCTGCTCCTCCCCAACAGAATGTGGTGGCGCGTTATTGGATGGCTGCTCCTCCTCTGGAATGTGTAACTCCTGTCCTGAGGAAGGGATAGAGTGCTCAGAGACGGAACCGTTCTTCACATACCCCGGGAGGTTCCGGTGCCCGTTGACGGTGACTGGGGCCCCAAGGCGCGTGGTGAGATGGAGGGCCAGGGGCCCCCGGGCAGTGACGTTGGTTACACTGGTGTGAGACACCATAGGTCCATAACTATACGTGTTACTGCCACTACGGGATTTACGTTTAAAGTCCAGCGCTAGTGTCCTCCTGCTCCAGGATTTCTTAATTTCTGCCTGAACCTAAAGGAAGATGGAAAGAAATGAGATTGTCACTAAATACAGTTTTAGTTGTTGTTGTTCTGAACCTCTGCCCCCACGTTGTTGTGACGCCGTTAAGTTCGCCACCCCACACCCCTCCGGTCCGTTGGTCTGCCCTGTATGGAGATTGCGTGCGCCCGGTATCCAAACATGATTGGCTTGTGATGCAGCTCACCGGTTGAGTGTGTGTGTAACCTGCTACCTAGTTTAAATATCAACAGTACTGCATAACATGTGATTAACACTTGATTACACTTGATTTAAATCACTATCAATACTGTCTGGTTGGCTTCATCATTTATTTCCTTATAGAATCATCGCCGTGGGAAGGATCTGCAGCAGCCTGATAAATTGAAATAAATTTGCCAAAGAAATAGAATTACTGCTGTCTGTTCAGAAAGAAATAGCCTACTACACCATGCGTAGGATTTTAATTTGGCCACAGAGGATCAATAGCTTCTTTTAAAAAATAGCCTAGCTGTGGATTGTGTGTAGCCCAATAACAAGGCAGTAAATCTGTCAGTGAACAGCATGCAGACAGAACAGGCCTTTCACTATATTTCAATTACAATCGTGGAAAACAGGTTGGAAAGCAAATGGCTCCTGCTGAAAAGAGAATACTGTAATCTGTCTGCTGTAGGCTAACTAAATAGTTTATCAACTTCCAAATAGGCCTATTGAGCGAACATTGTTTACAAGACCGGCGAGTTAGCAGCACATTATTTGGTGAGTCAGTTTAACTGGAAAGCTTTTTTATTTATTTATAATTTTCCACACACCTAGGCGATTGATGGATTCAAGACAAGGTTGTTTTTATTGATCTCAGTTTGTCAGTGTCAAAGTAGTTTTTCGATCATTTGTGCGGAGTTAAAAACGATTCCGACAAACTCTCCAGTCACGTAAAATGATGTAGAATTGCACGAAATGTGTTCATAAAAGGCCCACATTTTTTTCTGACCCTAGGCTACTAAAAACGTGAATCTTCTGTAAGCGTCTCTACTCTATGCTACTGCTTTATGCCACTACGCAAATGTGATGCTATGCATGCAATGCTTTATTACAACTCGGAGCTCCCTAGTCACCCTCCTCTCGCTCACTTTTTGTTCCACATGAAGTACTGAACACAGGTAGTCTAGACTCTATCTAACCGCTTTATACTAAAATATCCACACAAGCCACTAGTCAGCCAGACATATTGAAGAAAAAATATATATTTAACCTTTATTTAACTAGGCAAGTTAGTTAAGAACAAATTCTTATTTACAATGACGGCCTACACCGGCCAAACCCGGACGACGCTGGGCCAATTGTGCGCCGCCCTGTGGGACGCCAAATCACGGCCGGATGTGATACAGCCCGGATGAGTTAGAAGATTATGAATATTATTAAGTTATTATTTAAGAGCATTGAAAAGAAATCACTAATCGCTAAAAACAAATGGTTGAGCTAGCTAACTAGATTTACATCAGTCATCAACATCAACGATCAGCTGATAGCCCACCCCGATGTCAATCATGTCTTCAAGAGGCACTGTAACTAGATGGCTTAACATTTGTGATGAGTCAGTGTGTTGCAGAAATAAATAGGCGTATGCTCAAAAATATACAAATGTTTGCTACAGAGGCAGTTCGTATGTTATGAACTTCGAGACACAAATTATGAAAAACAACATTTTATTCATGTGGGGAGGGAGGAGGGGGGGGGGAACCTTTTTTAACTATGAGAACCTGCTCCCTGAAAGGTCGGTGCACAGCCCTGCATTCAATAATTGAGTCTCAGTGTTTTTGTGTGCATGCTGTGTGCATGCTGTGCATGCTGGTACTGCAATTAATCATGAGCATAATATTATATATAAGGATTACATATTTTGTCTTAAATAATCTACTATAATCTATCATGATTTCCTTGAAGAAATTTTCACAGATAGATATTAATCAAATTGTTCAAAGTTGTCCTTACCTCCCCATTGCAGAAACAATATATAATCGCCACAAAGAAACCCTGAAAAGAAGACAAAACAATACATGTTTGCATAAAGCCTCAAAGTTCAAAGGTTGACCTGAGCATCTATCCAGAGCACTCTAGAAGAATGCCATGTAATCTAAAGTCGTTGACACCAGCTGCTTACTCTGAAAACACTGAGCTGTGCAGCTCTCGTAATTTTACTCATAAAAGTTGAATCACGACTTAATACTTAATTATGCGTAGCACACCACTAGAGCAGATGCTTTGCCCCATATTGGATTTTGGTCGATTGATCTAGCTCATTTTCACAGCACTGTAGCTCATCATTTCGGATCCATTGCTGGCTGCCTGTGACTAAACCTTCATTCATTCATTCATTCATTCATTCATTCATGTTGTACAAGACCAGTCAGTACCTGGAATGAATTGAAGAGCATCTCATAGTGCATCTGTATCTGCCAGGGGACCCCAGTTACCTCAGTATAAGGCATGGCCATGAACACTATGTAGTGAACGCCAAACAGTGGCATCAAGACCAAAGTAGACTTCAACAGTTTCCTGTGGAGGGAATGAATAATAGCAGGGATTCATTTAACATGTATTGTGACATTTACTGTGTGACAGTTGTGATGGGGAGATTCAATGTTATATTATCATGGACATTCACTGTATTATAGACATGACTGCACCACTGGGCACACCCCGTCATTTCTATATGGATATTTGGGTAATATTTGGTTGATCAATGAGATTTCAACCTTTATTCACCCACTCAAGAAGACAGCCAGAAGTATGTTGAATTATGCTTTAAACCACAACCAAATTCCAGTGGAAAAACTGTCCGATTTTTGGTTTAGTCATCTAAATGTTTTATCACTGGGCTTTTAACAATTTAAAAACACAACACAGTTCAGATATCTGTTCAGATGTCAGATATTTTGTATTTATACAACAACTTAATTCATCACTGTGCTTCATCTAATAGCAGAACCAAATGACCTGGATTACAGCTGAGATCATATTACAAGTAAGTGCAAAGTGATCAATGCTGTTGGTGATTCTGTACAGATTATTACAGCAACTGTGAAGATCTCCACAGACCTGCGACCTGCGATGACCTTCAACATGCACACTTTATATGATTACATAAGAAGACTTACATAGTTATAGTAAACTCAAAATGTGGCCATGGATGTGTTACTCGTTTTAAGTGTGAATAAAAATACTGTTACATTAGTTCCTAAGATAGACTTAACTTTTAACTGTCTATTAACTGTATTACAAAAGTAATATTGAATTGTATTTGGGTGACAACATTTAAATGAGATGTATCTATGATTGAAGTTTAATTTGAGCCACTGGCTTAATGCTATTCTTTATCTTTGACTTGGTTGAGCTGGAGATGTGAATCCAACTGATTAATTCAATACGGATACAGATACCCTGTGTGTGATACAGGTATCCTGTGTGTGATACAGGTATCCTGTGTGTGATACAGATACCCTGTGTGTGATACAGGTATCCTGTGTGTGATACAGATACCCTGTGTGTGATACAGGTATCCTGTGTGTGGTACAGGTATCCTGTGTGTGATACAGATACCCTGTGTGTGATACAGATATCCTGTGTGTGGTACAGGTATCCTGTGTGTGGTACAGGTATCCTGTGTGTGGTACAGGTATCCTGTGTGTGATACAGGTATCCTGTGTGTGGTACAGGTATCCTGTGTGTGTGGTACAGGTATCCTGTGTGTGGTACAGGTATCCTGTGTGTGTGGTACAGGTATCCTGTGTGTGGTACAGGTATCCTGTGTGTGGTACAGGTATTGTGTGTGATACAGGTATCCTGTGTGTGATACAGATATCCTGTGTGTGGTACAGGTATCCTGTGTGTGGTACAGGTATCCTGTGTGTGGTACAGATATCCTGTGTGTGGTACAGATACCCTGTGTGTGGTACAGATACCCTGTGTGTGATACAGATATCCTGTGTGTGGTACAGGTATCCTGTGTGTGGTACAGGTATCCTGTGTGTGGTACAGGTATCCTGTGTGTGGTACAGATACCCTGTGTGTGATACAGATATCCTGTGTGTGGTACAGGTATCCTGTGTGTGGTACAGGTATCTTGTGTGTGGTACAGGTATCCTGTGTGTGGTACAGGTATCCTGTGTGTGGTACAGGTATCCTGTGTGTGATACAGGTATCCTGTGTGTGATACAGGTATCCTGTGTGTGGTACAGGTATCCTGTGTGTGGTACAGGTACCCTGTGTGTGATACAGGTATCCTGTGTGTGATACAGGTATCCTGTGTGTGATACAGGTATCCTGTGTGTGATACAGGTATCCTGTGTGTGATACAGGTATCATGTGTGTGATACAGGTATCCTGTGTGTGATACAGGTATCCTGTGTGTGGTACAGGTATCCTGTGTGTGTGGTACAGGTATCCTGTGTGTGGTACAGGTATCCTGTGTGTGGTACAGGTATCCTGTGTGTGGTACAGGTATCCTGTGTGTGGTACAGATACCCTGTGTGTGATACAGATATCCTGTGTGTGGTACAGGTATCCTGTGTGTGGTACAGGTATCCTGTGTGTGGTACAGGTATCCTGTGTGTGGTACAGGTATCCTGTGTGTGATACAGGTATCCTGTGTGTGATACAGGTATCCTGTGTGTGGTACAGGTATCCTGTGTGTGGTACAGGTATCCTGTGTGTGATACAGGTATCCTGTGTGTGATACAGGTATCATGTGTGTGATACAGGTATCATGTGTGTGATACAGGTATCCTGTGTGTGATACAGGTATCCTGTGTGTGGTACAGGTATCCTGTGTGTGGTACAGGTATCCTGTGTGTGATACAGGTATCCTGTGTGTGATACAGGTATCCTGTGTGTGGTACAGGTATCCTGTGTGTGGTACAGGTATCCTGTGTGTGGTACAGGTATCCTGTGTGTGTGTGTGTGTGTGTGTGTGTGTGTGTGTGTGTGTGTGTGTGTGTGTGTGTGTGTGTGTGTGTGTGTGTGTGTGTGTGTGTGTGTGTGTGTGTGTGTATTCTCTCTTTCTGTCCTAATCACAGGTGTCAGTTCATTTGACTCTTTTTGTATAAACCTTTTGACACAGACATAGCTAGACCACATATTCCTTCATACACCACATAGTTATTGCACATCCATCTCACTCTGTCCTGTTTCATGTGAGTATGTATTGCGGTGGTGTCTGGTTTACTGTTGTTTGGTTCCTGTCTAATCTATGCTATTTGTTTGTACGTGGGACAAGAGGATACCTAGCCAAGTCACCCTTGGCGTAGCCAAGTAGGAAAATGTTGTCTAAATCCACTAGTTGGAACTGGGCGGACCACCCAAGTCAAGTCAAGTCAAGTCAAGTCAATTTATTTATCCCACTAGGGGAAATTTGGTTGCAGACAGGTATTAAAACATATTCAATCCATCATAAATACTACATAAAAAACAGCATATCCGACAGGACACAGAGACAACAGTACAATACAATACAGTACAAGGATCACTTCGTGTTGAAACCCAGGAGAATACGTTTCTCAATACAAAAATGCTTAGTGGCATTAATTTATGCAAATTTAGCCTCCCAATAGCAAAACAAACAAAAGAGTCCTTAAGTCTTTTCGTTCTGTGGTTAGGAACTCTATACCTCCTACCTGAAGGCAAGAGCTCAAACTCAGTGAAGGCCAATATGGCCTGGGTCTTCCTTACGACCTGCCTAACGTAAAGATTGGAGAGCTGAATTTGGTTCACCCCAATAACTTTACTGGCCACTCTGACAAGCCGATCAAGCCTGTTCTTATTAGCCAAATTTAGATTCCTGAACCCCACCACAACACAAAACGTCAGCACCGACTCAATCCACACCACAACACAAAACGTCAGCACCGAGTCAATCCACACCACAACACAAAACGTCAGCACCGATTTTTTTCACCGATTTTTCTCAGGAAATAAAAACGTTGCTGTACCTTCTTAGAAATGGCATCTGTATTGGTCTGAAAGCACAGCCTGTTATCAAACACAGTGCCCAAATATTTATAATTCTCAACCAAATCAATCTCAAGAGTTTGGGAATGGGCACTGACTTCCTGAAGTCAATAATCATATCCTTGGTATTTGACACATTCAGTTCAAGGTAAAACTCCTTACACCATGACACAAAGTCATTGACAATCTGCCCATGATCCAATTCCCCTCCCTTCAGCAAGCTAACTATGACCGTGTCATCTGCGAACTTTATGATATGTCTATTCTCAAACTTGCTCTGGCAGCTATTTGTGTAGAGAACATAAAGAAGAGGAGAGAGTACACAACCTTGTGGTGAGCCAGTGGATGAGTGTTGTTTGTTCATTAACTCTCACACACTGTGATCTGTCTGTCATAAAGTCTAAGATCCATCCAATTATATTAATATTGAGATTGAAGTCAGAGAGAAGTTTCTCTACATGCAAGTGTGGTTGAATGGTGAAGTGGAAAAATCAATGAACAGAAGTCTGGGTCCTCGAGGTGATGATACAAGTAGTTCAGCAGAAACGGGGTGGCATCCTCAACCTCCCTACCAGCTCTGTAAGCAAACTGCAGAGGGCCAGAGAACCCTGTACCTGCCACCGGACAGCCTGACCCACCACCTTCTCAATAACCTTCATAAGTAAAGATGTGAGTGCTACCGGTCTAAAATCATTTAGGGACTTTGGGTTTGTACACTTAGCGACAGAGACAATAATTGAGTGTTTCCAGATTTCTGGAATCTTTTGTAACTCCAGAGATTTCATAAAAATAATTTGAAAAACATTGCAGAGCTGATCAGCACAAGACTTAGGTACTTTACCACAGATCTCATCAGGGCCTGGACTCTTCCTACTGTGGGTGTGCCTGAACAGTTTCAAAACAGAGTCCACATCAATGGTCATTGTTTGACTCGACATAGTCTTGCACCTCAGCTCGTCTATCTGCTTATTAAAATCTTGTTTATCAAACCTTAAGTAGAAATCATTGAAACTATCCGCTAATTGACTGTCAGAATTAAAACCATCCAGATTGGCTGCCTTATTGCCCCTCACATGACATCCAGCCATCTTTATCATGCCATTCCAAGCAGCTTTTACATTATTACTTTTAAACTCTGTCTCTATCTTGTCCTTGTAGTTAATCTTTGCTTTCTTAATTTCAACCCTTTCCTCAGCTCTCTCACCTTGGTTATGTCTCCTCTATTAAAAGCAGCTGTCCTTTGACTTATAAGACTTTTCAAATCTTTTGAAACCCAAGGTTTATTATTTGGAAAGATTTTTACTTCCTTGGTAGGGATCACAGAGTCCGTACAGAACGTAATATAGCTACACACCACATCAGTAAGTTCATTTATGTCGTCCGAGGGGTCCAAGAACACTGACCAGTCTGTACACTGGAAGCAGCCCTGAAGGGCAAGGGAACTATCAGTCCAGACCTTCACCCTTCGCCTCACAACCTGCTGCCGTTGAAGAACAGTCCTACAGGTCGGTAAAAGGTGTACCAAACAACAGTAAACCAGACACCACCGCAATACATACTCACATGAAACAGGACAGAGTGAGATGTATGTGCACGACCCACTGTATTTTTGGTTAGTTGGCTCAGCAGTTCTTGAGGCAGGCAAGACTATCTTAGGGATTTCTGGATATCTACTTCTATTTCTTTCCTTGGGTCTAGCTCCGCCCCTTTCCCTCAACCTTTTTACAGTGTGTTTATAATAGTTTGGGTTGTCTGTGTATTTTATTCTCACTGTTCCTTTTCACTGTTATAACAGTGACAGTATCTCCGCCTTAACGCCAGCCACAAATAGAGCCCTAGGCCTATATGTATTCTATAAGTATTCTCTATTTTTAGTTGAATCCTGGGTTAAATTGAAATATGGTTTCATTTAATTTGCTCTATTAAACATTCCCTTTGGAATGACTTTGATCGCAACAATGAACCTATATGTTAAGCGATCTCTCGCTAATCATTCTCACTATAGCACATTGGTAGTAGTCACTGACAAATATCATAGCTAAGCAGAGGAGGGCTTGGTTAAAATACTTGGATGGGAGACCAAAGGGATAGCTGTAGATTGATCAACTCTCCATTAGGAGTTGCTGCTGAGCCTGTTTATTTTTTCTGATAGTGGATATAACAAATAATCTGAAGTTGTTTCAAAGGTGCAAATTCAACATAAGGTTAGTCTATCTTGAAAATTGGTAACCATGATCACATCATCCTATTGTTGAAATTTCACCCTCAAAACAACAGTGATGACGTTTTTGCAAAACCCAATGTATTTACCATGTCAAAATACGTTGACAAATTAAGCTGAAACAATGTTTATTTGACCAGTTTGTGCCCAGTGGGTGGTGGCATGTATTTGTGTGATAAAGATTAAACATTTCTATCAGCAGTTATATATAAGGCAGTTATATATAATACAAAAATATTACATGACATTACACTTCATAACTCTTTTCACAACACATTAAGTGTTTTCCATCAGGCCACTACTCCACTATCACATATCTACAATACAACATCCATGTGTACGTGTGTGTAGAGTGCGTGTCTTATCGTGTGTGTGTGTGTCTGTATGTGTGTGTGTCTCTTCACAGTCCTGCTGTTCCATAAGGTGTATTTTTTATCATATCAAATCTGATTCTACTGCTTCCATCAGTTACCTGATGTGGAATAGAGTTCCATGTAGTCATGGCTCTATGTAGTACTGTGCGCCTCCCATAGTCTGTTCTGGACTTGAGGATTGTGACGAGACCTCTGGTGACATGTCTTGTGGGGTATGCATGGGTGTCCGAGCTGTGTGCTAGTAGTTTAAACAGACAACTTGGTGCAATCATCATGTCAACACTTCTTACAAAAACAAGTAGTGATGAAGTCAATCTCATCTCCACTTTGAGCCATGAGAGATTTACATGCATATTATTGTTAGCTCTCCGTGTACATTTAATGGCCAGCCGTGTTGCCGTGTTCAGAGCCAATTGTAATTTTCCGAGGTCCCTCTGTGGCAGTAGTCCAGGTGCAACAAAACTAGAGCCTATAGGACCTGCCTTGTTGATAGTGTTGTTAAGAAGGTAGAGTAACACTTTATTATGGACAGACTTCTCCCCATCTTAACTACTGTTGTATCAATATGTTTTGACCATGACAGTTTACAATCCAGGGTTACTCCAAGCAGTTTAGTAACCTCGACAAGATTTGGTTGAGGTTTAGTGAATGATTTGTCCCAAATACAGTGCTTTTAGTTTGTGAAATATTTAGGACTAACTTATTCCTTTCCACCCATTCTGAAACTAACTGCAGCTCTTTGTTAAGTGTTGCTGTGATTTCACTCGCTGTAGTAGCTGACTTGTATAGTGTTGAGTCATCCGCATACATAGACACACTGGCATGTCATTAGTAGATATTGAAAAACATAAGGGGCCTAGACAGCTGCCCTGGGGAACTCCTGATTCTACCTGGATTATGTTGGAGAGGCTTCCATTAAAGAACAATATAGTAGGGGGTTTAAAGCCATAACACATGTTTTTCCAACAGTAAACTATGATCAATAATAACTGAAGTCTAACAAAACAGCTCCCAGAATCTTTTTATCGTACATTTCTCTCAGCCAATCAGTAATTTGTTTAAGTGCAGTGCTTGTTGAATGTCTTTCCCTATAAGTGTGCTGAAAGTGTGTTGTCAATTTGTTTACAGTAAAATAGCATTGTATCTGGCCAAAAAAAAAGGGTTGGAAACAGGCTGAGTGGTCTGCTATTTTAAACAGTAAAGGGGGCTTTACTATTCTTGGGTAGAGGAATGACTTTAGCTTCCCTCCAGGCCTGAGGGCACATACTTTCTAGTAGGCTTAGATTGAAGATATGGCAAATAGGAGTGGCAACATTAGCCTCAGTAATTTCCCATTCATTCTCAGACCCCGGTGGCTTGTCATTGTTGATAGACAAAATGACAATCCTTATAATCAGTTATACTTGGATGTGTAGTCTCAGCGTTTGTTGCTGGCATGCCATGTCTAAGTTTACTAATCTTGCCAACTGTCTTTTTTATTTAAATGAATAGTAATAATCAATATCAGTGGGTTTTGTTATGAATAAACCATCTGATTCAATGAATGATGGAGCTGAGTTTGCCTTTTTGCCCAAAATCTCATTTAAGGTGCTCCAAAGATTTGTTACTATAATTCTTTATATAATTTATCTTTGTTTCATAGTATAGTTTCTTCTTCTTTTTATTCAGTAACATGATTCCTCAACTTATTTGTCGTTCCTTTTGCCTCGTCCCTCTTAACCATGCTATTTTTCAGTTCCCTATCATGCTTATTAGTAACTGGAATAAGCTCCTCATTACACACCGCAGACCAACAAGTATTATTTACTTCAACAACATAGGAATCACTATAAAACTTCTTGTATGACCTCTTATAGACTATAACAGGCCTTTGGAACTTTGGTTTTCCTAGATACAGTGCCTTCGGAAAGTACTTTTTCCACGTTACATTACAGCCTTATTCTAAAATGGATTAAATAAAAACATATCCTCAGCAATCTACACACCCCATAATGACAAAGTAAAAATAGTTTTTTTCTTTTTTTCTTTTACATACTGTAAGTATTCAGACCCTTTGTGATGGTCACTCTGACAGAGCTCTAGAGTTCTCTCATCTCTGTGGAGATGGGAGAACCTTCTAGAAGGACAACCATCTCTGCAGCACTCCACCACGGACAATTCCTTCAACCTCATGGCCTTATATGGACAGGTGTGTGCCTTTCCAAATCATGTCCAATCAATTGAATTTACCACAGGTGGAGTCGAATCAAGTTGTAGAAACATCTCAAGGATGATCAATGGAAACAGGATGCACCTGAGCTACATTTCGAGTCTCATAGCAAAGGGTCTGAATACTTACTGTATGTAAATAAGGTATTTTTATTATTATTTATTTTTTTATAAATTTGCAAAAATGTATAAGAACTTGTTTTCACTTCGTCATTATGGAGTATTGTGTGTAGATTGATGAGGAAACATCTAAGTTTATAAATGTTTGAATAAATCTGTAACGTAACAAAATGTGGAAAAAGGGAAGGGGTCTGAATACTTTCCGAATGCACTATTTATTAGGTTAATTACATTGTGTCTACCAACGCCCCTGGGATAATGTACATTTGCTGAAGCATTATGACAACTCAGCGACACAATGGTAGGGATTAACTGAGCTGGGCTTGGGTCATACATGTCTTGATAAAGCAGTCAGGGAAGGAACAGTCAAGAGTATGGCTTCTTACCTGTACTGCTGTCTTGTGTCACATCTGCCAGCATTTGTCTCTCGAAGTTTAGTGGCCAGAACTCGGATTATATTCAGGAACAGCATAAAATTCACCTTTGATAACAGACAATGACACAATGTAGCACACCAAAGTCAAATATCTCAACTACTAACTCTTTAAAAGCATATAGGGGTAATAGTGTTCAGTAATTGTGTTAATTAAACGTGTCAATTGAAAACGTTAAATGCCATTATGACAATTAACCTCTTCAATTGACACGTTTACTTACCACTATTGCTGTTAAAATGGGCACTTGTACGATCCACTTCAGATTGCCTGCACTTAGGTCCCAGCACCTATAAGTGATAAACAGGGCATTTAGGAAAAACTAATATAGAAATGTATGACTGTGTAACTAATCTGTTTCTGTTCAAATCAAATCAAATATTATTGGTCACATACACATACAGTGGGGAGAACAAGTATTTGATACACTGCCGATTTTGCAGGTTTTCCTACTTACAAAGCATCTAGAGGTCTGTAATTTTTATCATAGGTACACTTCAACTGTGAGAGACGGATGACATAAGTATTTTATCACCTACCAACCAGTAAGAATTCCGGCTCTCACAGACCTGTTAGTTTTTCTTTAAGAAGCCCTCCTGTTCTCCACTCATTACCTGTATTAACTGCACCTGTTTGAACTCGTTACCTGTATAAAAGACACCTGTCCACACACTCAATCAAACAGACTCCAACCTCTCCACAATGGCCAAGACCAGAGAGCTGTGTAAGGACATCAGGGATAAAATTGTAGACCTGCACAAGGCTGGGATGGGCTACAGGACAATAGGCAAGCAGCTTGGTGAGAAGGCAACAACTGTTGGCGCAATTATTAGAAAATGGAAGAAGTTCAAGATGACGGTCAATCTCCCTCGGTCTGGGGCACCATGCAAGATCTCACCTCGTGGGGCATCAATGATCATGAGGAAGGTGAGGGATCAGCCCAGAACTACACGGCAGGACCTGGTCAATGACCTGAAGAGAGCTGGGACAACAGTCTCAAAGAAAACCATTAGTAACACACTACGCCATCATGGATTAAAATCCTGCAGCGCACGCAAGGTCCCCCTGCCATCTGGATGATCCAGAGGAGGAATGGGAGAAGGTCATGTGGTCTGATGAGACAAAAATAGAGCTTTTTCGTCTAAACTCCACTCGCCGTGTTTGGAGGAAGAAGAAGGATGAATACAACCCCAAGAACACCATCCCAACCGTGAAGCATGGAGGTGGAAACATTATTCTTTGGGGATGCTTTTCTGCAAAGGGGACAGGATGACTGCACCGTATTGAGGGGAGGATGGATGGGGCCATGTATCGCGAGATCTTGGCCAACAACCTCCTTCCCTCAGTAAGAGCATTGAAGATGGGTCGTGGCTGGGTCTTCCAGCATGACAACGACCCGAAACACAGAGCCAGTGCAACTTAGGAGTGGCTCCGTAAGAAGCATCTCAAGGTCCTGGAGTGGCCTAGCCAGTCTCCAGGCCTGAACCCAATAGAAAATCTTTGGAGGGAGCTGAAAGTCCGTATTGCCCAGCGACAGCCCCAAAACCTGAAGGATCTGGATGGAGGAGTGGGCCAAAATCCCTGCTGCAGTGTGTGCAAACCTGGTCAAGAACTACAGGAAACGTATGATCTCTGTAATTGCAAACAAAGGTTTCTGTACCAAATATTAAGTTCTGCTTTTCTGATGTATCAAATACTTATGTCATGCAATAAAATGCAAATGAATTACTTAAAAATCATACAATGTGATTTTCTGGATTTTTGTTTTAGATTCCGTCACTCACAGTTGAAGAGTACCTATAATAAAAATTACAGACTTCTACATGCTTTGTAAGTGGGAAAACCTGCAAAATCGGCAGTGTATCAAATACTTGTTCACCCCACTGTATTTACCAGATCATATTGCGGGTGTAGCGGAATGTTTGTAGTGTAACAACAACAAATGGGAAAGTTGGCAACCCTTACAGACTGGTCCTAGGCTCTGAGTTCTTGGCTGGAATTCAATACAACCTGCCATGGCAATGTTTACGCATGGTCCTTGTGCACAAACTACAGCCTGCAAGCACACAACTCTTATTTTGAAAACTGTCAGAATCTACCTTTGAGTGGAGTCTACGTGATAGGCTAGTAGTAGTATGTTTTCTACAGTACTCAAAGTAATTCAGTGATTTTTTATAACCATGGGGAAATTAAGTACTACTGTGTAAATACTGAAATGTGGGTTTCGATGAAATTGAAGACTCTAAGCGGATTCTTGAACACGTTCTAAGGTTCTGTCTCACATTCCCATGAAAGATTCTGGCAAATACAGTACTTTGTGTTCAGAGCTAACATCAATGATGACATATTTGGATTAGAACGCAACACTTACTCTGTGTCTGCCAAGGTGGCTCTCACACTTGCCCACACTGTCACAAACATGGCCGGGACCCCTGAAAATCAACAACCGCATCAATGACCATCAATATAGATCTAAAAACAACTTAACAGCTGAGACCCGATCATATTATCTACAATCACACAAATAATGATTAAATACAAAATACAGTAATTTTCTTCCGATTATTATAGTGGGTCAAAATTACCCTCGTAATTTTACTGTTAATATAGTGAGGCAATTGTGCGACACAGCATCCACATTGTATGCGCTGTGCTTACATAACTGTTACGCACAGTGTGTACAATGCAGGAGCCGTACAGCCTGGTTCTCTGAACTATTCTTGAGTTCTGCTTATAACAGTATTCACACCGTATGTGTGAAACCATTGAATAGTTAATAATTGTCGATCAATCAAAAATCATCTGTCTGAGGAATGTTATACAAAACATTATGACATAGGAAATGCTTTTCAAATGAATTGATTAATATTTATGTTTATTTTAAATGTGGTTCATTTAGCTTATTGATTTTATTAGTAGCAGTGAATCTGCAGTACAAATGTGTTTTCCATGACATCACATACCCCATCCAATCAAAGTGAATCCCCAGAGGTACTTCCTGTCTGAGAAGAAGGTCATGAAGATGAGGCTGTGGAGGTACAAACCCTCTACTAGGATCCAGTAGTAGTTGGTGGCCAGGAAATACAGGAACAGGGTCACTGCTAATTTACAGCCAATCTAAAGGAAACAGACAAAAACATCTAACATAGTGAATTTACTACAATAGGCTATTTCATGGTCACAGGCACCTGTCGATGTATGACTGATGTTATCTAACGCCTGTTAGTGACCTGAAGCCATACATTTAGAATATTTATAATCCACTGTTATATAGTTCTACTGCTGGGCTTGTGTGACATACAGAAACTCTAAGGTTAGTGTGTACATGGACAAATGTGAAATTTGCAGTGAGTAAACCAACATTCAAGCCTCTCCTGGATGAAACCTCTAGGTGCCAAGCACGGTTTGTATAATTAAAGATTTCTTATAAATCCCATATTGGTCTTTCACACTCAGGCCAACCCAAGCTGTACTGTGCAAGTAGGCTAATCCTAGGCAGAGTCAGAAATTCACAGGTTTCATTAAAAAAAATGTTCAGGTTTTCGCTTATTTCATAGAAAAACAACCAAACTGGATGTTCTAAGGCCACAACAATACTTAAACCACATCAAGAGACCACTTTTGAGGTCTGGGGAAAATCAAATAAATTTAGATATTTGAGTAGTATTATTAGTGTATTATTATTATTATTATATTATTATTAGTGTAGTTACTCTTTGATTGAACTGTGCAGGTACCTAGCTCTTTTTTTGGTTAGCGATGTTTCTGTAGCGCACATGAGATGGAGTTTACTAAACAAATGGCCACTGGATTGATGCAAATAATCATGATATCATTCTGCCAGGTAGGCATAGGCTACTTTGTTAACATTTCATTGAGAAGGTTTTTGGGAAAGCTTTTCTATTTACCAGAAGATGGTTAAGCCTATCATTAGGACCACTATATTTTTCCTGTTCCTTAATTGTTTGAAACCTGTATGTTTTACTTCATAGTATTATTAGTCTAACCTTGCTTCAAAGTAGCCTATAGCCAAAATCCCACCATAGAAACGTGGAGGTAAATATTTTATAAAGACTTCCTCCTGTTCTATTGGCTTTCAAATCAACTTTCTTTCATTGTCTAGCAGCCAAATATATCATTCTAGTCATATTAGCAAACCATAATAGTTGTTGCATCTTTAGATCTCCTCTCTTTCTAAATTTCTATCTATGTTGATGAAAAATTGTGTTTTCCCGCAAATTGCATTATGGAACATTACCGACTGTTCACATTGTTGCACTTAAAATGTGAAAAAATAATAATTTAACACACATTTTAAGCTAAACATTTGGATCTGTTCCATCAGCCTTATTCATTGATAAGGTGTATACCTCCACTACACTACTGGTCCTAATCCTGGATACTTTGATGTACAGTTGAAGTCGGAAGTTTACATACACTTAGGATGAAGTCATTAAAACTCATTTTTCAACCACTCCACAGATTTCATGTTAACAAACTATAGTTTTGGCAAGTTGGTTAGGACATCTACTTTGTGCATGACACAAGTAATTCTTCCAACAATTGTTTACAGACAGATTATTTCACTATATCACAATTCCAGTGGGTCAGAAGTTCCAGTGGGTCAGACTGTGCCTTTAAACAGCTTGGAAATTCCAGAAAATGTTGTCATGGCTTTAGAATCTGCTGATAGGCTAATTGACATCATTTCAGTCAATTGGAGGTGTACCTGTGGATGTATTTCAAGGCCTACCTTCAAACTCAGTGCCTCTTTGCTCGACATCATGGGAAAATCAAAAGAAATCAGCCAAGCCCTCAGAAAAAAGATTGTAGACCTCCACAAGTCTGGTTGTTCCTTGGGAGAAATTTCCAAACACCTGAAGCTACCACATTCACCTGTACAAACAATAGTAAGCAAGTATAAACACCATGGGACCACGCAGCCGTCATACCGCTCAGGAAGGAGATGCGTTCTGTCTCCTAGAGATGAATGTACTTTGGTGCGAAAAGTGCAAATCAATCCCTGAACAACAGCAAAGGACCTTGTGAAGATGCTAGAGGAAACAGGTACAAAAGTATCTATATCCACAGTAAAACGAGTCCTATATCGACATAACCTGAAAGGCCTCTCAGCAAGGAAGAAGCCACTGCTCCAAAACTGCCATAAAAAAGCCAGACTACGGTTTGCAACTTTACATGGGGACAAAGATCGTACTTTTTGGAGAAATGTCCTCTGGTCTGATGAAACAAAAATAGAACTGTTTGGCCATAATGACCATCGTTATGTTTGTAGGAAAAAGGGGGAGGCTTGCAAGCCGAAGAACACCATCCCAACCGTGAAACACGGGGGTGGCAGCATCATGTTGTGGGGGTGCTTTGCTGCAGGAGGGACTGGTGCACTTCACAAAATAGATGGCATCATGAGGAAGGAAAATTTGGTGGATATATTGAAGCAACATCTCAAGACATCAGTCAGGAAGTTAAAGCATGGTCGCAAATGGGTCTTCCAAATGGACAAAGACCCCAAGCATGCTTCCAAATTGTGGCAAAATGGCTTAAGGACAACAAAGTCAAGGTATTGGAGTGGCCATCACAAAGCCCTGACCTCAATCCAGTAGAACATTTGTGGGTAGAACTGAAAAAGCGTATGAGAGCAAGGAGGCCTACAAACCTGACTCAGTTACACCAGTTCTGTCAGGAGGAATGGGCCAATATTCACCCAACTTATTGTGGGAAGCTTGTGGAAGGTTACCCGAAATGTTTGACACAAATTAAACAATTTAAAAGCAATGCTACAAAATACTAATTGAGTGTATGTAAACTTCTGACCCACTGGGAATGTGATGAAAGAAATAAAAGCTGAAATAAATAATTCTCTCTACTATTATTCTGACATTTCACATTCTTAAAATAAAGTGGTGATCCTAACTGACCTAAAACAGGGCAATTTTTACTAGGATTAAATGTCAGGAATTGTGAAAAACTGAGTTTAAATGTATTTGGCTAAGGTGTATTTAAACTTCCGACTTCAACCGAATGTAGCTACTTCCTTCAGCCTGGCTTGCGCTCTCTAACTAGGGATAATAATAATATAATAATAATAATAATACACGCAAGCCAAGAGAGACTTATCCTGTTAGCTTTTTCTCCTACTCTCCCCTCTCTCTTCTCCAGACTTCTTTTGATGGAAGACTTTCCCAATAGCATTGATTTGCTTATTTCGAAATGCTGCGAGAGACAGTACAATCCTAATAACAGTACAATCCTAATAACAGTACAATCCTAATAACAGTACAATCCTAATAACAGTACTATCCTAATAAAAAGCTTGACGGGTCATATGTACTGAATGCTGGAATGACTTTAGAAACTCATATCCAATAGTGTCTGGATTCCATTGATTATATTGTGAAATTGGCTGGATCATTGTAAAAGGCCATCCTCTAAGGACACAATGACACAATGATCCAAACAATTTAGACGTTTTCACAATAACAAAGTTATAGACATTGTAAACAACAAGTATTTATGAAAATATGTTCTACGTAAATAATAAATTACTTAACTACTTTAGCCTGGTACTTACTATTCTCACGCAGTAAACTTCCTATAGTCTGGTGAAAAGGTTAGGTACTTACAAACTGGGTTTTGTTAGCTGGAGGAGCCTCAGTGATGGACTTGAGATCTTCCACACTGACTCTTTCCATGTCCTCTAGGGCAGAACCAGAGTACAGCACCACATCCTTTATGAAGATGCTAATACCTCGCAGCATGAAGGACACAAACAGGTGCATGTGGATGTAGTTCCTGGTACAATGTAACCGCCTGGAGGAGTGTAGAGGAGAGAAATATCATTTAAAAAGATGATATAATCTTCACAGTGATAATCAACAGTCGTGTTGTGGTAATACTAGGTCAAACCAAAGACAATCATTGAGAAAAATACATAAATCCTTGTGCCAAAAAAATCTGACGCCACTAAACTGTTAATACACTAGGAACCCATGTTTGAATCTTATCAAGATGGTAAAGTGTGGAGAGTTTTCCACAGTGAGTGTGTTTGTATGTACGTGTGTGTGTGATGTGTGTGCGTGTTTTCACACTCTTCAGAACAATACTCACCCTAATTAGAGCCAGCTGAATTCCGCGCTGACTATAACACATTCTTAAGATTTAGGGGCTTGAAAAGCACAAATATTGAATTGCAGGGCTCAAAGTGAGCTGTAAAAACAAAATTGCAAGCATGTGTTGAGCAGATCCAAGAGCTTGTGAATTTCCTCCCAGACAAGAAAAAGTTTATCTGTTACATTATCTTCAAAACATCCCTTGCCAAAATCAAAGGGAGCATTTGATGAACTTGGAGCCGGCTTGTGTTGCGTTGTTGATAGACAAACAGACTAGACCAAACTAGAAACGGTTATCTACTGTATATTCTGACATGTAAATCCAAGCATTCTCAGACACCGATTGTTGGCAACAAATGTTACCCTCCAGCGATATAAAATTATTATTGATCATGAAATCAATTTGGCTAAGAATATTCTAAAAACCCTTATCAGTGTAGTGATGGGCGAACAATATTTTATTTATATTTTGACTCCAAGTATCGATCGCTATGTAGCGTTAGCTAGCGCTAGTCGGCTGTACCTGCACCAAAACTCTGGTATTTTTCATTCACAACTTGTTCTCCCTCGTCTCTCTGCAGTAGACATATGGTGAGCAATATGTTTGGAACGTCAAATTGCAATACAATTGCAGTATTGAATCGCAATACACATAGAATTGTGAGAATCATGAGAATCGCAAAATATATTGTATTGGCACCTAAGTATTGTGATAATATCGTATCGTGATAGTATCGTATCGTGATAATATCATATCGTGATAATATCGTATTATGAGGTCCCTGGCATTTCCCAGCCCTTTATCAGTGTAGGCATACAGTGCATTACTCTGGCAAGCAGTGAGTATACTATATATAACAAGTAACCGCAGAAAACACATGAATCATTATTCCCTCATTATTTGCTCTGCAGTCAAACCCATTGACATTTCAGTCATTTAGCAGAGGCTGTTATCCAAACCGACTTAAAGGACAAATTAGGGTTAAGTGCCTTGCTCAAGGGTACATCGGCAGATTTTTCACCTAATTGGCTTGGGAATTCCAATCAGCGACCTTTTGGTTACTACCCAACGCTCTTAACCACTAATCTACCTGCCGCCCTATTAAGCTATTGGACAAGCTGGGGAATTTAGATTGGTTGAAGTTGTGAGGGAAACAAATTTGTGAACAGTCCCCCAGTGCAACGGGGAGAAGAGAAACACACCACTGCTAATGTATGTATCCCTCGCTCTCGCCCCAGAAAACATTTCTGAACCAGCCTCTCTTGTGTCTGAGGGTTTTAAAAGCCTGACATGTTAAAGAGAAGAGGGAGAAGTAGCTGGAGTGCTCCTGAACACGCTGCTGAGACGTCAGCCCAGACCCCCGGGGACCCCTGAGACGTGTGATTAAACTCATTTGGCCTGTAGATTTCCCGGTGTCAATTTAGGGTCTCTCTCTCTTAAAACGTTAACTCCCTTCTGAGAAGCCTGGGTTAGGCTCTATGTCACGTTGAGCATTAATCACCCAAAAGAAAAAATGAAACGATTCAATGTCAAATGTCAAACAAATTTGATCTTGTGTGCAAGGATTAGTGTTCATGCTGCTGAATTTGAGTAATTTTCTGTTTCTCGGAATTTCCAACCAAATTCACTACATATCAAATTGACTGTCAGAATTAATTTGCCAATCTATTTCTCTTTCAGCCAGCCTTAAAGGTCTCTGCCTTTAACAGGTCAGAATTAAAATTAGGCTGAAACTGCACGCCAATATATTACTGATATATTCATGTAAACATACCACTAAGTAAATATAATAACGATTCACACTAACCACAGCTTTCCTATCTGAGGTCTGATTAACACGTATGAAAATAACAAAGAATATACTGTAAATACCAGCAAGATGAGGCACGTATCACAAAAACACGCCGGCTATAAGGCAAGATCCGCAAAGGAAGCCAGGTCTAATCCTTTTAAAAGTCAAACGCTCATGGAAAAGCAAAGGTGAAACATATATACAAAAACATTTTGCAGGCTTTGTCTCTTGGTTTCACCACACAAAACATTTGATAAGAGATTTGGTTGGAGATAAAATATTGGCTGAGGGAGGAATGAATACTACTCACCGGAAATAACCCAGGATGATCACCGCCACCATAAGTGATCCCAGAGAGATTGAGTAGCCCACTGTGTAGATGAGGTACAGACGGTCAAATACTTCCTGTTGAGAGATATTGTTAGTCATATCAGGGGGCAGGTCAGGAGTGAACTGTCTACTCAGAGGTGTCGGCCTACATACAGTAGTCTGGTTGAGGAAGTGATATATGTTTGATGATAGTCCATGATTAGTATGTGCCTGGTGTGCTGCATTGATTGTTTCACAATATGTAAGTAATTGACCCAGGACATTCTAATTACACAATATTGTCCCCAGAAATCTGCTGAGAGCTATCATAGGGTATCTGTGCCTGACAGTTTAACCTTTACAGAGGCACTGAGGATAATGAGGATACTGCGGACCAAACACACCGAGCATCTTAAAGCTCAAACAAGATGCTGTCATGGTGTGCGACCATTCCAAGGTCAAAGGTCATTTCATGGCGTGCGACCATTCCAGGCCTCTGATAGTTTCTGAATAAAATGTGGTGCGTTACAATGAGCTGCCCGCCAAGAAGACTGAGATGGAGGTTTCTAATGAACAGAATATTTGGCTGGAGAAATGTGCCGCACTCACAAAAGCCCTGGGTGGGGTGTGGTGCATGCTGGGGCTTCCAGCAGGAGATTACAGCACAGAGCAGGCAACCAGAGAACATACCGCTGGAGAGGTGAGACGCTAAAAAAACCATGGGTTCAAATAGGATTTGTTTTATTTCAAATACTTTAGCTGCACTTGATTGAGCTTGCCTGGCTAAAATAAATCCTATTCACCTGGCACTCCAGGCAGGAACTCAATCAAAGTATTTGAAATACTGTTTGAATCCAGGTCTGGCTTCTAGCTAGCTACCCGTGGTTGCTGGAACAACACAGCCCAGTGGAGGGGCTCCTCTGGGGATTGCTGTAACCAGAGCCTACTCCACTGCTGTTATCATTTAGGGATGGGGACACAGTGCCAAACCCAAGGGTTCCTAAGTTGTGGTGTGCGGCTGAAGGGTTTAATTTGGTGCGTATGCATTTTTCATTAACTATAGCTGCTGCTCTGAGTCCTGGGACCGGGAGACCATCAACAAAAACATTTGAAGTCTAAGAAGAAGAAATAAATCAGGGGCCCTCTCCTCAAAATGTGGATGGAGGGATACCCATGACATCCTCCGCCCACAACCGTAATGTTGAGACCCACATTTAAAAGGAGGAGAGAAGAATGCACATGTGGGGAGAGACCAGAGAAGTTTGGTTAAATACTCATATGAAGCCAGATATTTTGGGGTGCAGTAAGCGGTCTCTGGTGCACGTTATTATGGAAGTAAGCCCAAAAGCAGATAGCCTGGTTAAACCAGACTGATTGCTGGGTTTACCAGGCTAAAACGTCGCATCGAGTAACACAGAGTAGAAAAAATTATGGACAATAAAAATCACAGGCAGAATCTTTGCTGTTCGTTCATCTGAATGCAGTGTTTGTCCAATCTCTTGGTCCACTGTCCATGTGCTCTACGGCCCTGTTCTTGTCAGCTGAGCAGATCCCGTCACCATCCAACCTACAGTACTCAGGATGACCTCTTCTGAACCTTGGCTGGAGCTAACCGCTAAGTAACCTTGCTCAGGTTAAGAGTGGCCGTTCACAGATGTCCTGCTTAGCGCCCTCGACTCGTCATTGAGGGGCTGATAACTTACTGCCTCCTTATCATGACGGAGCAGACAACCCGTAATCCATGGCAACCGTGCTGACCACCCCAGTTGGGCTCAATTCGAAATGAAGGCATTTAATTCAGGAAGTGATTGGAATTATTTGAAACATTTGAAATAACTTCTACTTTTCAGGTTATTGAGAAGCCATTGAAAATAAATGAGATTTTTTCTATTATTGAATTGTAATTTTTATTTGCTTCCTGAATTTACTGCATTCAAATTTAGCCCAACTTTGTTACAGGCAATCTATTTGATCAATAAGCAGCTCAAATAGCGGTTCAGGGCTGAGAAAATATAATTGAATGAATGGAATTGGAATGAACTCTATGATGACAACAGAAAAAAGCAAAGTAATCACATAATAGTATCGGCAATCTTTCTATGATTAAAGTTACTTGAATATTTTCCCTCTAAATCCTGGCTACAGCACTCATTTTTGGAGAGGTGCCGGTCATATAGCCGTTATTCTGATATCCAATTCAGCTCCAATCCATTTAAGTCAGAGGAAGAAGCCTATCATATCAATACAGGAATCATATCAGATTGTAAGAAGGGGTTCAATGGAGGTTAACGCTTTACTTAATCTATCAATAGATTCTTTGGTCCAAACACAAGTATAATCATTCCAAGCATTGTTCACTAATCTCCAAGGGGGAAATAAGTCAATAGCAAAGAATGGATATGTCTGCTTTTCATTTGAAGTAGCCTCACATTTCTGAGGGGACACGTATTTTGTTACATTTGCCGTGACTCTCCTCATCTAAACGGTAAATAGTTTTTTTTTATGTTGATCTTCTAAATATATTTTGTTAATGTTAGATTTCCTGCAAATGAGTAGAAGCATCTGGAAGAGCAGAACGTAAACAAGTCTAACAATGGGGATTGTAGACAGACAACGAATACGGTAGAGGCTCAATAAGTTACAGACATGAGGTTCGAGAATGATTGAGTGTTAGCTAGCTAGCTAGCTCTTACAGTATACTAACACACAAAGCCCCATACAGCTCCATCTGAATTATGACAGAAATGAAAAGCGGCCTAGCCTACACCAGTAAAAAGGGCCTAGTTTCTTACCAATTAAATCACACGCCCAATATCATACACATTCCAACACCTCCACATTGATTGTGTATGCTAATGCTATAGACAATAGAATAGATTGAAATGGCACACTTTTTTTCAGAGATGACACACAATTGTCCCCGTCCACTGCTATTGTGTCACGTCTCTGACAAAGTTGCCGTTGTCTAATGGTGTGAAGAAATGCATGCTGGGATAGACATGACCCTCACCTTCTCATTATTTTGGTTATAGTGCGAGAGGAATTTGGCACATTCGCTGTAGTTGGCCCATGTCTTGTTGTTGTTGGTGGTGGTCAGCTCCCACGTCCCATTGTTGTCACAGCGACGATAGGCTAGTCCTTTAGAATACAACACACAGAATACAACAGAATGAAACAATGCACATGCTGTTTCTTTTAACCTGTAAGTGCATATTGGCGTTAATAGGATATACTGTACGTGACAATTTCCTAGAATAAATCAGCAATGTGCAAAGAAAACCATGGAAAGTTTTTTTTATTTTTAAACATGCTGTTGGCATTTTCAACGAAACAAAGTAAATAGTATGTTAGGCATTTGGTAGAATGTTATCATAATGGAAATCATGGACATTTCAACTTATTTGTTCCAGTGTAACAGCCTTGTAAGATGAAGTACATACGTTTTAAAAAGATCAAATCTTGTTGCCTCGATGTAGCTATTGAAATGTATTCAAAATAAATGCCCCATGCTGTTATACTATTGTACTAATGTGAGCACCATGACCTATAATATACGCCATGTAGCAGATGCTTTTATCCAAAGTGACTTACAGTCATGCGTGCATACATTTGACGTTAAACTGAAAATGAGCTCAGTGCAAGAGAACTGTTGAACTACAGGCTACCCAGTCTTACCTTTATGGTTGAAGTCGTAGATGTACTCTGGACAGGCAGTGGACACCAGCTTCCCAGGAGACCCCTCAGGCCAACAAACAATGCCATCCCACTCTGGCGAGCAGTAATCATCTGCAGGAATACAGCCAAAGCAGTGGTGACATTTAAATCTAGTGAGTTTGACTGTTCACTGCCTTGGCTCCAACATTACATCGCTGTAGGCTTATTCCAAGGCACCAGTGAGTAGCTGTTTTTATATTGTGATGTCCCCTGAAAAGGATACACAAATGAACTGTAACCTAATGCCAAGATCGTAAATAGCATCTAGAGAAAGATATGGCCCCAGTAGCCTGTTAATTGGTGGGTAAGTAGGAAATTGATATTTTGTATCTTGTTCACAACACCAGCCGTCTATAGCAGTGATGTGTTCTGTCCGCTGGAGATGTTTTGTCATCCAGAGATGTTTTGTCATCCAGAGATGTTTTGTCATCCAGAGATGTTTTGTCATCCAGAGATGTTCTGTCATCCATCATTTGTGGCATACAATTAAGGCTCAACAAACAAGCATAGAATTCCCCAAATACCTTTAAAATGTCAACATTTGCAAGCAAATTTGTGTCAATTGTAATGTTTTTATTTTCATTTATTTTGCCATGAATCTGCTTCCACTGTTTATGTCCACCTCACAAGAAATACATGTTTTTTAGTCTATGTTGCTTCCTCTGAATGAAAAGGAGGCTTGCAATGTTGCAGTCATGAAATAACTGAGTAGACCTATGCAGGCATGTTTCAATAAAATCCATAGGATGTGGCATAGGCCTAAATGAGCTATTCATTGAAAGATTATGATCTCACCGGAGCCCTCACACACTTCAACATAATGCACATCTCTTCTGTTAATGTGCTTTCAATATGGATCTTATTTGTGGAAATGCCCTGCAAAATCAAGACAACAACAGTGACAATGGTGCAGGTTCTGGATTCCTTGGGTAAAAACTAAGATATTATGGTACACCACTGAAGACTGAGTCTAGTTTACCACAGTGGAAGAGCAGAGTCAAGCAGTTAGCAGTTCAGCTAACCTCTCTTATTTCCACCCTCTTGTAAAATCTTTCTCCCTTACAGTGCGGTAAAGTTGCTGTTTGTACACTTTAAGCAAGTTTGCAAAAACGCCTTCAACTCACAAGGAATTGTTGCTTTGGCGAACAGAACAAACCGTAGATAGATGTAAAGCAACCTCATGTTCATGGATACATACGGGCAGCAGTAGCATTTTAGAACAAAATGATTCTTAGTGTTGCAGAAAAATGATTCCTCCGATAGTGGTGCAGAAACCCTAGCCCTCCGATAATGGTGCAGAACCCTAGCCCTCTGATAATGGTGCAGAACCCTAGCCCTCCGATAATGGTGCAGAACCCTAGCCCTCTGATAATGGTGCAGAAACCCTAGCCCTCTGATAATGGTGCAGAAACCCTAGCCCTCTGATAATGGTGCAGAACCCTAGCCCTCCGATAATGGTGCAGAAACCCTAGCCCTCCGATAATGGTGCAGAAACCCTAGCCCTTCGATAATGGTGCAGAAACCCTAGCCCTTCGATAATGGTGCAGAAACCCTAGCCCTCCGATAATGGTGCAGAAACCCTAGCCTTCCAATAATGGTGCAGAAACCCTAGCCCTCCGATAATGGTGCAGAAACCCTAGCCCTCCGATAATGGTGCAGAACCCTAGCCCTCTGATAATGGTGCAGAAACCCTAGCCCTCTGATAATGGTGCAGAAACCCTAGCCCTCTGATAATGGTGCAGAACCCTAGCCCTCCGATAATGGTGCAGAAACCCTAGCCCTCCGATAATGGTGCAGAAACCCTAGCCCTTCGATAATGGTGCAGAAACCCTAGCCCTTCGATAATGGTGCAGAAACCCTAGCCCTCCGATAATGGTGCAGAAACCCTAGCCTTCCAATAATGGTGCAGAAACCCTAGCCCTCCGATAATGGTGCAGAAACCCTAGCCCTCTGATAATGGTGCAGAAACCCTAGTCCTCTGATAATGGTGCAGAAACCCTAGCCTTCCGATAATGGGGCAGAAACCCTAGCCCTCCGATAATGGTGCAGAAACCCTAGCCCTCCGATAATGGTGCAGAAACCCTAGCCCTCTGATAATGGTGCAGAAACCCTAGCCCTCTGATAATGGTGCAGAAACTCTAGCCCTCCGATAATGGTGCAGAAACCCTAGCCCTCCGATAATGGGAGTGTAGTACCCTCTACCCACAGATTTCCAACTGATTTTGGATTGAGAGAGATATCTGGGTAGAGAAAGTAGCCTAAGATGTTTTTCAAAATCAATGACCACATCTCCTGGAAGTGAGAGTGAAATCACTGTACTTTTATAAGCCATCGGACCACCTACCAACAGGCTCAAATTAAACACAGAACACACACAACCTACCAACAGGCTCAAATTAAACACAGAATACACAGAACCTACCAACAGGCTCAAATTAAACACAGAACACACACAACCTACCAACAGGTTCAAATTAAACACAGAACACAAACATACAGGTATATAATTTCCTATAAATTCCATGACTATGATTTAAATATAAACATGACTATGGGGGAGTGGGGGACTTTGGTATTGGTGATGTGATTGAGGTTTTTACTAACGCTTTATTTTCCCTCCAGTCATTTGATTCAGGTTTTGCAGATGTCAAAACGTATATCGCAGTAGAGTTTTGATATATGCAAGCTTTTATGATGATTTTATTTTACACCAAGACCACAGGTTTGAATGCTGAGCTATTTTCACACACTGCAATGTCTGGGGCCTTGAGCCCACATCCCTCCACTGACCTCACCAGGCAAACCTCCGTGTCTCCCTCAATGAAAACGTTGTCTCGGGGAAGTAATGAAGAACTCATGAGAAATCATAACAAATAGCTGGGACTTCACAGTGAAACACTGCAACACTAAGCAAGACCCTGGCCTTGGGCTGAGGTCGGTCCACCTCCCTACCAGCCACCACTTCCAAAATAGCTAGAATAGCAAGAAGTTCATTACTATTTGCTAATTTTACCACCACACAGTGCAAACAGTCATCACTCTACAGTTCTAATAATAGTTTGGCTAACCACAGGTTTACAGAGGCACATAACACCAAGGGTGCTCACAGAAGACATGGTCAAATCTAGAAGAAAAGCCAAACGCCTCAAAAATGTATTCAGTTGCTATTCTTTGAATTTGAGTCAACATGCTAGTTAAGTTTCCAAATAAAGGGCACACTTTTCTTAGCCAATGTCGCCAACATTACAAAAATAAAAACTAATAAGAAAATATAATGACCAGTTAACAGCAACAGTTTCCACCATAATTTCTACAGGTTTATCATAAGACTAACTCTACCATACATTCTTAGAAGGAAAGGTGCTATCTAGAACCTTAAAGGGTTCTTCGGCAGTCCCCATAGGAAGAACCCTTTGAAGAACCATTTTTTGTTCCAGGTAGAACCCTTTTGGTTCCAGGTAGAACCATTTTAGGTTTCATCTAGAACCCTTTCCCCAGATGGTTCTACGTGGAACCCAAAAGGGTTCTACCTGGAACTAAAAATTATTCTTCAAAGGGTTCTCCTATGTGGACAGCCGAAGAACCCTTTTGGAACCCTTCTTTTCTAAGAGTGTAGGCTATACTGTACAGAACATAATGATGTCAAAGTCTTTGCCACCTAATATAATATATTGACATTCTACCTTACACCAGAGAGTTACACCAGAGAGTTAGACCAGAGAGTTAGACCTGAGAGTTAGACCAGAGAGTTACACCAGAGAGTTACACCAGAGAGTTAGACCAGAGAGTTACACCGAGTTACACCAGAGAGTTAGACCAGAGAGTTAGACCAGAGAGTTAGACCAGAGAGTTACACCAGAGAGTTACACCAGAGAGTTAGACCAGAGAGTTAGACCAGAGAGTTAGACCAGAGAGTTAGACCAGAGAGTTACACCAGAGAGTTACACCAGAGAGTTACACCAGAGTTAGACCAGAGAGTTAGACCAGAGAGTTAGACCAGAGAGTTACACCAGAGAGTTAGACCAGAGTTACACCAGAGAGTTACACCAAAGAGTTACACCAGAGAATTACACCAGAGAGTTAGACCAGAGAGTTACACCAGAGAGTTAGACCAGAGTTACACCAGAGAGTTACACCAAAGAGTTACACCAGAGAATTACACCAGAGAGTTACACCAGAGAGTTACACCAGAGAGTACACCAGAGAGTTACACCAGAGAGTTACACCAGTACACCAGAGAGTTACACTGGCAGTAGAATGGCCTTACTAAAGATTTCAGTGACTTTTGACGTGGCACTTCATAGGATGCCACCTTTACCAACAAGTCAGTTCGTCAAATGTCTGCCCTGCTAGAGCTGCCCCGGTTAACTGTAAGTGATGTTATTGTGAAGTGAAAACGTCTAGGAGCAACAACGGCTCAGCTATGAAGTGGTCGGCCAAACAAGGTCACAGAACGGGACTGAGTTTTAGAATGAGATGTTTGACGAGCAGGTGTCCAAAAACCTTTGGTCATGTAGTGTTTAAAGAATGATGGACATTTTTTTTTACTTTAAATGAAATTATTGGCAGAAAGACAAATCCAACTCCCTCTTTAATCGAATCAGATGGCTTATTAATCACAAAACTATTTGATGTTGCCAATTATTTTAATGATTACTTCATTGGCAAAGTGGGAAAACTTAGGCAGGAAATGCCAACAACTAACAGTGAGCCATCCTATTCATGTATAAAAAAAAACTAATAATGAAAGAAAAGCAATTTTGTAAAGTGAGTGTGGGAGAGGTGGAAAAATGACAAACCTCCTGGCATTGACAACTTAGATGGAAAGCTACTGAGGATGGTAGCTGACTCTATAGCCACTCCTATCTGTCATATATTTAATCTGAGCCTAGAGCAATGTATTGGCCCTAAGGCCATTTGGTAAAAATCATAAATTCTTGACCTCAGCTGAACTTGAGGAGACTACATTTCTTGGTTTTACCTTAGACTGTAAACTGTCATGGTTAAACCATATAGATTAAATGGTTGTAAAGATGGGGAGAGGTCTGTCCGTAATAAAGAGATGCTCTGCTTTTTCGACAACACACTCCACAAAGCAAGTCCTGCAGGCTCTATTTTTACCTCATCTTGAATAATTGTACCTGAGAACTAATTAGCAAAGGTAGACCGTCAGGATAAATAATTGAAACATGAGTTTTAATTGGTCTTTGAATAAAAAGTTAAATGGCCCCCATTTGTGAGATTTGATTTCTCCTGCATTGAACGTTTTAGCAAAAGTCAACCATCAAGAGATCCATTCAAACATTTAACTGTTCGTTGGATTAATTGGAAGTTTACCGCTAAATTAAAGACAATTATTACAATTTGTGATTTGCATTTCTGTTCATTTTACTAATTGACTAATTTAAAAAGAAACAGACCAAAACTGGAGGTAAGATGCGTGGTAATGGTAATAAAATATTAGGCCGACTCAACACATATTTCATTTAAAATGTCAAATACTCTCCCAAATGACAAAGAAGGAAGCTGTTGAAGGGGGAAATCTTGTACCCCCAGCTACCTGGGAAAAGGATAACGCCTCATACGACAGCGACACGCAAGGCATGTCAGGCTGCATTAGGGCTGATCGTGATCAGAGGGGGTGAGGAGATTCATCTTAGACAGCTCAAACCTGGTTCCAAATGCTCTGCTTAGTGTTAGTGTCTGGGGTCATTCTGATGAAAGCACTTTGAGGAACCACATGCATGCCCTTCCTTTTAAACACTGAAAGCATCTCGTACAAACAAGTCTTTAGATGATTTTAGATGATCGATGATCTTAAAAAGGTGTTCTTTTAACTTTTACTTCAAGTTAAGCCTGAAATCTGTGAATATTTGTAGAATCTGTGCACATTTGGGGAATATTAGGAGAGATTACATAACTACTGGGAATTCATCAACAATAACCTTTGTATTTCTTAGTTCTACAATACATATTTGTAATGGTGTGTTTAATATATACGGAGAAAGAATGTGTTTGTTTCCAACACAGAAAGAATACAAGAACACCACAATGAAAATAATATGACTGGCTGGATATGGAAACCAAAACCTCTTTAGAATAATCAAACTGAAAAAAATATCGTGACCACAGAGACGGGGATTCTGGGGGTCTGCCTGAAAGTGACGGTCTTCACACAACCACAAGTAAACAAATATGGACCGGATCAGCTTCTCTCAAAAATCCCCCCGACCACCCTAACCTAACCATACAGGAAGAAATATCATTTCAAACAATAGTCCCGCCATGGTACTATCTGTAATTGTCCTGAATTAATGCTCCATATTAAAGCTACAATCTGGGTTTGGATCAATGCCATCAGCAGTACCACACTAATTTGACTAATTTGATTAAAATAGTGACAAAGGAAACCATTTTCTCCACAAGATAAATAATTATCTCGTGACAGGCTCTAAAAATCAGCTTACATTCCCCGGCGTTCTGTAAGAGTCAAGTCATTATTGCTACAGAAAGCTACTGTTCTGTTTCGATGTCTGATGTATTTAAGTTCTGACTAGCTCAATTATCTATACATCTCAGCATCTTAATCGACTGTTTCCTCTGCTCTGTGTGTCTAGTGAGTTCTTTTTTTGCTGAGACAACATAATAATGCTTATAATAATATAATATAATATGATAGACAGATAGATAGATAGATAGATAGATAGATAGATAGATAGATAGATAGATAGATAGATAGATAGATAGATAGATAGATAGATAGATAGATAGATAGATAGATAGATAGATAGATAGATAGATAGATAGATAGATAGATAGATAGATAGATAGATAGATAGATAGATAGATAGATAGATAGATAGATAGATTTAGGGTAATAATAATAATTCCCTTTAAATACAGTCCTTAGTGCGCAGGGTTTAATTACAGATAAATGCACGTATTGCACATTCGATATACTAAATGCAATTAAAAAATATGCAACTGACAAGATACTAATATGCATTCCTGAGTGAATGACTACGTAAGTTCAGTCCAAGAATTACTTACAATATTGCACGTGATATGATATAACAACTGTGCATTAACATGTGTATAAAGTCCTGAATGAATGAGTGCTGAATGAATAAGTCCTGAGTGAATGAGTGATTACAGACCAGAGAGTTACTCACGGATGGATGCCTAATTTTTAAACTAGGTCCTAACACCCCAACAGTTCCAGGTCTATGTTGCCGACGGCACGGCACCCAGGTGAGGCAGTAAATAGTCTAATAGCCGCCGGCAGGAAGGACCTCCTGTAGCGCTCTCTGGCACACCGTGGTTGGATCAGTCTGTGACTGAAGGTGCTCTTCTGCATCATAACCATGGTTTTCAGAGGGTGTGTGACGTTGTCCATGTTGGCCAGCAGGTTGGCCAGGATCCTTCTCTCCACCACCTCCTCTAGATTGTCAAGGTTAATCCCCAGGACAGAGTTAGCCTTCCTGATCAGCTTATTTACCCGAGAAGCATCACCTGCCTTTATGTTGGCGCCCCAGCACACCACTGCAAAAAATATGTTACTTGCCACCACAGACTGGTAGAAAGTATGCAGTAGTTTACTGCACACGTTGAAGGATCTAAGGTGTCAATGGGAGCCACATATGTAAAGTATCCAATACCAATGTGACAGGAACATTTTCATGTAAACAAAAAGAAAAAGGGTAGGCTGATACATTACATTAAAAAATAAAATAAAAACTCACCACCAGGCTTGTGTTTGTTCCTGATGGCTACCTCACACTTGCGTTTGGCTTTGAACAACAGGCCGATCTGTTCTTCTTTGGTAAGCACATCATCTGCCTCTACCTGTATAAAGAGGACAATGATACTGAGTTAGTGGACTGAGGAGCAATCACTCTTCCAACAACACAATGGAAAAGGTCGGGACAAACTTCAGATAGCAGAGCAGGAATGCATTGTTGATGGAAGATAGACACACACACCCCACCCTCATACTGTATACAAACAACAGCAGTAGGTAGACTGTAGCATGTGTAATGTGTACATGGATGCAATACAACCCAATTATCAAAACCCCATCACTCTCATTGTCCCAGTGTAACAGTTTCCTAAAACACACAAAAAAAAATTATTTAACAGTACAATTAAGATTAACCAAATAAGAGGCATTTGGCCAACTGTAAGTCACGGTGGTTTGGGTAAAGTTGGTTACATATTTTTATTCCTGTGTTAACTGCCCATGAAGGCAAGGGGTTTTTAAAAGACCTTGCGGTTTCTGTTTCTTGTCTAAACAGTATCAGTTTCGCTCTTTGTTTATAGTCCCAGCTGGTATTTTAGTCACTCTGTGGCTGGTGTACCATTAAGCACTAATCAGATATGACCAAATGTTTTCCCTTACACCTCACAAACACAGTGCTGGAGAGAGAGCCATAATATCCCAGGTGTGGTTTTCCATTCAAGGAAACGTTTTCCCTTCTAACCCAAGCTGTCTCCCTGCACAGACCTGTACCTTAGCACTGACTAACCATACATCCGACCCTTACACACAAACTCACACACATACACACACAAAGGCTTTTCAGTTATACTCTATAGTATTTAATCTACTATATATTTGTAAAAAAACAAACAGTCAAATTACATGATTACTTTCTAAATACAGTCCATTATTACGTCATACTACCTCTTCTTGATATTTTTTACTTGATTATTTTATTGTTATCAATAGTTTTAATAGTTCCTTTGGCTGAGCGATAAGGATCAGTACACATCAGCAACAAATACTGCTCTATTGACTTTGACAAGTGTCATCTTCGGGATTCGCGACAAGAAATGTTATATGCTTGCTTCCAAGCAGGCATCTTTCCAACTGTTTGAAAACTCACGGTTGAAAATCCCGTACACCTTAACGAGAGGCACATAACGCACACAACTACATTTATTTTCATTGTCTTTCATTAAGTAAAAGTTGAATGTTTAACAAGTAAATGTTTTACTGTAAGTGCAAGGAGAACAGTCAAACTGAGCCAAAGTGTTGTGATAATGTCAAAAGGTTTTAAAAAGGTTGACCCTAGAATCTAGATCAGATTGTCTCTCTAACCACGTTTACATCCAGTCTTTATGCTACTCATACGAGTCTTACAGTTATTTGCGAGTCATTAAATGTTTTAATGCGAGTCATAGGGGCGGCCGGGGATTGTTAAAGTAGTTTCTATAGTTAAACCATTCATGCTAACTTCAAACCCACATGCTAAAACAGTTTGTTATTTAATGGCTGCGTGGGGTGGGGATAGTTGTAACAGTTCATTAAAAATGGGTCATGTGTGTACATTGTCAGTTCTGGGCCCACAAAGCCCGCACCCCAGGGGCAGCCATCTACATTTGCCACAACTGTGACAGTGATTGAACCCTTATGTGACACATGCACATTCACACAAACACACACAGCAATTGTTTTTGTGCTAAATTTAAAGTTTTAGAAGAAATAAGTTTTGTTTTTGTCAGTTTAAATTGTTCACTTTATTCAAAACGGGTCATTCTTTATTCTTCAATAAAGTTCTTGCATAAATTGGATCTTATTTCAGCAAATTACCTCTCATTGTTTGCATCTATTCCCCAGCTAGTGTTGCATCTCACCCCAGTAGTGGGGTAGGTTGTACAACGGAACTCTTTGTATTTGACATTAACTCACATGATCTGTGATTGTGTAGTAGACGTCCAAGTAAGTTTTATTTGTAGTAGACAAATATGGGTACTGTGTATCAAAGTTTGAGAGATCTAGCACCAACAACCACTGGGTTACTGATGCTCAAACAAAAAGTGTTACTCCCATCCCCGGTCTCCCCTACAATTTCAGAAATGCAGACAGATCATTTGTTTTGTTCAAGATGGTGGGATCTTTTTGTGTCAGAAAATTATGCTAGAAATAGCGGTGGACATTCCTTTATGCGCAAATATTGATATAATAACAATCCTATCAAAGTAGACTTGGGGTCACGTAATGATACGGTGTGTGTTCCTCCCACTACGACTCTGGAAACCATGCAGTTTATTAGGCTACAGACTAAGACCAAGACTAAGGCCAAGACCAGAGTAGATTGTTGGTTAGAGTGCACGTGCCAAGACCAGACCAGACCAATCTACTCTGGTCTGGTCTTGGCACGTGCACTCTAACCAACAATCTACTCTGGTCTGGTTTTGGCACGTGCACTCTAACCAACAATCTACTCTGGTCTGGTCTTGGCACGTGCACTCTAACCAACAATCTACTCTGGTCTGGTCTTGGCACGTGCACTCTAACCAACAATCTACTCTGGTCTGGTCTTGGCACGTGCACTCTAACCAACAATCTACTCTGGTCTGGTCTTGGCACGTGCACTCTAACCAACAATCTACTCTGGTCTGGTCTTGGCACGTGCACTCTAACCAACAATCTACCTTAAATCAATTGTTTTAATTTAACCTTTATTTAACCAGGCAAGTCAGTTAAGAACAAAGTCTTATTTACAATGACAGCCTACCGGTGAACAGTGGGTTAACTGCCATGCGTTTCAGGGGATATAATATTAAAGGGCAAATGCCAGGCCCCCAGCCACACACAGGGTTACACTGCAGCATTTCAAACCATAATGCTCGATCCATCAATATTTTCACTAGTTTTAGGATTGAAATAAGGATGTCCATTTTGAGAGCTGAATGGGGTTATATAGAGTAAAGAAGACATTCATGGCCGACGGACGGTAAACAACCACAGACGGAACAACATTTCACCACACAGAGACAAGGATAGATACAACCTGTTTACTTTACTGGCTACGCCAATATAGAATATTCCACAGGTCTATTCCAGAGAAGCAAAGATCATTTTCACATCTAAATCGCTGCTGACTTCTGTTACTTTATGCAGGGGTAATGCCAGTGACAGGCCAGAAAAACAACAAAACTGAGCTTGCTGACGCCAGCCCTTGAAAAGACAGGTGTCTTCATCATCTTCGTTCCAAATCTAAAGATGGCATATTCAGAAAATAATTAAGTTTGACATTAAGTAGCTATCTGAGGTCTTTACAGAAACTATGCACAAGGAAGTTGAAGAATAAAGATCTTAGACATAACTGTATAGAGACCATGTTTTACTACGCAGTTTGATTCTGCAGGTACGAGAGAGGGCAATGTTTTACTTGAGTTTTCATGCAATGTGTTTTTAAGGCTTCCTGGAAGAAAACTGTTTTCATCTACTTTTTGCCCCTGAACTACAAAATCGACCGTTAAATACCTTCAAGCCAGGAATTGATGGGGATTTGTAACCTTTAAAAGGTTGTCTCTATATAACGGATAAATAAAGCTATATTCTACTGTAAACCTTGACCTTTCTGGTATGGCTTAGTTTTGTGACACTGTTGCATGGGAGAGTAATGGGGGTTACATTTGGGACTGTGTGTTGGACAGAAATAGGTCAAAGAGATTGAGAGGTCCCCCAGGTATAACAGAATTGACTCCAGACAACATTTTAATGGTAGACAAAGAAGAGATAACCCCTTTTTATTTCAAGATATTATGACATATCATTTCAGATTAGAGCTATCCTTTAGAAGAGGATCATGGGTAATAAGGCTGTGCCTTACGATCGTTTTTTTGAAAACTATGTTCCTTCTCCACTGGCCAGGCTCCAAACCACCAAAGCAAACATAACTCTTACAGGGAGAAGCTTTGCACATTCTTATTTATACGAATTTCATTAAAAAATACAGTATTCTTTATGTTAAATATTCTTGACAGCGTGCCAGAAGGAAAATTAGGAAAGTACACACCATATAAATATGAGTTTTCATCATTGCTCCTCTAAATACAAACACTACTTGAATGAACAGACTCAAGAAAACTAATGAAATAAAATCAATTTTCAAATGCGCAGACCAATATTGAGTTTCTCCATATAGGCTGAAGGGACAAGACCATTGAAACAGTCAGTGTTGTACCACTATGGTTATTGCCTGCTCATGAATATAACGTACAAGTGGATCCACTCTTGATGTATTACGTTTATAGACTTAATTAAACCTGCACCCATTTACTGCTAACTCAAAGTTGTCATCCAATGCTGTTTGAGAAACATGAGAGAATATATTTGGTTTCTATAGAAATATATTTATCATTTTTGTTTTGTTGCAAATGCACCGGAACCCGGTGGTCTCCAGAGTTCCTCTATGGAGAAGGGAGAGCCTTCCAGAAGGACAACCATCTCTGCAGCACTCCACCAATCAGGCCTTTATGGTAGAGTGGCCAGACGGAAGCCACTTCTCAGTAAAAGGCACATGACAGCCCGCTTGGGAGTTTTCCAAAAGGCACCTAAAGGACTCTCAGACCATGAAAAACAAAATTCTCTGGTCTGATGAAACAGATTGAACTCGTTCGCCTGAATGCCAAGCATCACGTCTGGAGGAAACCTGGCACCATACGGTGAAGCATGGTGGTGGCAGCATCAAAGTACAGAGAGATCCTTGATGAAAACCTGCTCCAGAGCGCTCAGGACCTCAGACTGGGGTGTAGGTTCACCTTCCAACAGGACAATGACCCTAAGCACACAGCCAGGACAATACAGGAGTGGCAATTCTCTGAATGTCCTTGAGTGGCCCAGTCAGAGCCCGGACTGGAACCCGATCAAACATCTCTGGAGAGACCTGAAAATAGCTGTGCAGCAACGCTCCCCATCCAACCTGACAGAGCTTGAGAGGATCTGCAGAGAAGAATGGGAGAAACTTCCCAAATGCAGCCAAGCTTGTAGCGTCAAACCCAAGAAGACTCGAGGCTGTAAACGCTGCTAAAGGTGCTTCAACAAAGTACTGAGTAAAGGGTCTGAATATGTTTTTGCTTTGTCATTATAAGGTATTGTGTGTAGATTGATGAGGTAAAAAAGCAATTTAATCGATTTTAGAATAAGGCTGACATAACAAAACATGGAAAAGGTCTAAGGGGTCTGAGTACTGTCTTAATGCACTGTATTTCATTGACAAGTGGGTGTTGAGCTCAGAGTGGAGACAGTGGGTTCCACTACATTACCCACAGTCTGGATTATAGACAGCCTTCTACAATGGCACAAAGCATTTTCTGAAATCGTCCCCTCTGTATATCACTCAAATGCTGAAAGAGGAATAAGTCCATTCCCATCCAAAAACAGAATGCCTGTACGTGTTCCAAGATGATTAAATGAACATGTATAAATTATATATATAAAAACAACAGATAAGTAAGTCGTTACTGAAATCATGTTATTCCACAAATAATTTAATATAAAAAGCAGGACATTCTGAACACTTATGTGGATGGACATGCATTTAATACATGAACCCTAACTTGGGTTGGTTAAGATTAAGAAAGGTGAAAGTGTGAGATACAACAGCCTACTGCAGACAAATATGCCACAAGCTGTTTCAAACGTTCATGATGTGCACTTTGGTCCATTTCTGGGGGGAGGGTTGTTCAAATGTGAAGACAGACAAAGTCTCACTCAATACACACAGCTAGGCCCTGATAGTCAGAAAAACTAATGTAGGACAATATAACATACACTGGCCATGGGAACACTTTATATTAGTGTTAAATGCATGTATTGCTTGTAAGAATAATGCAGGTTTTCATGTGAAAGAAAATCTGCTCTCCTAAACCATACATTGTTAAGGCTGCTTCCTCACTCTGAAGGTTTAGAGTATGCATTGTGCTTTCTGCACAGCTAAAGGTGTTCAATAACAGACATCCCAACATACACGAGGGTACTTTTTTATATCTCACTGTTGCTTTTCATTTCAAAGGCAAATTACACTTGATAGATTTTCAAAAATGTAGGTCATTTAGGGATAAGTCCAGCCACCAAAGCATTAAATAATTTTTAATGCTGGGGGAGAATAAGGCAAACACTGTATATTATTGACACAAAAGTCCTATGTCCACTTTCAAACTCCAGTTTCTGTGATTTGCCTGTCAACACCAAACTCCTGATCAGTAGGCGTTTTGATTGAAAACGTGCTTCAGATCAATTTCCTGAATGCTTAAGTAGTCTAGTAATAATCCTCCGTCTGTTGGTTAGTAAATATCTGAGGATGGGGTTCTTGGTTAAATGTAAAGTGAGACTTTCCGCTCCAGATCACACTTCGTCACATAGATGATAAATAGTATACAGATAATATTTACTCGTAAAGCGCCTGAATTATGTGAATACAGGTATATGTTTGTTTTTGGTACTTGGTTTGGTCATTTTCCCTTCTTTACACCAGAGCCTAACATTTCCTTCCTTGTTGTTGGCTTATTTTCTAAATGTGATCCCAAGAGCTTTTTTGACTTTCCCTCCACACTTAAAAAAAAATATAAATAAAATACGGGGATCTTGTAAATTATAGCTTCTCTGAATCTTGTTTTTAATGGCCCGTCCACTATCTGGAAAAAAATCATGAATATGTTACTTTTGACATATTGCACCGCATGAATGTTTTAACGTACGCGGGTTCCTGGATATTATAAACTATGAGTCAGTGCCACTCCTCTTCAACAGTGCAATTTGCATTTGATGATTAAAAAAAAACACAGACCACAAGACTGGTTGTCCTTTGGAAATGCTCTGCAAACCACATTCTGACTTAAAGCAGGATTCAGCTCCTAATTATACCTTGGCCTGTCCAGATATGCCTGAAGAACACCACTTTTGTCCCTAATGGAAACATTGTGTCGTGGGACCAGAAGAGATCTGTCTATGTGTGTTTTTCATCCTAATTCGAAATTGAGCACTTATTTTATTTCTGTAAAGTTATATAAGTGCTTTGCCTTTAACACAGAGAGTATGCACGAGTTCTCTGTCTCGCTGTCACCAAAGCAATGCCAGCCAGGATGACAGCATTTTTAATTTTCATCAAAAGCTTAAAAACTACTAATGGTTATATAACACTTAAAGACACCAGACATTTCATAATATCCTAATGGACGTTTCAGAGAAGAAGCGGATGGATGGAGGGTGGGGGTTGCCAGCATGACAATAGGTTCTATTTACATTTGTATATGCAAAGTATGTTGTTAAGGGGAGTGGTCCTTTTGACATACACATGCCAGATTATCTAGATTATGGATTAAATATGTATTTAAAAAAAAATATCCTAAGAGTTTTCTATTTTGAGATACTGCAACAGAAAATGTTGGTTTTACTCTTTAACAGAACTTTACCTCCTCTGTTACTGTATAAAAACATCAAGGGTCAATCAATTATTTGATATATCTCTTTTTCAGACCATACCGCTCTGAGTGTAACCTCTGATAGAAATTAGACACAAACTTCAAATTACATGGTTCATACAGATTAGTGTGTTATCTATGCCATGAAAATATTCATTATGCAAATATCATTACACTGTGAGAAAGATACATCATTGCAATGACAAAAAAAAAAACGCTAGACTCTGAGCCTCCTGAGCATAGTGGTCTAAGGTACTGTATTGCAGTGCAAGCTGCGTTGCTACAGATGCTGGGTCAAGACCTCTATGTGTCGCGGCTGGCTGCTACCAGGAGACCCATGAGGCTGCGCACAATTGACCCAGCATAGTCCTGGTTAGTGGAGGGTTTGGCTGGCAGGGATGTCCTTGTCCCATTGCCCTGTAGCGACTCCTGTGACACATTTGTACGGTGTACGGTGTTTCCTCTGACACATTGGTGTGACTGGCTTCTGGGTTAAGCATGCATTGTGTCAAGAAGCAGTGTGGCTTGGCGGGGTTGTTTTGGACGATGCATGACTCTTGACCTTTGCCTCTGCTGAGTCTGTATGGGAGTTGCAGTGATGGGACAAAACTGTAACTACCAATTGGGGAGAAAAAGGGGTAAAAAAAAAATGCTGGACTATTTACTATGCAAATGTTATGTTGATTCTGAAATAGTGTTACTACGCTATACAGTATAAGAGGAACTTAGTGTAAAGTGTATAGGATGTACATTGTAGAGCCTATCATTCATACTCAATTTCTAGTGTTGAGGGGTAATCAGATTACTTTTATGAGTAACATGTTACATTTTCAAATTGGGTAATGTTATTACAGTTACTATGTCAAACAGCGTGTGCGTTACTTTCAGAATCCTATCTCTACCGTACGCGTGTTTCCATGATCTCAATCCACCACATCCGTCGATGTCACACTTCCGCATCTGTTTGTCAGATAGCCTGAAAATTGGTCTTCTCACACCATCGTCTGTAGCGTCTGAACAGTTTGGCCTAAAAACTATAACACCCACAGGCCTCACAATGTATGGAGACAGTTTACTGCCAAAAATAATAAAAATAATGAACATGTTGTCTGATCTTTCTTATATCTCTAAGATATTGGACAGACACTTCATGAAATTTCCCCCCCGGGGGATCAATAAAGTACCTATCTATCTATCTATCTATCTATCTATCTATCTATCTATCTATCTATCTATCTATCTATCTATCTATCTATCTATCTATCTATCTATCTATCAAAACAAACTTCCTATTTAATTTTTGGGGGACTGTTGTTCCATGTATTGAATCTATTATTAAACACCACCTGTCAGCAACGGGTATGGCTGAAGTAGCAGAATCCGCTCATTTGAAGGGGTGTCCACATACAGTGGTTCCTCGTTTAAAAGTTGCATCATACTGCAGCATAGCTTGCAAGATGCTGCGGTATGGTACTGCATAGGATACTGCCAGCCATTTTTGCCCTTAATGCTGTTAATACTTGTTGAAACCACCAGAGGGCATCTTTAAAGGCATCTTTATGAAGCTTGTTGGCACTTGCTTTCTTTCCCAAATAATCCTACAGATGTCCATGCAGGCCAGAGGTTTTGAAGGTTAAAGGTTAAATAAATCCATAGCCTCAGCAACTATAGCACAGAGAAATTCTTAAAACATGCTTTTCTGTTATTTTTGAAAAGCTTCCTAAACAAAATATATCTTAAATATACATTAACCTCTTCAATTAAAATAAATTAACATTATAATCTATAGAATGATATAACAAACTAAATAATAGTTAATGATCCCAGGTCAGTTTAATACAGATAGAGATGTAGTAGTCCCAGAGTTAATGATCCCAGGTCAGTTTAATACAGATAGAGATGTAGTAGTCCCAGAGTTAATGATCCCAGGTCAGTTTAATACAGATAGAGATGTAGTAGTCCCAGAGTTAATGATCCCAGGTCAGTTTAATACAGATAGAGATGTAGTAGTCCCAGAGTTAATGATCCCAGGTCAGTTTAATACAGATAGAGATGTAGTAGTCCCAGAGTTAATGATCCCAGGTCAGTTTAATACAGATAGAGATGTAGAAGTCTCTGAGTTAATGATCCCAGGTCAGTTTAATACAGATAGAGATGTAGTCGTCCCAGAGTTAATGATCCCAGGTCAGTTTAATACAGATAGAGATGTAGTAGTCCCAGAGTTAATGATCCCAGGTCAGTTTAATACAGATAGAGATGTAGTAGTCCCAGAGTTAATGATCCCAGGTCAGTTTAATACAGATAGAGATGTAGTAGTCCCAGAGTTAATGATCCAAGGTCAGTTTAATACAGATAGAGATGTAGTAGTCCCAGAGTTAATGATCCCAGGTCAGTTTAATACAGATAGAGATGTAGTAGTCCCAGAGTTAATGATCCAAGGTCAGTTTAATACAGATAGAGATGTAGTAGTCCCAGAGTTAATGATCCGTTGGGCCAGTAACCGAAAGATCGCTGGTTCGAAATACCCGAGCCGACAAGATGAAAAACCTGTCGATGTGTCCTTGAGCAAGGTATTTAACCCTAATTTGCTCCAGGGGCTGACCCTGTAGGTATGCCGTCTTTGTAAATAAGAATTTGATCTTAACTTACTTGCCTGTGTCCTCAGATTAATGCAGATGAAGGGAGTTAGATATTGAGATGAACCGGTTTTAGAGTATTTACATGATGCACAGGAAGAGTAGTGTAGTGTTTTTTTTTCTTCTGTTTCTGTATATATTCATTACAAATTCAGCCTTTACTTAGTCTATTGCATAGTTACAATGTGTAATCATTGATGTCCCAGGACCAGGAGTGGTAAACACTGTTAAAGTCTATAATTTCAATACATACATGCAGACACAGCATCATTCAAAGAATGTCAGTTTGATACACCTGGTAATGGATATGACTGAAAAGGAATGTCTCACAAAGATTCATACCTGAACCACACCTTTATTTGCAAAGGAAGAGTACATGATCAGTGAATATATTCAATGTACAGGCTTTAATGTGGGGATCTCATGCGTGGTAATAAATAGTTCCATTGTCCAGCCTACCACTGTTTCACAAAACGACAGCCTGGTTTGCTGGTTTTTTCAGAAGTCCCTAAAACATTAAATACAAATTACATTTTCATACTAATGTCACAACACACATAACACTAGCTAGCTAGCTGGCTAATGTTAGCTAGTCAGCTAACTTGCTAAATAGCAATTTTCGTAAATGTACTTTATGACAAAAAAAAATGCACAATCGTTTATCTCTACATTAACTAACATATTCCTCTCAATTGTACATTTTTTGCTTGACTCGTTATGACGTTATAATTACTTACATTTTCTTCCCCCGTAATGTTTTTGTCAGCCATCTTTGCTGAAGAAAGTCACCAGCGATGGGTCGCATAGCGTCAAATTCATTATTGGAAACAGTCAATATGATTGGTCATATAAAAACCTTGGGACCCAAATGCATAATGAGTGCTCTAACTCCCCCCTGTGGTGGTCTGGAGTAATGAAGCCGTGACGCTGGGTATCTCTAACTCCCCCCTGTGGTGGTCTGGAGTAATGAAGCCGTAACGTACTAAATCACAAAATACCTCTAAGTCCCGCAGCATAAGCTCGCAACTTTTAAAGGAGGAACCACTGGACAGTACTTTTTTATACTTCAAGGGTCTTCAAATTCCAAATTAAATAACAACATTTTCCTTGGTATGACCTTCTTAAAACAACTCCATATAGCTTAGTAGAACCCCACAAACCCAACATGGACCAGCATCCCTGTGGAATGATTTCGTCACATTGTAGAGTCCATGTCCCAACAAATTAAGGCTGTTCTGAGGGTAAAAGGGGTGCAACTCAATAATAGGATGGTGTTCCTAATGTTTGGTATACTCAGTGTATATGGCTTATTAAGCAGCCCAGAAACTAGTGATCAAACCTGAGTTAGTAAGTAACATATCTTTGGTAGAGCGATCCCTACGACAGTCAAACAAACGGTTATAACATGTTGCTTTCCACACAAAGTAATATAACATGTTGCTTTCCACACAAAGTAATATAACATGTTGCTTTCCACACAAAGTAATATAACATGTTGCTTTCCACACAAAGTAATATAACATGTTGCTTTCCACACAAAGTAATATAACATGTTGCTTTACACACAAAGTAATATAACATGTTGCTTTCCACACAAAGTAATATAACATGTTGCTTTCCACACAAAGTAATATAACATGTTGCTTTCCACACAAAGTAATATAACATGTTGCTTTCCACACAAAGTAATATAACATGTTGCTTTCCACACAAAGTAATATAACATGTTGCTTTCCACACAAAGTATTATAACATGTTGCTTTCCACACAAAGTAATATAACATGTTGCTTTCCACTCAAAGTAATATTGTAAAGTAATGTGTTACTTTGTTTAAATGAAACGAGTAATAAGTAATAAATACAGTGGGGAGAAAAAGTATTTGATACACTGCCGATTTTGCAGGTTTTCCCACTTACAAAGCATGTAGAAGTGTGTAATTTTTATCATAGGTACACTTCAACTGTGAGAGACGGAATCTAAGACAAAAATACAGAAAATCACATTGTATGATTTTTAAGTAATTAATTTGCATTTTATTGCATGACATAAGTATTTGATACATCAGAAAATGGACTTTCAGCTCCCTCCAAAGATTTTCTATTGGGTTCAGATCTGGAGACTGGCTAGGCCACTCCAGGAACTTGAGATGCTTCTTACGGAGCCACTCCTTAGTTGCCCTGGCTGTGTGTTTCGGGTCGTTGTCATGCTGGAAGAACCAGCCACAACCCATCTTCAATGCTCTTACTGAGGGAAGGAGGTTGTTGCCAAGATCTCGCGATACATGGCCCCATCCATCCTCCCCACAATACGGTGCAGTCGTCCTGTCCCCTTTGCAGAAAAGCATCCCCAAAGAATGATGTTTCCACCTCCATGCTTCACGGTTGTGATGGTGTTCTTGGGGTTGTACTCATCCGTCTTCTTCCTCCAAACACGGCGAGTGGAGTTTAGACCAAAAAGCTCTATTTTTGTCTCATCAGACCATATGACCTTCTCCCATTCCTCCTCTGGATCATCCAGATGGTCATTGGCAAACTTCAGACGGGCCTGGACATGCGCTGTCTTGAGCAGGGGGACCTTGCGTGCACTGCAGGATTTTAATCCATGACGGCGTAGTGTGTTACTAATGGTTTTCTTTGAGACTGTGGTCCCAGCTCTCTTCAGGTCATTGACCAGGTCCTGCCGTGTAGTTCTGGGCTGATCCCTCACCTTCCTCATGATCATTGATGCCCCACGAGGTGAGATCTTGCATGGTGCCCCAGACCGAGGGAGATTGACCGTCATCTTGAACTTCTTCCATTTTCTAATAATTGCGCCAACAGTTGTTGCCTTCTCACCAAGCTGCTTGCCTATTGTCCTGTAGCCCATCCCAGCCTTGTGCAGGTCTACAATTTTATCCCTGATGTCCTTACACAGCTCTCTGGTCTTGACCATTGTGGAGAGGTTGGAGTCTGTTTGATTGAGTGTGTGGACAGGTGTCTTTTATACAGGTAACGAGTTCAAACAGGTGCAGTTAATACAGGTAATGAGTGGAGAACAGGAGGGCTTCTTAAAGAAAAAGTTAAAGACCTCTACATGCTTTGTAAGTAGGAAAACCTGCAAAATCGGCAGTGTATCAAATACTTGTTCTCCCCACTGTACATATATATAACAGGGGAAAGAGACTATTGTGGACCAAACTCATTGAATCGCTTGCACATAGCCATGACCTTCTTTTGAAAAATAACTAGGTGAGCCAGAAAGCCAGACGCAAACAATATTTACGATGGATGGACTGCAAGTGAGTTCTAATGGATTCATACACTTTTTTAATTTAGTTTAAAAAATTAAAAAATGAACATCCCGAGGGGAAGGAAGACTCCTGAAATGTCTGAAAGCTTTCCACAGGTACAGTTTTTTTTTTACCTAATAAAAAATACCAGAAATGAATAATAACAGTGAATGAAAGTCTAGCGTCAGGACAGGGGAGCTCAAAGGTTCACCACAATCCACTTTAAAATATCCCAACCTGGTTAAAGTTTCATCGTTTGTTTTGACTTGTCATTTGACTTGTTTTCAACATTCACATTTTTTAGCTTTGTCATAATTTGAGACCAATGTCTTTCACTTCCTTTTTCACTCCAGCAGATTTCCCATTACGCCAGTCGACCTCCACAATACGACCAATCAACATTCTGCTGCTAGCTAAGTATAATTCAATAGGTCTTTTATGTGGGGCAAAAAACACATGGACATCCCATTATCATTCCAGGTTAGTCTCTTAGTTGTGATTGGTTTGTCTTCAACCCAATGGACTGAATGAGAGGGTTGCTAAACGGACATACAGTAGTTTGTCACACTTCTACATCTCACGGGTAGCCTACCTCTACCACTCTGAAAGTGATTATGAAAGGTTTTCAGCGTTGTTGTGCCAGATAGCACTCTGTATTTAGATTTTCTATTTTGTTTTTACCATGTTTGTTTACTGTGTAACTCTGTGTTGTTTTTGCCGCACTGCTTTGCTTTGTCTTGGCCAGGTCGCAGTTGCAAATGAGAACTTGTTCTCAACTGACCTACCTGGTTAAATAAAGGTGAAAAAAATAAATAAAATAATAATAATAATACAATAGAGAGGCGTCTCACGCAGCACAGCAACACCTTTAGAAGACTAAAGAATTGTGACACACTGGTATGTCGACCCTTTAACCATATGAACAGACCTCCAACGGCCATGGCAGCTGAGCGTTATATGATACTGATTACTCAAGCTTGTCAATTTTAGTGGGGATTTTACACATTTCTAGGATGCCTGTTTTTAAAAGCTTGGAAACACTTGTGAGTGTTAAAGCCAACAATTATAATGAATTTTATTCTTATAAGCCTCATAATTGTACATTATAAAGGCTCATAGATGACTAGAACAAGTAATAACGTTCTGACCTCTCAGTGGTAAGTAATGTGTTACCAAAAGTTTTCTATGTCTCTTCTTTGTGCGCTCAGTGCAGGCAGTATTCATAAAATATTGTTGAGACACCATGAGTGGTCAGGTAGTATTTATTAAATATTGTTGAGACACCATGAGTGGTCAGGGAGTATTTATTAAATATTGTTGAGACACCATGTGTGGTCAGGTAGTATATATTAAATATTGTTGAGACACCATGTGTGGTCAGGTAGTATTTATTAAATATTGTTGGGACACCATGAGTGGTCAGGTAGTATTTATTAAATATTGTTGAGACACCATGTGTGGTCAGGTAGTATTTATTAAATATTGTTGAGACACCATGAGTGGTCAGGTAGTATTTATTAAATATTGTTGAGACACCATGAGTGGTCAGGTAGTATTTATTAAATATTGTTGAGACACCATGAGTGGTCAGGTAGTATTTATTAAATATTGTTGAGACACCATGTGTGGTCAGGTAGTATTTATTAAATATTGTTGAGACACCAAGAGTGGTCAGGTAGTATTTATTCAGAGGAAGAACACTGTAGGACATTCTAAAATGTTAAGCTATTTTCCACCTGAGAGCATTAGGTCATGCTCCAGAGAAGCTCCAGAGAAGCTCCAGAGAAGCTCCAGAGAAGATTCCAGATGAATGAACAACTACCTACAGTACTATAAGGTTGATTTAATTCAAACATGCTGTTTCAGTTCATATTTATTAGAAAATGTTATCTTTGTTAATGTTTCTCGGAATACATGGATTGCACACGTCCAAAAGTAGAATTCAGGAATGAAAAATGCCAATATATTGGCAGTGCCACCATGTTGTAGACTTCTTCATCATCACCATATCAATCAAGCCATGTTGTAGACTTCCACACCATCACCATATCAATCAAGCCATGTTGTAGACTTCCACACCATCACCATATCAATCAAGCCATGTTGTAGACTTCTCACCATCACCATATCAATCAAGCCATGTTGTAGACTTCCTCACCATCACCATATCAATCAAGCCATGTTGTAGACTTCCACACCATCACCATATCAATCAAGCCATGTTGTAGACTTCCACACCATCACCATATCAATCAAGCCATGTTGTAGACTTCCACACCATCACCATATCAATCAAGCCATGTTGTAGACTTCCACACCATCACCATATCAATCAAGCCATGTTGTAGACTTCTCACCATCACCATATCAACCAAGCCATGTTGTAGACTTCTCACCATCACCATATCAATCAAGCCATGTTGTAGACTTCTCACCATCACCATATCAATCAAGCCATGTTGTAGACTTCTCACCATCACCATATCAATCAAGCCATGTTGTAGACTTCCTCACCATCACCATATCAATCAAGCCATGTTGTAGACTTCCACACCATCACCATATCAATCAAGCCATGTTGTAGACTTCCACACCATCACCATATCAATCAAGCCATGTTGTAGACTTCCACACCATCACCATATCAATCAAGCCATGTTGTAGACTTCTCACCATCACCATATCAATCAAGCCATGTTGTAGACTTCCTCACCATCACCATATCAATCAAGCCATGTTGTAGACTTCCTCACCATCACCATATCAATCAAGCCATGTTGTAGACTTCCACACCATCACCATATCAATCAAGCCATGTTGTAGACTTCCACACCATCACCATATCAATCAAGCCATGTTGTAGACTTCTCACCATCACCATATCAATCAAGCCATGTTGTAGACTTCCACACCATCACCATATCAATCAAGCCATGTTGTAGACTTCTCACCATCACCATATCAACCAAGCCATGTTGTAGACTTCTCACCATCACCATATCAATCAAGCCATGTTGTAGACTTCTCACCATCACCATATCAATCAAGCCATGTTGTAGACTTCTCACCATCACCATATCAATCAAGCCATGTTGTAGACTTCTCACCATCACCATATCAATCAAGCCATGTTGTAGACTTCTCACCATCACCATATCAATCAAGCCATGTTGTAGACTTCTCACCATCACCATATCAATCAAGCCATGTTGTAGACTTCTCACCATCACCATATCAATCAAGCCATGTTGTAGACTTCTCACCATCACCATATCAATCAAGCCATGTTGTAGACTTCCACACCATCACCATATCTTTCTCTGAATGGGCCAAGTACATGGACACTTAATACCCTGAAACTGTTTGATGCCCCAAACCTTGCATGAAAAATTGGGAATTTGCACTGTCATACAAGGGCACAACCTCCAGCAGAGGAGCAGAGCAGGGCCAGGTGTTTGTGTAATGCCCCTAATTGTGACTGCCTGCATCCCATATTGGAGGATAATCAGCGTCTGCTTAATTATCCGAGGTGTCTCTTGTTCCCCAAACATCCCGCCGCTTTGATTAGCTTGTTGAAGGGTCTTTTGAAAGTGAACCTTGATGGCAAGGTCAAACGGAGCCTGGAGTGCTTCCAGAGGAGCTGTGATACATTCACAAAAAGTGAGGAGCCAAATCAAAAAGGGTATATTTATTTGAAAGCTCGAATTGAGAAAGAGCGTGAAGCTCAGCAGGACTGCGACATCACTTATGTTTATTTCTGTCTGTCTATAATATGAAATGTTTTACCTTCATTTTATCAGGGAATCATACTGAGACAGGTCTACTTTACAGATGAGCCCTGAATTACATTAATTACAGAAAATACACACATCAGAATATAAATACAAAATGCAGGCAGAAAGAAAAACACGGTCATAAAAAACAAACACATTTATCAGTAATACGGTCCTTAATCAACTTTCTGAATTTTCCCACCAGAACATCAAATGTAAGAACATTTTGAAGATTGTTTCGAGAAATAAGGTGCAAGAAACTAAAAGCTGATTTAGCTAACTCAGTAGAGACCAAAGTAGCTGTTAATACTGTGGTAACTCGTATGTCTAATGTTTAGTAATGATGTTAGGTACAGTGGGAATTTTTTGTAAAGGGCTTTATAAATGAAAACATAGCAATGTATCATCCCACGTGACATGGAAGAGGGCCAACCAACTGTCTGGCAGCCTAGCGGTTAGCGCGTTTGGCCAGTAAACGAAAGGTCGCTGGTTCGAATACCCGAGCCGACAAGGTGAAAAACCTGTCGATGTGTCCTTGACCAAGGCACTTAACCCTAATTTGCTCCAGGGGCTGAACCCTGTAGGTAGACCGTCATTGTAAATAAGAGTTTGTTCTTAACTGACTTGCCAAGTTAAATAAATGTTAAACTCCACCTGTAATAAAGCTCTGTGTGCTATGATAAATTCAATGTTTTATTTATTGACTCAAATAGATGCTGACCATAGAGAGTAAACACAATAGGTTCAATGCTACAATTACAGATGTATTGCATCAGGTGTTAATTATGGGAAGTATTTAGGCCGATAGTCATCTTTATATTCAATGATGATCTTAATGATGATCTGCCACCAGCACACCTCTCTTCTCAGCCCAGATTTCCCTTACTGATGCATCCATGGTTAAAACGGTCATGTATTTGTGATACTGTTAGCAAACTACAGATAAATACCTGTTTATATCCTATGCTCTTGTTGAAGCAGATGAAGAGGACATTTTATCTCAAGAATAAGATAAACAACCCCTGTAGTAGTGTTAAGACAGGGTGGCGTTTTAAACTCTACGGAGACAAGTAACTCCCTACAATGTGCATATGTTGCATCAGCCCAATTGCATTACTAGATGGGCCTGCAAACATAGATTGGCTATAAAGGAGAAAGCAGAAAGCATGGAGTTTTTATTAAACATTTCAGACTATCAAACGGTAACACTCAAACTATTTGATGCCTTCTATGAATCTTCAAATACTGACAACAATTAACAATCCTATTAAATGTATAATTAATCGTTTTTATACATTTTTATTTCAAATGAGAATTGATTCAAAACATCAGGTGGCTGAAGAAATTCAGCATTCAGCAAAATAAAAATAAATAAAATATAAATATAGGACCAAACACACATCACGACGAGAGAGACAAAACAACACTACATAAAGAGAGACCTAAGACAACAACATAGCAAGGCAGCAACACATGACAACACAGCATGGTAGCAACACAACATGGTAGCAGCACAAAACATGGTACGAACATTATTGGGCACAGACAACAGCACAAAGGGCAAGAAGGTAGAGACGACAATACATCACGCAAAGCAGCCACAACTGTCAGCAAGAGTGTCCATTACCGTGAGACCAGCAGCCTTTTGCATGACAATAACCAGCTGACAAGATGTCATGACCACCACAACTCTAGTTCTACCTGGAACCAAAAAGGATTATCTTATGGGCCAGCTGAAGAACTCTTTTGGAACCCTTTTTTCTAAGAGTGTACAACACAGCATTGAACTGTGCTTGAACTGTACATGGCAGATTCCAATTAAGTGCTCTGCTAAAGTCCTTTCAGCATAGGCTTTTCCACTTCCACTGCAAGGCCACTGGTAGTGAAGCCTTTGAAACCTTGTATTTATAATTGACCAGAAATAACTAGGGTTCCTAGAGAAAAAGCAGCAGTAGTCTAAGTAAGAAGGAAACGGTATGGTCTGAGCATGCATTAATATCTAGTCATGAAGCCTCCCACTGCCTGGGATAAATGAGACTCAATGGTTTCCTTCAACATCAATGTGGTGTTTCTGGATCTATCCACAAAATGAGTGCCTTTTGCTTCCCTTTGATATTTTAATTCGAAATTGTGCAACAATATTGCATTTTAAAAGCCTGTTATATTAAATGAAGTGCCCTTTAATATAGACCACATGGATATTTCAATACATCTGATTTCTAATATGAATAAAGGCTTGCTAAAATACCATAATTCAGCATTTTGACATGTTCTTCCTTCAACCCTGTGTCACTTCAAAGATTTCAACCCAATTAATCAAAAAACGTCTCCAAGTTTCACCATCATGGTAAAGCCCGAGTTATTTTGTTGCTTTGACGTAATCATTTCTGAATCATTTTATTTATTTCATGTGAATAGTGATTCCATTACGTCTTTCTCTCATTCTAACGTCAACCCTGTTACGTGAACTGAATTCTTGTTTTAATATGGTGAAACTATTCCTTCTTAAATATTTGTTTTAAGAAACATTTATATTAATAATAGTCAAATCAAAGTGTAAGTGTAGCCATTTTCTGGTGTTTTGTGGTGGAAAACTGAGTGGGTCGAGCATAACACGACAACCCTGTTATCCATAGAGAGACAGGCTGGTATGAGCAATTCAAGATTTTTTTGTGAAGCTTGCATTCAATTGCCACGTTTTGTTGCACACAAGAGGCTTCCATTGCCTCTGTCACGACCGGATTTATGGCTGATTAAAGATGAAATCGTCAACCCTGTTACGGTCAACCCTGTTACGGTCAACCCTGTAACTTTATTTGGCACTTAATAGGCACTTACAGTATTTTTTAAATTTTTTATTTGACCTATTAAGATGGGAACACTATACAGTAGATCCATTGTTAAGCTGGAATGAAACGTTCGTATCCTGTATATTTGACTGTGATATGTGGTCGTCTCACCTAGCTATCTTAAGATGAATGCGCTTACCGTATGTTTATCTGGATAAGAGCGTCTGCAAAATGGCCAAAATGTCAAATGTAAACGTTTTACATAAAGATCTCATATTATTCGGTTGCATTATTTTTTTTGTATTGATAAAAAATGTATAACTTGTACATTTCTTTATTAGAAACATAGTTATTTATTGCATTCGAGTGTGTAAAACCTAGCAGAGTGAGGTGGATGTATAGCAACAAATACATGTCTGTCATTGAACAACCCCATGCCAACATTAGATCATTAAAAAACACACCAATTTAAACAATAAAAGCTCATTTAGCAACATTTCTGAAAATGGATATGTAGTGTTTTGTAATGAAAAGTTGCATGTGCTCTTATGACAGAATGTTAAAATGAGGTGAAATCAAGTTTTTTTTTTACCAAGTAACTCTTCTCAAAAGGCACCGAATCGGTGGAACGACCCTTCTTACGAGCACGACCCTCACGACTATTATATTGACAAATGTATTTTCAAACCTATGTGCATCACGAGTGGTTGCTCCCTTTGATTCAATGACTCATTCATTGTCACAGGGATAATGTGTTTTCCCCACAGAGAGGGAGCACTTCAAATTGTGTTTGGACCTTTTGCCATGCAATGCACCATCCTGATCATTCATATTTTTTACATAATGCTATTAAAGTATAGCCTAGCTGAAGCAACTCATACAGAGGAAGAGCTGTGACACACTGGTCTGGACAGGAGGACATTGTAAACGCAGTATTCGCTCTGAAAGTTAGCTGAAGCATTGATTGGTTCTCTCAAAGGTTGTTTTTTACTGGGGGGTTGAGACATTTCATTGTTTGGATTTGATTGGTTCTCTCAAAGGTTGTTTTTTTATTGGGGGGTTGAGACATTTGAAAATCCAACAGTTATGATGGAAAGGATGGAGTTCAGGGTCTGTGTGGCTGTGTATGGCTGTGTATGGCTGTGTATGGCTGTGTATGGCTGTGCGTATGGGTGTTTTGCTGTGTATTGCTGTGTATGGCTGTGTGTGTGGGTGTTTGGTTGTTTGGCTGTGTATGGCTCTGCATGTGGATGTTTGGCTGTTTGGCTGTGTATGGCTGTGTGTGTGGGTGTTTGGCTGTTTGGCTGTGTATGGTTGTGTATGGCTGTGTGTGTGTGTGTGTTTGGTTGTTTGGCTGTGTATGGCTGTGCGTGTGGGTGTTTGACTGTGTATGGCCGTATGTGTGGGTGTTTGGTTGTTTGGCTGTGTATGGCTGTGCGTGTGGGTGTTTGGCTGTTTGGCTGTGTATGGCTGTGTATGGCTGTGTGTGTGGGTGTTTGGTTGTTTGGCTGTGTATGGCTGTGCGTGTGGGTGTTTGGCTGTTTGGCTGTGTATGGCTGTGTGTGTGGGTGTTTGGTTGTTTGGCTGTGTATGGCTGTGCGTGTGGGTGTTTGACTGTGTATGGCTGTATGTGTGGGTGTTTGGTTGTTTGGCTGTGTATGGCTGTGTATGGCTGTGTGTGTGGGTGTTTGGTTGTTTGGCTGTGTATGGCTGTGCGTGTGGGTGTTTGGCTGTGTATGGCTGTGTGTGTGGGTGTTTGGTTGTTTGGCTGTGTATGGCTGTGCGTGTGGGTGTTTGGCTGTTTATGGCTGTGTATGGCTGTGTGTGTGGGTGTTTGGTTGTTTGGCTGTGTATGGCTGTGCGTGTGGGTGTTTGGCTGTTTGGCTGTGTATGGCTGTGTGTGTGGGTGTTTGGTTGTTTGGCTGTGTATGGCTGTGCGTGTGGGTGTTTGACTGTGTATGGCTGTATGTGTGGGTGTTTGGTTGTTTGGCTGTGTATGGCTGTGCGTGTGGGTGTTTGATTGTGTATGGCTGTATGTGTGGGTGTTTGGTTGTTTGGCTGTGTATGGCTGTGCGTGTGGGTGTTTGGCTGTGTATGGCTGTGTATGGCTGTGTGTGTGGGTGTTTGGTTGTTTGGCTGTGTATGGCTGTGCGTGTGGGTGTTTGGCTGTGTATGGCTGTGTATGGCTGTGTGTGTGGGTGTTTGGTTATTTGGCTGTGTATGGCTGTGCGTGTGGGTGTTTGGCTGTTTGGCTGTGTATGGCTGTGTATGGCTGTGTGTGTGGGTGTTTGGTTGTTTGGCTGTGTATGGCTGTGTGTGTGTGGGTGTTTGGCTGTTTGGCTGTGTATGGCTGTGTGTGTGGGTGTTTGGTTGTTTGGCTGTGTATGGCTGTGTATGTGGGTGTTTGGCTGTTTGGCTGTGTATGGCTGTGTGTGTGGGTGTTTGGTTGTTTGGCTGTGTATGGCTGTGTGTGTGGGTGTTTGGCTGTGTATGGCTGTGTATGGCTGTGTGTGTGTGTGTTTGGTTATTTGGCTGTGTATGGCTGTGCGTGTGGGTGTTTGGCTGTGTATGGCTGTGTATGGCTGTGTGTGTGGGTGTTTAGTTGTTTGGCTGTGTATGTGGGTGTTTGGCTGTTTGGCTGTGTATGGCTGTGTATGTGGGTGTTTGGCTGTGTGGCTGTGTATGTGGGTGTTTGGCTGTGTGGCTGTGTATGGCTGTTTGGCTGTGTATGGCTGTGCATGTGGGTGTTTGGCTGTTTGGCTGTGTATGGCTGTGTATGGCTGTGTGTGTGGGTGTTTGGCTGTGTGGCTGTGTATGGCTGTGTATGTGGGTGTTTGGCTGTGTGGCTGTGTATGGCTGTTTGGCTGTGTATGGCTGTGCGTGTGGGTGTTTGGTTGTTTGGCTGTGTATGGCTGTACGTGTGGGTGTTTGGCTGTTTGGCTGTGTATGGCTGTGTATGTGGGTGTTTGGCTGTGTAGCTGTGTATGGCTGTTTGGCTGTGTATGGCTGTGCGTGTGGGTGTTTGGCTGTGTGGCAGTGTATGGCTGTGTATGTGTGGGTGTTTGGCTGTGTGGCTGTGTATAGCTGTGTATGTGGGTGTTTGGCTGTGTGGCTGTGTATGGCTGTGCGTGTGGGTGTTTGGCTTTGTATAGCTGTGCGTGTGGGTGTTTGGCTGTGTGGCTGTGTATGGCTGTGTATGTGTGTGTGTTTGGCTGTGTGGCTGTGTATGGCTGTTCATCGTGCCGATAACATCAAAACAGCCTTTCCAGATTCTGAAGTAAAGAGGACTGGGAGTTAGGTGTTAGCCAGACTAATGTAAGTACCATTTAACCCTAGACAATACAATATATTCCCTAGACAAAAACATGGATCACCAGATCAGACAGTAAGCTTTGCAACAGCTTGGAGATTTTCTGTTCTCATTGGATTATGCACTAAATGCCATGGAGCTTTTGCAGCAATCGCTGTTATCTGAATTTGAATTGGCTCAATGTGCTGAAAAGAGAGGATTTCTTACTCTTGCTACTGCTGGAAAATCTGGGAGCTGTGAACTGCATACTTACAAACCCATAAGCCCCAGAGGTTTGCAATGAAACTAATAAAGGTCCTTTTAAGAAATGCTCCCTCCTCTCTGCATATAAGCCATGAGCCAGCCAAGGAGAGAGGGTTGGTACAGAAAAACTAGAACTGCATCCAAATCACGTCAACAACAGGATCACAACTGAGGAGGATTCCTGGTAATGACAGATCTCAGTCGCAGCCTTGATCTGAGAAATAGATTATTTGAAAGCCCATTTGATGTTGTGATGAGGGCTGTGTGGTGGATATGTCAGCACATGTCATGGGTTACCCTGAGTGTTTGAAATGCTGTCCCTTGCACCGCCAGTGGTGGAAGGCGTTGCAGGACGTTATGTCAACGGGGAAGGCAGCAACACGGCTGAGAATCTCCACGAGTCAACGCAATTGCTGTACCCTGGGAGTTGTGGAATGCTGACCACAGTGAATTTTACAATTCTATAGCAGAATATTCATACAGTAGCTGGATAGAAGGGAAAAGAAACCCAAAGGTCAAGATATTTGCTTAGTGATTATGGTTATTAAAAACGTTTTTTCAAGGTCAAATACAAAAATATAATATATCGTGTTTCATGTGTAAAACAAAATAACACTGTTCATAGGTATCTTTGGAACAATGTTGAGGTAATTCAATCCTGGATCGAGGAGACAGAACAAGATGGTGCAAGACAGACACTGTTGCTAACTCCTACTTTAAGCATTTCACTGCACCTTTTACAGAGCCTTCAGAAAGTATTCAGACCCCTTGACATTTTCCACATTTTGTTACGTTACAGCCTTATTTTAAAATGTATTAAATACAACATTTGCCTCAGCAATCTACACACAATAACAATAATGAAAAAGCTAAAACAGGTTTTAGAAAATATTAAATATTAAACACAGAAATACCTTATTTACATGCTGTGGGGATGTTTTTCAGAGGCAGGGACTGGGAGACTAGTCAGGATCGAGGGAAAGATGAACAGAGCAACGTACAGAGAGATCCTTGATGGAAACCTGCTCCAGAGTGCTCAAGACTTTAGACTGGGGCCAAGGTTCACCTTCCAACAGGACAACAACCCTAAGCACACAGCCAAGACAATACAGGAGTAACTCCCCAAATACATGTGTGCCAAGCTTGTAGTGTCATACCCAAGAAGACTTGAGGCTGTAATTGCTGCCAAAGCTGCTTCAAAAAAGGACTGGGTAAAGGGTCTGAATACTTATGTAAATGTTACATTTCTGTTTTACATTTTTTATAAATTAGCTAAAAAAATATTAAAACTGTTTTAGCTTTGTAGTTATTGTGTGTAGATTGATTTTGTAATGTATTACTGTAATGTAAAAGTACCATATATGTCAAATGTCTATGTCAAATGTCTATGTCAAATGTATATGTCAAATGTATATGTCAAATGTCTATGTCAAATGTCTATGTCAAATGTCTATGTCAAATGTATGTATATGTAGCAGAAAAGCTGTAAAATAAATTCTAAAAAAATATTTGTCCTCCGAAGAGGGTTAATAAAAAAACATTTTTTTTTACAATAAGTCTGTAAGGTAACAACATTTGGAAAAAGTCAAGGAGTCTGAATACATTCCAAATACACTGTATACCGGCAGTAAACTGTTTACTTGACAAATCAAATATCAAATGTTGGCACTAAAAGAGTGATTATTCCTGCAGGTTGGCCAAACCATTTGTCACACGCCTACAGTTTCAAACATAACCATCCCCCACATGTATATCTGTCGCTTGATATGCATTTGAAACTTGGCAACAGTCCACATGTGACAAAACAACTCTTTTCATATCTTTACCAGGCCTTCATGAAAAACCAAGAACATACCTCCAAAAGATCAGTACAGTCATATATATTCTCCTATTTACATACTCCTCTGCTTCATACAGGTATTAATAAAGATGGTTGCCTTTCCTGGCCTTTAAATGCATGATGTTCAAACTGTGATTCAGCAATTAACTCTGTAAATGCCCCCATGCAGAGAGTTACGATTATGGGAATGTCAAATATTAGAACAGGCATGATTTAATATAATTATGTGCAGCGCAGTCAGTGGTGGTGGAAATACAAGAGATTAAATATGACAATATGGAAGCACAGTGATTGAGTAGTTCAGTTTCTGGTACAGTAGGTAGACCATCAGCACTACTGTTGCTGTACTGGTTTCTACAGTAACATCTCTCCAAAATATATACTGAAATAAAATATATATATTGCATTGGCCCATGAACACTTTTTAGTCAATAAGTCATTTCCAAAATAAAGCATGGTGCCGTGAGTAATCCTGTCAAGAAATGTCAATACATGTACTGTACACTATAAAATGTGAATGGTCCATTCAAAACACCAAATGACAGGTTATCTGCTAGAAAGTGCATTAACATGTCTGTGTTAGCAGCTAGGTTTCCAGCCAATTGGCGAGAGATTTTCAAGCAAATATTCAAAAATCCGTATGAAAACATTTTGCGCATTTTCCCACCATCAAATTGACTTATTGCGGATGAAAGGCAGAGCGTAGTGCATACACAAATACCTTTTATGGTTAAATTCCCATTTACTGAACAAGAAATACAAGTTAAATGGGTTTCCATCAAATGTTTTATGTATATAGCGAGTGTGCCCACTCTGGTATTGGCATGTGTGCTCTAGCCAACAGCTTGCAGACACAGATAGGCTACCTACATGATGAGATTATTATGGACAAAAGGGCAAGATTATTTTGATAAATCAAATGGCAGCCAAGTATCAATGATCATGTCACCAGAATAAGAACCTCAATATTTATTAGAAAGGAGCATCAAGCTCACCATCTTGCACTTTTACCATCTTGTTAAATTCATCATAACTGATTTAATCTGTAGCCTAAGAAACTGCATGCTTTCCTGAGCCGTAGTGGGAGGAACACACAACATGTCATCGCGTGACTCTAAGTTTACTTATAATATCAATAATGGCATGAAAGTGTTTCCACCGACATTTCTCGCATAATGCATTTTGCAGACACAAAAAGATCCCACCTTGTCTAGCGTATAGTTTTGTCGACATTTGGAATGTTTACCGAAACAATGTGTTTCCATCAGGCCTGTCATAACGTTTTTGATCCGACAGTTACTCGCATAAAAAGGTTGGATGGAAACCTGGTTAGTGATGTAACTTTCTCAGCGAGGTGTAAAAGTGGCATTGAGTTACTCACACGCCTGCATTCTTTAAGTGGAAAAGTTTAGAAAAAAAGGGAAGGTCGAAGAGAGTCAAGAAAACAAGTTCTTTCCTGAATGAAACACAGCCATGGTATATAACCTTACCATGACAAACGAAACTGAAGACTTGACTATTAACAGGCCCGTTATGAGTCACAGCCCTTTTCAAAAGCCCTGCTATGTGTCATTTAACATAAAATACATGTCTGGGTAATAAGACATTTTGAAGATAAGAAATGTCAAAGATATATTTCTTAATAGAGCATTTTAAACATAAGGAAAGGAATAAAACGTCATAAATAAAAATGTTTTGATTGGTATAATGATATGTAAGGAGTGTTTTGATTGGGATAATGATGTGTAAGGAGTGTTTTGATTGGTATAATGATGTCTAAGAAGTGTTTTGATTGGGATAATGATGTCTAAGAAGTGTTTTGATTGGGATAATGATGTGTAAGGAGTGTTTTGATTGGTATAATGATGTGTAAGAAGTGTTTTGATTGGGATAATGATGTGTAAGGAGTGTTTTGATTGGGATAATGATGTGTAAAGAGTGTTTTGATTGGGATAATGATGTGTAAGAAGTGTTTTGATTGGTATAATGATATGTAAGGAGTGTTTTGATTGGTATAATGATATGTAAGGAGTGTTTTGATTGGGATAATGATGTGTAAGGAGTGTTTTGATTGGGATAATGATGTGTAAGGAGTGTTTTGATTGGGATAATGATGTGTAAGGAGTGTTTTTAGCCCCTAAAAGTGTACTTATGTATGAGAAATCTCAAATTAATTCCAGGAAGAAATAAAAAAATATCACAGAAAGAGGCTTTTCGAAGAGAACAGGCAATGATGACAGTGGTTGACCTTTTCACATGTACTGAAGAAATGTCCTCAACCCATGAATGACCCTCAACTAACTCTCAATATACAGTATAAACGCACTATTTGGCACTCAAATTAATAGCAACGAAATGCATTAAAATGAAAATCATACAAACACTCAAACACACAATCACACAAACACACAAACACGCAATCACGCAATCACGCAAACACGCAGTCACGCAAACACGCAATCACGCAAACACGCAATCACGCAAACACGCAATCACGCAAACACGCAATCGCGCAATCACGCAAACACACAAACACACAATATTTGCCATTTCTCATCCTACCAAACCCTCCAATGTCAACACAATGTCTCGGTGCGTCTTGGTGACTGGGAACAAAGAGGTACTTCTGAAGGGAATGAGAGGGACAGTCCCTGTTTAAAGTTTTAATGTCAGGTGCACAAGTACAGTGACATGCCTTTCTTGGAAGCTCCAAACCCAACAATGCAGTAATCAATATCAATGTATCCCTAGATCAATGTTAACAATGGTAATATATACAGTGCCTTTAGAAATGATTCTACATTTTTTGTTGTGTTACAGCTTGAGTTAAAAATTGATGAAATTGATTTTCTTTCTCACGATCATTGCTAGACAACCCTTTTCAGGTCTTTCCATAGATTTTCAAGTAGAGTTAAGTCAAAACTGTAACTAGGACATTCAATAACATTCACTGTCTTCTTGGTAAGCAACTCCAGCGTAGATTTAGCCTTGCGTTTAAATGTATTGTCCTGCTGAAAGGAGAACTCATCTCCCAGTGTCTGTTGGAATGCAGAATAAACCAGGTTTTCCTCTAGGATTTTGCATGTGCTTAGCTCCATTCCGTTTCTTTTGTATCCTGAAAAACTCCCCAGTCCTTAATGATAACAAGCATACCCATAACATGATGCAGCCACCACTATGCTTGAACATCATTTCTTGGAGAGTGGTACTCAGTAATGTGTTGTATTGGATTTGTATTCAGGGCATAAAGTGAATTGCTTTGCCACATTATTTGCAGTATTACTTTAGTACCTTGTTGCAAACAGGAAGCATGTTTTGGAATATTTTTATTCTGTACAGGCTTCCTTCTTTTCACTCTGTCAATTAGGTTTGTATTGTGGAGTAACTACGATGATGTTGATCCATCCTCAGTTTTCTCCTATCACAGCCATTAAACTCTGTAACTGTTTTAAAGTCACCAATGGCCTCATGGAGAAATCCCTGAGCGGTTTCCTTCCTCTCCGGCAACTGAGTTAGGAAGGACGCCTGTATCTTTGTAGTGACTGGGTGTATTATTACACCACCCAAAGTGTAATTAATAACTTCACCACGCTCAAATGGATATTCAATGTCTTCTTTTTTAATTTTTACCCATCTACCAGTAGGTGCCCTTCTTTGTGAGGCATTGGAAAACATCCCTTGTCTTTGTGGTTGAATCTGTGTTTGAAATTCACTGCTCGACTGAGGGACCTTACAGATAATTGTATGCCTTGGGTACAGAGATGAGGTAGTCGTTAAAAAATCATGTTAAACACTATTATTACACACAGAGTGAGTCGATGCAACTTATTATGTGACTTGTTAAGCAAATTTCTCCTGAACTTATTTAGGCTAGTCAAAGTGGTTGAATACTTTGACATTATGGGGTACTGTGTGTAGGCCAGTGACAAAAAGGAAAAAATTGCGGAGGGCCGAGTATACGCAGGTTTTTGCTTTTTCCTTTCAATTAAGACCTAGACAACCAGGTGAGGGGAGTTCCTTACTAATTAGAGACCTTAATTCATCAATCAAGTATAAGGGTGGAGCGAAAACATGCACACACTCGGCCCTCTGGGGAATGAGTTTGACACGTGCGGTAACACAACAAAATGTGGAAAAAGTGGTGTGAATACTTTCTGAAGGCACTGTAAGTGTCTGCCATGAATGACACACATAGAGTGACACGTGTGTGCCAGTCAGGACATTTGCTAGTACACTTTAGTGTTACCAATACCAGTTTTAGTATCACGATACTCGATACTATCACAATACTCCATACTAAAATGATACAAAAACGATACCACGGCCAAAAAATAAGGTGTATTAGCCAAAGTCACAGAATGGCATAGACAGATAAACTCAACTACTGCTCTGTTCAATCGTTGGGCATCTTTGAGTTCAAATCACTACATTAGACATTTGTTACATCAACATTTTTCAGAGACATCCATGTATGCATTTATGAATCAATTATACAATCGTAGAATCAATTTGACTTTATTTTTACCAATCTAACTACATAACATAATGGTAATAATTTATTTGAATGGTACATATCTATTGATAAACTGGGTAAGTGTCAAGATGTAGCCTAAGCCAACTCACAATACAGGTGAATGCACATTCAATAGTAGTGTGTGCATGCATTGAGCTTGTTTTGGCTGATTTCATGGGGCTACAGATGACAAATCATCTGTTACCCTTCCCTTTTCTACTAATGAGGCTTACAGAGGTGTATGAGTCTCCCAAGAGCCTTTGCAAATCCCAATGTTGTAATAAATACCACTTTACTACTCTATGTAATCATCAATGTTAAAGGGATACTTGGGGATTTTTGGCAAAGGACGTTAGAGGTAGTTTTAACCAGCCAATGCTAACTAGTGTCTAGCATGCTAGCAGTTACCATAGACTTCCAGTCATTGCACTAACGCTAGTTAGCAATTGCGCTAACACTAGTTAGACATTTTGTCGAACTGCAGTCAGAGACATAAAAATGGTATTGATGAGTTCATTTTAGTCTGGGGAAGTAAATAAAAGGCTTCATATTATATTATAATAATGTAGTGTGCATAAATATTCAAGGAAAATGTAATATTGTAGTGTAAAAACTAAATGACATTTACTCTCACGGAACGACAAAGTAACTATCTGAAAGCCCCACCTTCAATAAGCCACACCTCTCAATCTTCTGATAGGCTGCTGCAGCTATAATATATTATAAAAAATGTTCAAATTGAACCCCTCCCATAAAAAAATGGTTCCTGTTTGAAACTTTACACAGGCAGCCCGGTATCAGCGTATAAGCATCAATCTGCGACCCTTTGCAAAATGATATGCATAATGTCACTGGGGTTCCTCTATGAACCTTTTTGACCTGAAAAGGTTACCCCACACAAACTCAAGCAGGAAATGCCAACAACGAACAGTAAACCATAGTATTCATGCATAAAAAAATAAAATTATGAAAGCATTGTAAGTTTGAATTTTGTAAAGTTAGTGTGGGACAGGTAGAAAATTATTGTTATCGCCCACCCACCTACCCACCTACCTACCCACCTATCTACCCACCTATCTACCTACCCACCTACCCACCCACCTACCTACCTACCTACCTACCTACCTACCTACCCACCTACCCACCCACCTACCCACCTACCTACCTACCCACCCACCCACCCACCCACCTACCCACCTACCTACCTACCCACCCACCCACCTACCCATCTACCTACCTACCCACCTACCTACCTACCCACCCACCTATCCACCTACCTACCCACCCACCTACCCACCTACCTATCTACCCACCCACCCACCCACCCTTATTACACATCTTGACTGAATCACACATCCGACATGGCTCCCTTGTGTTTTACAGATACTCCTCCCTCACTCTGGGAGGAAGACATGACATGTGCAAGTCTTCAGACAGCCAAAACACAGTCATGCAGTAGGAATTGCATGGCGATGCACACCGCCTGTGGTTCCTGAAAGTAGTATTTCCTCTTAATAAATTAAATAACCCAGTGAGTCTGAATCACTCAGTCTGAGGACAGACGAAAGAACGACAACGTCTCCATAGATACATGCAGTGGTGTAAAGTACTTAAGTAAAAATACTTTAAAGTACTACTTAAGTCGTTTTTGGGGTATATGTACTTTACTATTTATATTTTTTTACAACATTTCTATAGAAATGTACTTTTTACTCCATACATTTTCATTGACGCCCAAATGTACTTGTTCCATTTTGAATGCTTAGCAGGACAGAACATTTATCCAATTCACACACTTATTAAGAGAACATCCCTGGCCATCCTTACTGATGTGGAAGACTCACTAAACACACATGCTTCGTTTCTAAATGATGTCTGAATGTTGGAACGTTCCCCTGGCTAACCGTCAATTTAAAAAACAAGAAAATGGGGCCGTCTGGTTTGCTTAATATAAAGAATTTGAAATTATATATACTTTTACTTTTGATTCTTAAGTATATTTTTGCAATTACATTTACTTTGATACTTAAGTATATTTTAAAAACAAATACTTTTAGACTTTTACTTTTTAGTATTTTACTGGGTGACTTTCACTTTTACTTGAGTCATTTTCTATTAAGGTATCTTTACTTTTACTCAAGTATGAGAATTGGGTATTTTTTCCACCACTGAATACATATACTGTATATAAACTACAGCAAGGCCTATTGATAATGTATCTCGCACACGTTCTATCTGTCCCTCTGATCCATCCACGACAATACAGATCTAGCTATCTCACTCTCATTACAAACAAGACTCATTATAAATGAGAATCGAGTGATATAGAAGTGTCATTTAGCTGACAAATGCATGTCTTAATGGTAAATAATATTGGCTCCTGGCTGTCAGTGTATTTGCCGGTCTGTGCGACAGCTGACGATGCGCAGGGGCTTCTGAATGAATTGAATTGTGGGTGATTTTCATTTAGCAAGGGATTGAGAATATAACACCTGCTAGTTGGACCATATTTGAGACTCCTCAGCACGACCAGTGCCCGCATGCTGGACACTATGGATAAAAGGCACGAAAGCCAGCTCTGTCTGATGGTAAGTGAAGCAAACTAGCTAGCTAGCTAATTTAGATGGCTAGCAAACAGATAGATCCACACGCATTGCTTGCAAATGTGCATGAAATTTCCCCCCCGGGGGAGCAATAAAGTACCTATCTATCTATCTATCTATCCATAGGCTACCGGTGGGTAATTAGCCCACAAACAAATAAACGTTCATGCACTTACAGGTAGTTGGAGTTGCTAGCTGGCAAATTTCTTTCCTCTTGGATGTTGCGTTTACTATTACAACCTTTTGATGTCTAATTTATTTTATAATTCAACCCTATAGTTTCTGAGGGTCAACTTTTCCAGGCAAGTGTTTACACCGCAAGCGATCAAGCTGATAACGGCGCTACCGTTGCACCGCAGTTGGCGACCTATATTGTTTAACTTGTCTATGTAAGTTAGAATTACAATTGACTGCTGTAACGTTCATAGCTGACTCCACTTATAAATTGTAATTTTTATAATACAGTATAGGGCTGGGCGATATGACGATATATATCGTGTGACGATAGAAAAACGTCTATCGTTTCATAATATGCTCGTTTATTTCGTTGTGTTGCAAATTACACTCTTTAAGGCAATATTTTTCATCAATTGGACAACGCTTTGCAATACAAACAAACATGGAGGAGAGTGAACGTGACACAGAGCACGGAGACACAGAGCTCGTACCTAAAAGAGGGGCTACTTCGGTCGCATGGACGTGGTTTGGGTATGAAAAGTCTGACACGGACCAGAAAACAGTCCTCTGCTAAATACGCCGCAGTCCGGTCCCGACAACAGGCTCAAACACCACTTACCTCTTTTACCACCTACACAAGAATCATTTGAAACGGAGAGAGTCTACGGATGAGAACCAAAAAAGTACAGTCGAGTGCTCAAAACAAACCCCCGACTCAGACGTTGCAAGAGGCTTTTGCCCGCGGCACACCATATGGCAAAGAATCACGAAGATGGAAGGAGATAACAGCTGCCGTTACAACTGACATCTTCAAAGACATGGCCCCAATTTACACGGTCGAGAAACGGGGGTTTCGTGAGTTGGTGCCAACACTCGACCCAAGGTACCAAATGCCAATCAAATCAAACCAAATGCCAATCCGAATCAAGTCGAGTTGCCTCGTTTATATCAGGAGTGTCGGGCCAAAGTAGAGGAGGAAATCCACAAGGTATTGTACTACGCTACAACAACACATATGTGGACGAGCTGAACGACACAGCCCTATATATGTTACATGCTTAATAGAAGATTTGCACAAAGGTTCTAAATAAAAGGAGATATAATCAAATATGAGTAAGTACCTTTTATTTGTTGAGTATAATTCAAAATGTAATAAGAAATAGGCCTTTACATGTGGTCATTTTATATCAACTATTTATTCATTGAATTTACAGAAAATGTGCTATATCGTGATATGTATCGTTATCGGGATATGAAATGACCTATATTGCGATATGTATCGTTATCGGGATATGAAATTACCTATATTGCGATATGTATCGTTATCGGGATATGAAATTACCTATATCGCGATATGTATCGTTATCGGGATATGAAATGACCTATATCGCGATATGAGATTTTGGTCATATCGCCCAGCCCTAATACAGTATACTAGTCTACATGCTTGTTGTAGGCTACAAGCAAACGAGAACACCTGCCGTCTGGTACCGACTGATCGTGGGTGGCTGGCCCAGCGGCCGCTTGTGGAGTCTCAGATAAAGCACGTTACGTCGTCTTGCCTGGGTTAGTCACCCCGACAGTTTGATATTTCATAATCACAAATGACATAAATGAGACTTACTGAGTCTGGCTTTCATGGAAGGATACATACTAACTGGCTTAGTTAGGACTTAGACATTCCTAATACAGTTACAGATGTTGTTGTTAGTGGTTCATTACTCCGCCTTGGTAAGCTGTGGGGAACTATGCCATCTTTGGTTATACACTATAAAAAACAGAACTTTTAAAGAGAACCTTTTAGAACACAAACAAAACATAAAAACTGTAAAGGGTAAACAAAATTCACAGACACAGCCTTTAACGACTGAATGTTGAATAAGCTATAAATACACAGTTAGCTATGTTTTAATTGTTTCCCTTGCCATCTAAACCAACGAGGCCAGCAGTCCAGTGACTGCGGCACGGTGATGTACCACATCACTAGGGAAAGGCACGGACAGCCCCAGCCAACTGCCTGTTGAACGCTCAACACATTCAGCCAAAAAATACAGAACAACCAGTTACCTGTGCTGCTGTCGGCAAGGCCACTGTGTAGGCTATGGAGTAGAGCTACAGTTATACTGACAAAATCTGACATTTGCAAATGCCATCATCAACCTTGTGGCATTACTAAATAAGTTGGCATTTTATGTGGATAGGTAATGCTTACATGAGCATAACATTACACAGATATGAATGATAAAGTACCACACTGAAGTTACATGGCAAGTAATTACAAGTGAATGCATGTTATTATGAATATAATAGATACCATGTCTGATGCAAAGTATGGTAACAAAAAGCAAAATGTGTATTTAGACTCTCTCCAGTGATGAAGTATTTAGGTACTGTACATAGATGCCAACATCATTAAGGATTAGCATTGTGATTTAACACAGACACTCCATCGCTCAGTCTGATGGGGCTTCATGTATGATTCAAGCTTCATTCAAATGACACACATTATAGTCTACTGCAGTAAAACAATTCATCATATAATGAAGTAAATGTCTACCTTGTAAAATGTGTTTTAATAGCCTAAATTCAAGGAAATAGCACTGCATAAAATGAATCACCTGACCTATTGTCTTTATGGCACAACCATAAGTGAATGCAATGCAATGAGTGGGTGGGTGGGTATCTAGCCACATTATCCTCTTTGCAGGGAGGCGAGCCTACATTGCCTCAGGGCAGAGGAATTGGTAATAATATAATATTGCCATCTCTACTTGTCTATGAATCACCCTTGCTCTACTTGTCTATGAATCACCCTTGCTCTACTTGTCTATGAATCACCCTTGCTCTACTTGTCTATGCATCACCCTTGCTCTACTTGTCTATGAATCACCCTTGCTCTACTTGTCTATGAATCACCCTTGCCCTACTTGTCTATGAATCACCCTTGCGCTACTTGTCTTTGAATCACCCTTGCTCTACTTGTCTATGAATCACCCTTGCGCTACTTGTCTTTGAATCACCCTTGCTCTACTTGTCTATGAATCACCCTTGCTCTACTTGTCTATGAATCACCCTTGCGCTACTTGTCTATGAATCACCCTTGCTCTACTTGTCTATGAATCACCCTTGCTCTACTTGTGCAGAAGAGATGTTCAGGAATGTGTCTGTTTTATTTGTGCCATTATTGACTATTCATGAAGATGGTTGATCTATCAAAATGATTCCAGCTTTAATGGGCTGATGTTCAATGAAATTCACAATTATTATTAAAAGATATCCTACTTAGTAAAGTAGATTCATGACTGAATAGACATAAAGCATGAGAAAAATGCCCTTACAAAAAACAATTGCAGTTTTGAAACTGCAGTAAAAGTGCAGTAACTGCAGTCTACTGTGATATTTTGGAATCAGTAATTGCAGAAGAACTGCAGTTGTACTGTATTCTAACTACAGTTACACTGCAAAATTACTGCAGTAAAAAAAACGGTTATTTTGGACGCAGTATTTGCAGAATACTGCAGTTATACTGCAGAATACTGCAGTTATACTGCAATGTACTGTAATTATACTACACTCTGACTGCAATCTTTTTTGTAAGGGTAAGGTTAGCCACCTACATACACGGATGACATGCAGAACATGTTCTATAATGAAAAAAACTTACCAGACAGACACGATTTAGGACCAAGCTGAAGAGAAGGAACCCCAAACTGTGGAACACTAGAGTGGCTCCCATCCCGTTTCAGAAAGCAATGTTTAGGTTGATGCTTCAGTTAAAATGACTTCATCTACTTTTAACTGTCTCCAAAAGCGCTAGTCATGTTTCACTCCATCTGTCCTCTCATTATGGGCTTGACAGTGGCTTGTAAAATCATAACTATAATCTCTTCTCTTTTCCCTCCCTCTTTTTAAATCCGCAACACGTTCAAACTGATCCCACTCACTTTATTTCTCTGCATCTGTCTGTTTTTCTCCTTCTTCTGAAATTACATCCACATGTCACAACTATTTATGTCGCTCTAGTTCTGCGGTGGGAAGTTCAAATGATTCTTTGTGGAGAAGAAACCAGCCGCTGTATTTTTAGGTATTTTTAGTCCTTCAGACTAACTTAAACACTTCAGTGTGGAGCTGTGCGCCTTTATGCTATCACCAAACGCTCCTTCCCACTAACTCCGTCCAAATGTTAATTGGTAAGTGGTCAAAATCATACGAAAAGATGTAGCTAACTTATTCAAACGTGTATCCTAAATTAATTAGCATGTAGTGCACAAACGCATGGCTCATCATGTCATCTATCACAGTGAATAACTATAGCCAAATTATTTCTATAATCATTTCACAGAAGACGTTTGCTTATAATGACAGATTATAGCATACAAAGTGCATCTCAAGACAAAGCGTCACGTTAGTCATACAATTAGGAACTTTCTCCTAATAAGATTATTGCTATGCCGAAACATCTTATCGTTGTCTGTCCCCCCAGACATCATTAATTTAGGAACAGAATAGATGGCCCACGCACACTAATAATCAACTAATGTATACATTGTATCGAACTATAAAAAGTGTAACTTCAGTTATATAAGTCTATGTAGATGCATCAAATCCCCAAACGTAACGCGATTTACGCATGGTGATTTAGACAGTCCAAGGAAAACGCCAACTAGGCTAACAAGATCACACTTACGCTATTTGTGAGGAAACAAACTGATGCATGTCAGCTCATTTCAGATGCACCTAAATCTAAAAAGGCAGCCTCCTTTCAAAGAGTTATCCCTAATATTCAACGCGGCTCCAAAGGTTGACGGCAGCGCTCGAGATCAGTAGTGAGTGACGTGGATGGAGAGAGGCAGGCGTTACGCAGGCGCGTCAAGGGATCTCATTGGTCCGCGCTCTCCTGCGTTAGATTCAACCACGACTCGTAAAACGGCATTTTCTCACCCCTTCCACACAATCTGCACATTCAGCCGATTTCTGAGTGTTGCCAATTCATTTCAGCAAACATCTTTAACTGTATTTGCTATCAACACATAATGCATAGGAGGAGTAAAATGTTCCAGAAACATTTACACGTTCTTATTTGTTCACTAGTAGCCTACTGTATATATCCTCTACACCAGGGTTCCCCAACAGGAGGCCTGCGGGCCAAAATCGGCCAGCAGGTGATTTTATCTCACTCATCATTTTTCACGATATATTCAGGACTATTTGTCGTAGCATTCACGTTATCATAGAATTGTTTAGAAACATATTGTATTTTTATTTACAATAAAAGTGACTCCAAAATGACACAATACATTTACCATTAATTTATATTGGGCTCAAAATAATCTGAAACAACCAAAACAAAGTTTGTCCAACAATTTTGTAGAGTTACAAGTTTGACGTAATCATTGCATGTTAAGAATATGGGACCAAATGCTCAACTTTTGACTACTTACACATATAAGTCAATTGCTGTAATTTCTAAGCGTTTCACCTGATATGGATGAAAATACCCTCAAATGAAATCTGACAGTCTGCACTTTAACCTCATAGTCATTGTATCATTTTAAATGCAAAGTGTTGGAGTACAGATCCAAAACAACATCAAAAAATGTAACTGTCCTAATACTTTTGGGGCGCCAACATAAAGGCTGGTGATGCTTCTCGGGTAAATAAGCTGATCAGGAAGGCTAACTCTCTTCTGGGGATGAGCCTTGACACTCTAGAGGATGTGGTGGAGAGACGGATCCTGGCCAAACTGCTGGCCATCATGGACAACGTCACCCACCCTCTGCATGCCATGGTTATGACGCAGAGGAGCACCTTCAGTCACAGACTGATCCCACCACAGTGTGCCAGAGAGCGCTACAGGAGGTCCTTCCTGCCGGCGGCTATTAGACTATTTAATGCCTCACCGGGGTGCCATGCCATCGGCAACACAGACCTGGAACTGTTGGGGTGTTAGGACCTAGTAACTCTCTGGTCTGTAATCACTCATTCACTCAGGACTTATTCATTCAGCACTCATTCATTCAGGACTGTATGTACATATTCATGTACAGTTGTTATATCATATCACATGCAATATTGTAAGCAATTCTTGGACTGAACTTACGTAGTCATTCACTAAGGACTGTATACTAGTATCCTGTCAGTAGTATATTTTATGACATAGACTGACCAGGTGAATCCAGGTTAAAGCTATGATCCCTTATTGATGTCACTTGTTAAATTCACTTAAATCAGTGTAGATGAAGGGGAGGAGACAGGTTAAAGAAGGATTTTTCAGCCTCGAAACATTTAAGACATGGACTATGTATGTGTGCCATTCAGAGGGTGAATTGGCAAGACAAAATATGTAAGTACCTTTGAACAGGATACGGTAGTAAGTGCCAGTTTCCATGTGTATTAAGGACATCCAGCCAATTTGACACAACTGTGGGAAGCATTGGAGTCAACATGGACCAGCATCCCTGTGGAACGCTTTTGACACACATGTCCCGACAAATGAGGCTGTTCTGAGGGCAAAAAGGATAAGCACAATGTTCTGAGGGCAAAAAGGATAAGCACAATGTTCTGAGTGCAAAAAGGATAAGCACAATGTCTGACACTTTTATTTATTTTTTAACCTTTATTTAACTAGGCAAGTCAGTTAAGAACAAATTCATATTTACAATGACGGCCTACCGGTGAACAGTGGGTTAACTGCCTTGTTCAGGGGCAGAACAACAGATTTTTACCTTGTCAGCTCAGGGATTCGATCCGGCAACCTTTCAGTTACAACACTCTAACCACTGGGCTACCTGCCGACCCATTGATCAACACTATTGGTTGATGAATTGGTTTTCTTAGAGGAGCTGTGATCTATCTATTGCAGTTCTCTTGCATTGTTAGAATGTCAACACGTTCAGATTACAAATTCAACGTGTTTTTTTTCTTCAAACCCATGAATAAACAAGATTATCAAGCACTAATGTGTACAGAAGCCATAAAAGGCAATGCACTCAAGAAGAAAAATTACATTGGTCATGGTCAGTAGCTAAGTCGGCCTATTGTACTGTCACAACCGTAAATCTGACTGTTTACTCATTAGAACAGATAGGCAAATACCTACAGTATCACTTCATAAGAAAACTTGCCAATTTATGTGGTAAATAAATTACTAAAAGTGTCTGGATAGGAGTCAAAGTGTATTTTTATAGAAGCTTACATGTAGCCTGCCACACATAAAGTGACAAGGCGATGTGTGTTGTGAGTAAGTCGTTGTCTTGGGACAAGCTGTGAGGGACTGTTGATTTGTATTAAGATGCCATCCAATCCATATCTATTATAAATGGGAGAGAACGATGCTTCTGTGCCACAGAAATTCTCAACCATATGTCACACTGCAGAGATGTTGCATCTAAGAGAGTATCTTGCCACGCAAATGTACATAAGATATGCTTATGAGATATCACATTTTATACAGTCTCTGTACATCTTGTGTCTTATGTTGTCCATTTTATCTAGCTTGCAGCCCTCCTGCAGGAGTTAAGTAGTAATTTAAATGGTCTCAGAGCTTTTGTATAATTTCAGCCAGTAGTTTTGAAAGTAGTGCTTCAAAACGGGTCCCCGAAAATTGAGCACAATTGTGTACTTCGTCATTTATTTCGTATGATATGTTACGTCTTGCAAAAAAACACAACAATATGTTACGAATTTGGAAGTGCTTAGAGATATGCACTATGCAGAAATCTCTCTGTAATTTCCTGGTTGCTAAAACTCTAAAACTCTAAAAGTTTGCCTAATTTCAGTTTATGTGACAAAATAAGCTAGAATAGTGTAGAGAATCATTGTTCCATCTAAACCGCTTGTTGTTTCAGCTGTTTGAAGCTGGTGTACGAAAACTTAAAGCAAAAGACACAAAAGAACGGCAAGCATAGACCTAGTGCACATAGAGCAGATCCATAGCTTCATAGACTTGCTTAATAGTAGAATGATAGATCTATAACTTACTATTCTATGTGAATTTGGTCTGGTTCTACTAAGCTATATGGAATTGTTTGCTGCACCATGTGACACAAGGAACAGTTTATTAGCTTGACAGACTCATAGCCTTTTCACAATAATTTATAATTATTGAAGAGTTCATTTATACACTTTATTTGATACATTTATGACTTTTGTCTCGTAGAGAAGAATTTAATCTAGTGGTTTGAAAAAGATATGCTCTGAAAATGTTCATTAGACCAAGGTCTCCTTTACAGAAGAACCCTGTATACACATCAATACACATCAATACACATCAATACACACCAATACACATCAATACACATCAATACACACCAATACACATCAATATACATCAATACACACCAATACACATCAATACACATCAATACACACCGATACACATCGATACACACCAATACACATCAACACACATCAATACACATTAATACACATCAACACACATCAATACACATTAATATACATTAATATGCATCAATACACATACATACACATCAATACACATCAATACACAGTAATATACATCAATACACACCAATACACACCAATACACATCAATACACATCAATACACACCAATACATACCAATACACATCAATACACCTCAATACACATCAATACACATCAATATACACCAATATACATCAATACACATCAATACACACCAATACACATACATACATCAATATACATCGATACACATCGATACACATTGATACACATCGATACACATCAATACACATCAATACTCTAAACATATCAATATACACATCAACATTCACATCAATACACATCAATATACTCTAAACATATCAATATACACATCAACATTCACATCAATACACATCAATATACTCTAAACATATCAATATACACATCAACATTCACATCAATACACATCAATATACTCTAAACATATCAATATACACATCAACATTCACATCAATACACATCAATATACTCTAAACATATCAATATGCACATCAACATTCACATCAATACACATCAATATACTCTAAACATATCAATATACACATCAACATTCACATCAATACACATCAATATACTCTAAACATATCAATATGCACATCAACATTCACATCAATACACAAAAAGCAAAACACAATCTTTCAAAATACGTAAATATGGACCTCCAATATTGGCTTTTAACTATCTTAACATTGCCTTCTGATCCAACCCTGAGGCTTTCCACATACTAAAGCCTGCTTACCACAATATGCACAGCAAAAATGACTGTATAAAATAAATAATTGTAATAATAATTGTAATATTGTATGCTCAAAAAGATTGGGAAATTATATTAAATTGCCCAGAGAAATATATATAGTTTAATAAGTAATATTCTTTTTCTAAAAAAGGTAGGGGTCCTGGGACCCTTGTTAAGGTCAACGGCATCATGAACTTTATCCAGTACCAGGATATTTTATTTAAAAAACGGGTTGCAAAAAAACCTGGCCGCAAGTGTCTTCAAGCAAGACAATAACCTCAAGCACACAACAAAATCCACAAATAAATGGTTATGGAAACAAAATCAACATATTGCAATGGACATCTCAGTCTTGAAACCAATGGAAAACCTGTGGTTTGAATTGAAGAGGGCAGTCCATAAATGCAGACGAAGGACATCAAGGATCTGGAAGGATTCTGTATGCAGGAATGGTCTAAAATCCCTCCTAATGTGTTCTCCAACTCATACAGTTGAAGTCGGAAGTTTACATACACCTTAGCCAAATACATTTAAACTCAGTTTTTCACAATTACTGACATTTAATCCTAGTACAAACTCCCTGTCTTAGGTCAGTTAGGATCACCATTTTATTTTAAGAATGTGAAATGTCAGAATAATAGTAGAGAGAATGATTTATTTCAGCTTTTATTTCTTTCATCACATTCCCAGTGGGTCAGAAGTTTATATACACTCAGTTAGTATTTGGTAGCATTGCCTTTAAATTGTTTAACTTGGGTCAAATGTTTCGGGTAGCCTTCCACAAGCTTCCCACAATAAGTTGGGTGAATTTTGGCCCATTCCTCCTGACAGAACTGGTGTAACTGAGTCAGGTTTGTAGGCCTCCTTGCTCGCACACACTTTTTCAGTTCTGACCACAAATTCTCTCTAGTATTGAGGTCAGGTCTTTGTGATGGCCACTCCAATACCTTGACTTTGTTGTCCTTAAGCCATTTTGCCACAACTTTGGAAGTATGCTTGGGGTCATTGTCCATTTGGAAGACCCATTTGCGACCAAGCTTTAACTTTCTGAATAATGTCTTGAGATGTTGCTTCAATATATCCACATCATTTTTCTTCCTCATGATGCCATCTATTTTGTGAAATGCACCAATCCCTCCTGCAGCAAAGCACCCCAACAACATGATGTTGCCACACCCGTGCTTCATGGTTGGGATGGAAATGTTTCTTTCATCAGACCAGAGGACATTTCTCCAAAAAGTACAAACTTAGTCCCCATGTGCAGTTGCAAACCATAGTCTGGCTTTTTTATGGCGGTTTTGGAGCAGTGGCTTTTTCCTTACTGAGCGGCCTTTCAGGTTATGTCGATACAGGACTCGTTTTACTGTGGATATAGATACTTTTGTACCTGTTTCCTCCAGCATCTTCACAAGGTCCTTTGCTGTTGTTCTGGGATTGTTTTGCACTTTTCGCACCAAAGTACGTTAATCTCCAGGAGACAGAACCCGTCGGCTGTGTGGTCCCACAGTATTTATACTTGCGTACTATTGTTTGTACATATGAATGTGGTACCTTCAAGCGTTTGGAAATTGCTCCCAAGGATGAACCAGACTGTGGAGGTCTACACATTTTTTTCTGAGGTCTTGGCTGATTTCTTTAGATTTTCCCATGATGTTGAGCAAAGAGGCACTGAGTTTGAATGTAGGCCTTGAAATACATCCACAGGTACACCTCCAATTGACTCAAATGATGTCAACTAGCCTATCAGAAGCTTCTAAAGCCATAACATCATTTTCTGGAATTTTCCAAGCTGTTTAAAGGCACAGTCAATTTAGTGTATGTAATCTTCTGACCCACTGGAATTGTGATATAGTGAATTATAAGTGAAATAATCTGTCTGTAAACAATTGTTGGAAGAATTACTTGTGTCATACACAAAGTAGATGTCCTAACCGACTTGCCAGAACTATAGTTTGTTAACATGAAATCTGTGGAGTGGTTGAAAAATTTGTTTTAATGACTTCAACCTAAGTGTATGCAAACGTCTGACTTCAACTGTATATATATATATAATTAATTCTAATAATACAATATAATTACCCAATTTTTTGGAGAATACAATATAGTTCCGATTTTTTATTTTTTATTTGATAGTCATTTTATCAATAATTAAGGGTGTCAATAATTTTGGACCCAGTGTACGTATGTTTCCAATATACATTATGTAGAAGTTACTGTAAAAGCTTATGATTTGTTTTGGTCTTACAATCTCAAACCTCTGCCACAGAAATAAGAGGTAATAGATAAATGCTTAATTACTACATAATGATTTGGCTTTGGCTTATCTCTCTAATTATGATTTCATTATTGTTCCAGAACAAAAAACTAGGTGTGGGGGGGGACACTCTCTCTGAACACCACAGAACAATAGTCGAGTCACACCTCCAGGGACTGAGGACCTGGGTCATATTGCCTTGACAGCTCACCACTCAGATCTCCCAATGGGAAACGAAGAAACAAGAAAAAAGATTCAAGCCGGATAAGGAATTTCTGAATCTTCCCCCAAGCTGGAAAAAAACACCATGTGTTTCAAACGACATGATTACTCATGTCGTTTGAATGAGTTCTTTACCCATCAATAATAGATTTTTACCCAACAACCATTTTCCTCAAAGGTTTATTTGAGGTCAACTGTGGCCGATAACCTGTCACTATAACTTGATTATATTCAAATATACTATATGCAGCAATATTCATATGATTAGGGAGAGCATTAGTAGGGTATAACATGCAAGCCTCAACTAAACTGATTTAATTGTAGTTTTCTATGGGAATTTCATTTGGAGGCAGAAAGTGTATTGCTTACTGAACCAGTAAACTGTATACTAGAGAGTGAATATTTATTTAGTGGTATTCAGTAATGAGACATCAGGTCATTTACCATATCCTGCCCAGACATCCAGACAGATGCGTTAAACGCCCACAGCGGCTAAAATCTTTTTTTTTTTTCAGCTGGAAAACGATGCCTAGAGCTTACCCATCATGTTGCACAACGATTTAAGTAAATAAGTCATCGTTTGAGTCTAAGTATGATATATTTGGGCTTGGAGATACTGACGGAACACGTAGGAAAAAGGGTGCATGCTTCTCGAGCAACCGAGGGCGGTGTGCAGACACGTCCCCATCACTATGTTAGGAATACACGGCAGTAGTGTAGCTTGTATGATAGCTCATTAGTATGATGTAAATGGATACAATGATAGCAAGTGGAGTTGTGCCATATAAATGCCTAAAGGGCCTTTCTGTAGTTTAAGGAGGGAGGCAGATGGTAAAAGAGCATTAGCTACCATTTAACCAATGAAAATAAAACAAAGATTTGTGTCTCTCATCTCGATATATGCACACCATGCAATCAGTTTAGATGCTGCCTGTACAGAGAAGCAAACACCTAGGCCTTGAATTGGGGTGGTAGGTGGCCTCAAGGCTATATTGAATCCTGGGACATAAAAAGCGAAAAAGCTGTTGCTCTGCCCTTGAGCAAGGTACTTAACCCCAATTTCTCCAGGGGTGCTACATCCTTGTACAAGAGGAGAAATATACCCCCCCCCACACACACACAATTGAGCAAGCTGTGAAGTTTGTATAGCACTGCTTTTGTAGATGGCTGCTCTTTTGAAGAAAGTTTAAGTTGTAATAATTGCACGTACAGTTGAAGTCGGAAGTTTACATAGACTTAGGTTGAAGTCATTAAAACTCATTTTTCAACCAATCCACAGATTTGAACAAACTATAGTTTTGGCAAGTCGGTTAGGACATCTACTTTGTGCATGACACAAACAATTGTTTACAGACAGATTATTTCACTTATAATTCACTATATCACAATTCCAGTGGGTCAGAAGTTTACATACACTAAGTTGACTGTGCCTTTAAACAGCTTGGAAAATTCCAGAAAATGATGTCATGGCTTTAGAAGCTTCTGATAGGCTAATTGACATAATTTGAGTCAATTGGAGGTGTAGCTGTGGATGTATTTCAAGGCCTACCTTCAAAATATTATTCTGACATTTCACATTCTTAAAATAAAGTGACCTAAGACAGGGTATTTTTACTAGGATTAAATGTCAGGAATTGTGAAAAACTGAGTTTAAATGTATTTGGCTAAGGTGTATGTAAACGTCCGACTTCAACTGTAGGTCACAGGGTTGTTTTACCTAGTTCAATGCACAGATTATAAATTGCTCTAACTGTAAGCTACATCATTTGCTAAATCACAAAAATATTGGCTAAATGTAAATCTAAATGGTTCATAATTCGTGTCTCATTCCCACAATGTGAAAAGGTAAGTGTGTCTTACAGTCTTAATAAGGGCATGCAGCAGGCAGGCATGAGAAAAAATGGTAGTTTCATTCACCAAATAAGGATAGTTACGGTAGCAGTGGTTAGGATAGATAATAACGTTGGCAAAATAGTCAAAAAGGACAAAAACAAACCAACGACAAACACCAAAAAAATCTAAATCAAAATGAACTCAATCCAGGATATTTCCTGATTCGGGAAACGGTATCCTCGGACAAATCTACAGCCTAGTAGTCTAACCACATGGATACTCTCCAGAGCTTACAGACCATCCTTGTACAGCCTAGTAGTCTAACCACATGGATACTCTCCAGAGCTTACAGACCATCCTTGTACAGCCTAGTAGCCTAACCACATGGATACTCTCCAGAGCTTACAGACCATCCTTGTACAGCCTAGTAGCCTAACCACATGGATACTCTCCAGAGCTTACAGACCATCCTTGTACAGCCTAGTAGCCTAACCACATGGATACTCTCCAGAGCTTACAAATATCCACAATTATTACTCTAATAAGTCCCTAAGGTAAAATCCAGCTAAACAATAGTTACAACCTAGATAGGTAAACAGATTTAAGAGATTGAAAATATAGCAATTCTCTAGAGCACGATGCTACTTTCACATTGCAGAGCACTGCAGGGGTGTTTTGTCCCTTCTGAGCACTGCAGGGGTGTTTTGTCCCTTCTGAGCACTGCAGGGGTGTTTTGTCCCTTCTGAGCACTGCCCAAGTGTAAAATGACAGAAAGAACACGGAGGAGTGGTTTGAGGTTGGAAGGCAATCAACAGGGCCAGCCCTAGCTTTTTGGGGGCCCTAAACTAGATTTGGTTGCAGGGGCCCCCCACCTTGCTGGTAAAATATTGTAGTGGTCCCCCTCTTCACAGCGGAAAGAAGACATTTACCTAATTTATTGCAATTCTAAACATTTTGCAATTTGGCGGAGAGAAAATGTTGCGGTTTTAAAACTCATTTTGTGCAATTCTACTCATTGAGCCATGGGGCAGACAGAACATTTTGTAGTTTTAAAGCTAATTTCCTGCAATTCTACACATTTTGCCATGACTTATGCCATGTTCATATGATATCAGGGCCCCTGGGCACATGCCCTGTATTCCTGGTCAATAATTTGGCCATGATTACTACCAGGTGTAGATAACCTGCTAGACTAACCAAACAAACAAATAGTTGCTGACATGGGCTAATTGAATAACTGCCAGTGACTGACATTACAAGATGAAAACTGCTAATGCACTACCAAATCGCACCTTATGTATTCTACTGTTCTAACTCTCACAGTAAGTTGAGACCCGACTGAGTTTTGGTTGGGGGCCCCCTAGCGGCCGCGTATGTCGCTTATGCCCAGGGCCGGCCCTGGCAATCAAGGAACCACAGTGGCTTCAATCAGAGTCCTCAACTAGAGGGACCTGAGCACAGCGATAATAACTGCTAAGTTTCTGGAGCTCTCAGGCGAGGGATGTGCAGGTAGTCTATGTTTTGAAGTTTAATATAGATTAAGGTTTGTTCAAGTGATGGCATTGTAAGATTGAATAGAGCTCTTGTAAAGTTTTCCTTGGATACGTTCTACAGGAATTGTAGTGGGGGGGTCATTTAATCTGAAAATTGGATGTAATCTATCACAGTGCCATCCGTTTTGTTACCAAAGCCCCATATACTACCCACCGACCTGTACGCTCTCGTTGGCTGGCCCTCACTACATATTCGTCGCCAAACCCACTGGCTCCAGGTCATCTATAAGTCTTTGCTAGCTAAATCCCTGCCTTATCTCAGCTCGCTGGTCACCATAGCAACACCCACCTGTAGCATGCGCTCCAGCAGGTATATTTCACTGGTCATCCCCAAAGCCAACACCTCCTTTGGCCGCCATTCCTTCCAGTTCTCTGCTGCCAATGACTGGAACGAATTGCAAAAATCATTGAAGCTGGAAACTACCATCTCCCTCACTAACTTTAAGCATCAGCTGTCAGAGCTGCTTACCGATCACTGCACCTGTATACAGCCCATCTGTAAATAGCCCACCCTACTACCTCATCCCCATATTATTTTTGCAAATTTTCACCCCAGTATCTCTATTTGCACATCATCATCTAGCACATCTATCAGTCCAGTGTTAATGCTCATTTGTAATTATTTCGCCACTATGGCCTATTTATTGTCCTACCTTCCTAATCTAACTACATTTGCACACACTGTACATAGATTTTCTATTGTGTTATTTACTGTACGTTTGTTTATCCCATGTGTAACTCTGTGTTGTTTTGTTGTCACACTGCTTTGCTTTGTCTTGGCCAGGTCGCAGTTGTAAATGAGAACTAGTTCTCAACTGGCCTACCTGGTTAAATAAAGAAAATAAAAAAAAATAAAATCATGCTTTCATCCATATAACATTTTACAGCTTGTTCCTCGTCTGTCACACAGAAAGTAAGTAGGTGTTGACTCCATCTTCATATTTAACTTTTTAGCCCAAGGAGGGCACTGTGGTCCAATTTTTGCTTGGTGACAGTTTGACAGTGTGGCACTAGTCTCATAGTAGCAGGTTCAAGTTCAGTGAAAGTTTATATATTCAGTGCTGCTTCATGTTGAATGGTTTGAAATACTCACAAACACCAGACGATGTACTGTACATATCATATATTTCACCAAGTGTTTTCTGGGAGTGTAAAATATGGAAATGTTTTAATAAATTAAAAAACAATGTCTCCTTCATATGTTAATCTAATCAGGAATCCTGAGGTTTGTCGTTCATCATTTAATAGATAATACCTCCATACTTGGACTTCAGTGGTCAGAGAGGAACAGAGGGGAACAAAGAGAGTTCCTGTAGAAAACAAAAGATTAGACTGACCGGCAGTTAGCGGTTAGCGGTTTGAGCGTTGGACCAGTAACCGAAAGATCGCTGGTTTGAATACCTGAGCCGACAAGGTGAAAAACTTGCCGATGTGTCCTTGAGCAAGGCACTTAACCCTAATTTGCTCCATGGGCTGACCCTGTAGGTAGGCCGTCAATGTAAATAAGAATTTGTTATTAACTGACTTGCCTAGTTAAATAAAGCTGTGATCCCTCACTGATGCAACCTGTTAAATGATGAAGGGGAGGAGGCAGGTTAAAGAAGGATTTTTAAGCTTTGAGACAATAGAGACATGGGATTGTGTATGTGTGCCATGCAGAGGGTGAATGGGCACCGGTTTGTGTCAAGAACTGCAACACTGCTGTGTTTCTCCTTTGTCCACCACCCAAAGGACATCCAGCCAACTTGACACAACTGTGGGAAGCATTGGAGTCAACATGGACCAGCATCCCTGTGGAACACTTTCGACACCTTTGTAATCCATGCCCCCAACGAATTGAGGCTGTTCTGAGGGTAAAAGGGGTGGCGTGCAACTTAATATCAGGGAGGTGTTCCAAATGTTTTGTACAGTCGTGCCTGATAGCAACTTACTCCCAAATGTCTATGTCTAAGAACATTAGCTACAAAACTGAATGGCTGGTTGGATTGTGTAGCCTTTGTTTCAGTACGCCCTACCTCATGTAACCATCCAATCCCTACTTTGATAGAGTGAGGCTCAAAATGATCAACAGTGTCTGTGACTAGCTTCTCAATCTAAACTGAGACCCTAACTTCAATTGATTTCTTAATAAAAGCACAGTAGCACGATAAGCACATTTGCTACTTTTCAGATATTACAGCACACTGCTAAAAAGACAATGCCTTTTAGGAAACTGTAAAGTGATCCGGTATCTCTATTTAGCCAAACGTTAGACCGTTGAGACGGCCCATAATAGTTTGATGTTCTTTAAGTGACAGCAAACAAGATTGCTTTCAACACTGCAGGTCTTCAGAAAAGACATCTTGTATATGACATGCATTCATCCATGCTATGTTGTAAAAGTAAATATGAATAAATTGTGAGTTCCATCATAACAGACCTATAGGAGAGACCGAGGGCAATTGGAACACCTTGATTTACTCCGATCAAAAACAATCAAATCCAAATAAGTAAAGGACACTACACAGAGCTGAGCCTTAAACCGTGAGCCAGATGTTTCTATGAGCACTCAGAGACCAATTTGATATCTGGGGAAGGAAAGCTCTAATAACCCGGTCTCATCCTGGCCATTTAACTATTATGCAGATGACTCCACACTAGTTATCGGGAACCTTGATAGCCAATTTGGCAGCAGTATTTACTTTACAATCATCAACTCTCCTCCTCCCTGAGAAGAGGGCTAGCCACATCCTGAACTTGGACAGAATTAAAGCCTGGTGCGCAGCAGGGCAGAACCCTAATTTGAGACATTGCCATCTGAATTTTCCTGATAATTGTGTGCTACACTCTTAGAAAAAACTTGTTACCTAGAACATAAAATGGTTCTTTGGCTGGCTCCATAGGCAAACCCTTTGAAGAACCCTTTTTGGTTCCAGGTCGAACCTATTTTGGTTCCATGTAGAACCCGCTCCACAGAGGATGGGGACAGCTGAAGAACCCTTTTGGAACCTTTTTGGAAGAGTGTATAACTGTTATTCTACACTGTACAGCTCATCGGCGGCAGGTAGCCCAGTGGTTAGAGTGTTGGGCCCATAACCGAAAGGTTGCTGGATCAAATCCCCGAGCTGACAAGGTAAAAATCTGTCGTTCTGCCCCTGAACAAGGCAGTTAACCCACTGTTCCTAGGCCGTCATTGAAAATAAGAATATGTTCTTAACTGACTTGCCTAGTAAAATAAAGGTAAAATAAATAAATAAATGAATTAATCTTAGTTAGTACCCTTCTCTGTTATTCCCTACCGGATTAAAGGAATGTTACCGTGTTGCATTCTCTTATTATTGAATCCAACCAGTAAAGTCCAAACTAAGTGTAGGCTTCTATACTTACTAATGACTTTTGTTTGCTAAACTCAACTGCCCCTGTTACAGCTGCACTGAAGGTCGCTTCGCTTTGTTTGGGGGTCAAATAACAATTGGCATTGTAAATCGTCTGGAGCCATTCCATGGTACATACCAGAGAGGGTGGGCACCAAAATAAAACTGGACAGGACCTGCATGTTTTACGAGCTTCCCATGGGGTGGACTTAATGGAATGGTTGCATTAGCCCTCTTCAATGACAATCAACTGATTTAATGTTAGGGGGGTTGGCAACTAGAGCTATGCAGGGCTCGATCCATTTATAACCTGGCTGACACACTGAGTTTCCATCTGTGTCTCTATGTAGGTTAACACTCATTGACTGGCTGGGCGTTCTGTTCAAGTACAAGTGGAAGCCAGCAATGAGCTGTATAGGCATTACAACATTATAAAGAACAGATCTGCAGTAGGCTACTGTAAGTAATCTCATTTAAATATTTATGTAATTGTCAGTCATTTTATGGCTGGTAGAACATTTCACTTTAATAGGATAACTGATGCATATGATGGTGAACAGGATAATTTCAGAATCCTGGAGCTGTTCAGTTCAGTTACAATAATAGAGATAATAACATTTACATCATTTAGCAGACGCTCTTATCCAGAGCAACATACAATAGTGAGTGCATACATTTTCATACTGGTCCCCCGTGGAAATTGAACCCACAACCTTGGTGTTGCAAGATCAACAGTGTATAATGTTTGACACAATAATGCAACAATTAGTTATAAACGTTAAATTATATTTCATATTCCCATTTTTTGTGAGTTATCAGCAGTTGATTACTGAAGAAAATAACTCATAAATGCTTCATGAGTTTTAGTTCAACCGTCGTACGCCATCAGACACTATATAAACACTATATAGCCTCAAAACATGGTTAAAACTATACATTTGATATCATGGATGGTCAGTCCTTGCATCCATAACTCTGTCTATGAATTTGAGAGGTTGTGTTTCTCCAGCCCCATACCTCAGCTTTTTACCGAAATGAGGGCAGAGAAAACACTTTGTTATTGTTTCTACAGCTGATTGCTCCTTTAGGCCTACCTGGGCTCTGTAGTGTTATTAGCTTTATTTGGCTTTTATTTGATAGGCAGGTAGAGTGAGCTCCCTTACAAAAATGAATTAGTTGCGGTAAACTTCCCGCAAGTTAGTGGCAGATTTTCTGCAAACGAAATAGTGTGCGGCAAAAATGTTGTCCGAAGTTTGCAAACGTTTGCTGCTAGTGGAGAATCTGTCCTAAACATTTGGCAACAATAATAGTTCGCCAGAGGTTTGTTTCTGGCAGACAATTCTCTCAAGATTCTATTTGAATTTGTGGCAAACCTGTGGCAGTTCCTATGGAGCAGTTCCAAGACCAGTATGAGTTGATTTGACGTTGGCAGACAAAGCAAAACTTCAATTTTGCAGATGAATACCCTTCCCCTTCCAGTGGTGTTGGAAGAGGCTGGAAGGAGGATGCATCAAAACACTGGAAATATGTTTGTGGTGCAATCACTCATTTTGAGTGATAAATGAGTGTACTTCAAGACTGCCAAGATAAAAAAAAATGCATGTATTCTCAAATGTGGCCCATACATTCATTCTTTGTAACAATTAGATATTTCATTGTTTAAAACTACATTGAACAAAAATATAAATGATATAGCTATTTTCAGGTCTCTCCAGAGATGTTAGATCGGGTTCAAGTCCGTGCTCTGGCTGGGCCACTCAAGGACATTCAGAGACTTGTCCCGAAGCTACTCCTGAGAGCTCTGGAGCTGGTTTTCATCAAGGATCTCTCTGTACTTTGCTCCGTTCATCTTTCCCTCAATCCTGACTAGTCTCCCAGTCCCTGCCGCTGAAAAACATCCCCACACCATGATGCTGCCACCACCTTGTTTCACCGTAGGGATGGTGCCTAGTTTCCTCCAGACGTGACGCTTGACATTCAGGCCAGAGTTCAATCTTGGTTTCATCAGACCAGAGAATCTTGTTTTGCATGGTCTGAGAGTCTTTAGGTGCCTTTTGGAAAACTCCAAGCAGGCTGTCATGTGCATTTTATATTTATCTGGCCACTTTACCATAAATAGCTGATTGGTGGAGTGCTGCAGGGTTAGTTGTCCTTCTGGAAGGTTCTTCAACCTCCACAGAGGAACTCTAGAGCTCTGTCAGAATGACCATCGGGTTCTTGGTTACCTCCCTGACCAAGGCCCTTCTCCCCTGATTGCTCAATTTGGACGGGCGGCCAGCTCTAGGAAGAGTCTTGGAGTTTTCATACTTCTTCCATTTCAGAATGATGGAGACCACTGTGTTCTTGGGGACCTTCAATGCTGCAGAAATGTTTTGATACCCTTCCCCACATCTGTGCCTCGACACAATCCTGTCTCGGAGCTCTACGGACCATTCCTTTGACCTCATGGCTTGGTCTTTGCTCTGACCTGCACTGTCAACTGTGGGACCTTATATAGACAGGTGTGTAACCTTTCCAAATGTCCAATCAATTGAATTTACTACAAGTTGTAGAAACATCTCAAGGATCAACGGAAACAGGAAGCACCTGAGCTAAATTTAGAGTCTCGTAACATAGGGTCTGAATAAAAAAAATGCCATTCTAAAATGTGCAGTTTGTCACACAACACAACGTCACACGTCTCCAGTTTTGAAGGACGGCAGGAATGTCCACCAGAGCAGTTGCCAGACAATTGAATGTTCATTTCTCTACCATAAGCTACCTTCAATGTTGTTTTAGAGAATTTGGCAGTATGTCCCACCGGCCTCACAACCACAGACCACGTGTAACCACGCCAGCCCAGGACCTCCACATCCGGATTCTTCACCTGCGGGATCGTCTGAGACCAGTCACCCAGACAGCTGATGAAACTATGGGTTTGCATAACTTTCGAATTTCTGAACAAACCCTGGGTCACCAGCGACCTGAAGGCCCTGCTGAATGAGAAGAAGAGGGCCTTCAAGGAGGGGGACAGGGACAAATTGAAATGCGTCCAGAGGGAGATGAAGTTGCAGATTGCTGAGGGGAAGAGAGGGTATAAGGAGAAGATGGAGGACAAGCTGAGGCAGAGCCAGGTGAGAGAGGTGTGGAAGGATATGAGAAATATCACTGGATTCAAAAATTCAAACAGTAGGCAGACGCAGGGGACCCAGGACAGAGCCAATGAGCTGAACCAATTTTTTAACAGGTTCGATACTGGCCCTGTCCACCTCCCCTCCAGCTCCCCAGGCCACACACCCTCACGGCTGTCCCACCCCCACTTTGCTCACAACACCTCTGTTGAGACAATCAGCGACCCCCTCCCCACCTCCGCCCCCGCTCCCTCTGGACTGATCTGCAACACCTCCCTTCCCCCCACCTCTGGACTGATCCTCAACACCCCCCTTCCCCCCACCTCCCCACCTGGGCTGGCTTTCACCACCAACCAAGTGAAGAGAGAGCTGGAGAGACTACATCAGTGGAAAGCGGCGGGCCCTGACGGCATCAGCCCAAGGGTGCTTAGGGTCTGTGCTGACCAACTGTGTGGAATACTCCAGCGACGCTTCAACCTTAGCCTGAGCCTGGAAAGGGTCCCTGTGCTGTGGAAAACATCCTATTTGGTTTGTGCGACTACAGAGCTGTGTGTCAGAACGGGCAGTGAGCAACACAGGGCCCCCCAAGGGAACTGTCCTATCCCCCTTCCTGTTCACCTTCTACACCTCGGACTTCAGATATAACTCTGAAACATACCACTTACAGAAGTTCTCGGATGACTCCGCTTTGTAGGGTGCATCAGGGGTGGGCAGGAGGAGGAGTACAGGAGCACAATCAATGACTTTGTGTTGTGGTGTGAGCAGAACCGCCTTCAGCTCAACATCAGCAAAACAAAGGAGATGGTGGTGGACTTCAGGAGAACTAAGGCCCAAATGACTGCAGTCCCTATGCAGGGGATGGATGTGGAAATGGTTGGGTCATACAAGTTCCTGGGAGTCCATATGGACAACAGGCTGGAATGGGCTGGTAACACTGGGGCTCTGTACAAAAAGGGCCAGAATAGTTCTGTGTGAATGAGACCAGTGGACTCAATAGGCTGAGTGAATGAGTAGTGGATGTCATCAACCTTTTTTCAAAGTGTTTGACAAAGTCATCCACAGAGAAGGAGGAGGGAGGGGGTGGAGGGTTAAGTAGGGAGGTAAATAGTTAGAGGTAGAAACTTGACTTTTAGAGTGATAGAAAGTGCCTTTAGCAGTGGATACAGAGGAAGAGAAGGTAGAGAGGAGGGAGTCAAAGAATGATAGGTTCTGTAGAAGTTTTGTTTTCCTACATTTTCCCCCAGCTGCCCGCAGCCCTGTTCTGTAAGCTTGCAATGAGTCACTCATCCACGGAGCAGGAGGGGAGGGCAGACCCGGCCGGGCGGAAAAGGGACAGTGCGAGTCATAGGATACGGAACGGGAGGATAGTAGGGTCGAAGAGGCAGAATTAGGAGACAGGAGGTAGAATGATTTAGCAGAAGGGAGCGACGATAGGATAGAAAAGGAGCGAGTAGAAAAGAAAAGGAAACAAAGTAGTGATCAGAGTCCTGGAGGGGGGTTAGTAGGTGAGCAGCCTCTAGTAAAGATGAGGTCAAGGGTATTCCCTGCCTTGTGAGTTGGAGGGGATTCGGAAAGGGTGAGGTAAAAAGAGGCAAGGAAGGGAAAGAAAGGGGTGGAAACAAATGAATCGAAGGCAGATGTCGGGAGGTTGAAGTCACCAAGTACGAAGAGCGGTGAACCATCATCAGGAAATGAGCTTATCAAGGAGTCAAGCTCATTGAGGAACTCTCCAAGGGCTCCTGGTTGGTGATAGATGACAATAATGTTAAGCTTGAGTGGACAAGCGACAGTGACAGCCTAGAATTCAAATGAGGAGATAGACAGGTGAGATGGGGAAAAAAGAGAGAATACATAGTCAGATGAAGAAAGGGCAGCTGGAGTAGCAGTGTTCTCTGGGTGATCCACGTCTCCGTCAGGGCCAAAAAGTCAAGCAACTGAAGGGCAGCATAGATCAACTCGTCGCTTTGAACCGCAGATTGGCATTTCCAAACGCTGCCAGAGACCTGGAATTCCACATGGGTTGTGCGCGCAGGGTGCACTAAATTAGAAGGGTTGCAGCCAAGGGGTGGGGAGTGCCTGTAAAGCCTACAGGGAGAGATGTGAACAGGTATAGAAAACACACACATTATTGACAAAGCTACAAAAGAGCTAAATGAGATAACCTGTAAATAACTTGGTAAGATACTCAAGTGAGAGAGAGCTGTGGAGCCTTCCTCTCTTTTGTTCCTCGAACATCTCCACAGAACAACTCTGCAGAACCGTTGACAAAACCGCTACTGACACGACCGCCACTTACAGCTGCCGTAGAGAAACCCGGGGAGACTGAAGAACTAACACTAATTGCATAGCAGAGGTAGAGAGCATACATCCCTATGCTATCTGCTGATTGCTTAGCAGAGGTGAATTGCCCTGCCTGTTGATCCTGGTTGATGTGTCAACAACTATCTGCAAATGATGGGCAGTCAGCAGTTCACACACCAAGTAGGCTACTGGGAAGACAGCACTTAAAGTAGATGGTCCTAGCTAGAAAAAAGACAGTATTAGACAACAACAGATAAAGCCAAAAACATTAGATTTAACACCCCTGGAGATTTCATGAGTTATCTTGCTATAGTTTGAAGCATGGCAATTTGAATGCACAGAGATACCGTGACGAGATACTGAGTCATATTGTCGTGCCATTCAACCTCCGCCGTCACCTCATGTTTTAGCATAATGCACGGCCCCATGTCGCAAGGATCTGAACACAATTCTCTGAAGCTGAAAATGTCCCAGTTCTTCCATGGCCTGCATACTCACCAGACATGTTACCAGACACTAATTTCAATTGACTGATATTTACTGTAAAATCTTTGAAATTGTTGCATGTTGCATTTATATTGTTCAGTGTAGTTATTCCTTGTCTCTTTGTGTTAGGCAAGCTGAGCAGTCAGTGTGGAACAAGCCAATAGTTCCATCAGATTGATCATGCATGTGAACTACAGTATAGGGGAAAATACATTCATGTTGTGGATTTATTTTTCAAGCTCTTCCGAGAGCGATGATCGCTATTGGTGAACCACTTAGGTTATGGTGACAACAGCATCTTATCAAGGATTATCATGGATGTTTTTATTCTAGCAGGTCAATAAGCTGCCATCTGAAAAGTCCATCCCAAGAGAAATGAATATGTCGGCAGGCCTACTGCCTGCAGAGTGACTATTCAAATGTCTCTCCCCACTGTCACTAATGCTCTTTAAATCCTTGCAGATAGGAACATCTGTCCCATAAATATATAATAATCTCATGCTTGCCCACACAGACGTCCTCCGGTCCTGTCCTATCCGTGGAGACAATACTCAGTCTGAGTGTAGAGTATTTGCAGGGTATAATCAATATTATTATGGCAGGATAATTTGAGTCGCATTCACTTTATGTTTCACCTGTCCTCAGTGAACAACTATAGCTCAAATATCTGGTAGATCAAAGCGCTTCAGACACAACTCTGTGATTGTCTTTTAAACAGATGGACTGAATAGAAATAGTTGGATTCAAGGGTGAGGACACAGGCAGGGGAATTCTATCCAAATCGGTTTCCCAGTAGGCTCCTTGATTAGATGCATCCACAGCCTGTTGTCTGACTTAAATAGAAGCACAGAGCATGGCCTTTTATAGTAGTCCCCCTATTGTTGGCAGCATCACAGTCAGGGAGGGGGTGAGGATGACACCTGGACAGAGAGAATAAAGGTCCCCAGCCACTCCAGAACACCTCTACCCAGTGTGTGTTACCCTCTGCAGTGTCATTCCTCCTGTGCCCCCTTGTGTGTAGTCGTGCACCTCGGTCCTCACAATGGCACCCAAGAAGAAGGAAGAGCCCAAAGAAGCACCCAAACCCAAGGCCCCAGAGCCTGAGCCCGTCAAGATCCCGGAGTTTAACCCTACAGAAGTCGTGGTACAGAAAAACTCATATTTTCACTTTGGTTTGCATGAAGAAGGGAACAGGGAAAATATGTTGAGCTTTGGATGTGGGTGTTGGATGGGCAAACGTCAACATAACAATGTTTTTATTATTATTTGTTATTTTTGAATGTGTTTAAAATGCTTTTTTTTATTAGGGATTTATTCAAGATTAAAAATGTGTGTTAATTATATATTTATTAAATGCTAAAATCATATAATTTCATTCAGGTTTCATTCTTTTCATATTCATCGAATTGATAAGAAACTTTTAATCTCAACATCAAGCCATCTATCGACTTCAGGGCAAAACTGACCTTTCAAGGAGATGGTAATAACAGTTTGGTCTTCCATTGATAGTCATCTGTGTTTTTCAAGAACTTTAGAGACATGAACAATGCAGTGCATACAAATAGACCTCCTACAGTTCAGCAGTTTGGACATGGTTCGATTAAAGGTCCAATGCAGCCGTTTCTAAATCAACATCAAATCATTTCTGGGTAACAATTAAGTACCTTACTAACCATACAGTATTCAAAAAAAAAGTCACAACAGCTATGATGGAAACAGGTCGTTTCGGTACAATTTTGTAAACGCCGACAGATCATTTGTGCGTTTGACATGGTGGGATATTTTTGTGTAGATACAATTTATTAAGCGAGAAATGGTGGTGGAAATGCTTTTATGTGAAAATATTGATATAATAACCATGATATCGAAGTGAACTTGGAGTTTTATGAAAATTTCCCCCCCGGGGGATCAATAAGGTACCTATCTATCTATCTATCTATCTATCTATCTATCTATCTATCTATCTATCTATCTATCTATCTATCTATCTATCTATCTATCTATCTATCTATCTATCTATCTATCTATCTATCTATCTATCTATCTATCTATCTATCTATCTATCTATCTATCTATCTATCTATCTATCTATCTATCTATCTATCTATCTATCTATCTATCTATCTATCTATGTGTCTATCTATCTATCTATCTATCTATCTATCTATCTATGTGTCTATCTATCTATCTATCTATCTATCTATCTATCTATCTATCTATCTATCTATCTATCTATCTATCTATCTATCTATCTATCTATCTATCTATCTATCTATCTATCTATCTATCTATCTATCTATCTATCTATCTATCTATCTATCTATCTATCTATCTATCTATCTATCTATCTATCTATCTATCTATCTATCTATCTATCTATCTATCTATCTATGTGTCTATCTATCTATCTATCTATCTATCTATCTATCTATCTATCTATCTATCTATCTATCTATGTGTCTATCTATCTATCTATCTATCTATCTATCTATCTATCTATCTATCTATCTATCTATCTATCTATCTATCTATCTATCTATCTATCTATCTATCTATCTATCTATCTATCTATCTATCTATCTATCTATCTATCTATCTATCTATCTATCTATCTATCTATCTATCTATCTATCTATGTGTCTATCTATCTATCTATCTATCTATCTATCTATCTATCTATCTATCTATCTATCTATCTATCTATCTATCTATCTATCTATCTATCTATCTATCTATCTATCTATCTATCTATCTATCTATCTATCTATCTATCTATCTATCTATCTATCTATCTATCTATGTGTCTATCTATCTATCTATCTATCTATCTATCTATCTATCTATCTATCTATCTATGTGTCTATCTATCTATCTATCTATCTATCTATCTATCTATCTATCTATCTATCTATCTATCTATCTATCTATCTATCTATCTATCTATCTATCTATCTATCTATCTATCTATCTATCTATCTATCTATCTATCTATCTATCTATCTATCTATCTATCTATCTATCTATCTAGATGATGTAGTGTGTGGTCCTCCCACTATGACAGTTTATTAGGCTGCAGATTGGGTGAAAGGGTAAGGGTATTATTCTGGTGACATGATGATTGATGCCTGACTGCCGTTTGACATATAAACATATTCTCGTTCTCATCCATAATAACCTCATCATGTAGACCACCCTACCCACTCAGCCTATATCTGCGAACTGTTGGCTAAAATGCACGTGTGAAGACCAGAGAAGGCACATTTTCTATTTAACGCAACAGTTTTTTGTGGCAAAACTATCGGTAGAGTTGAACGCGATGGAACTTTAAATTTGTATTTGGTACATGGAAACATTTTGTGTGCACTTCATCATCACTCACTGACTTTTATCTGCAACAAGTCTGTTAAGTGGAAACACCACTGGTGGGAAAAGGCGCATATTTTCTTTATACAGATTTTAGAATATTCACATGAAGATCTGTCGCCAATTGGATGGAACCCTAGCTAGTGTGATTGTTTTAAATGAAAATGGCCAAAAAATACATCAAAATGGCTTCTTACCTAAGAGCAATTTCTCAAGCAATATATGGGGAGGGGAAAACTGAAAATGTGTTGTTATTGGCAGAGAGGTTTGGAACCCTCTTTCTTATTGGTCTATTAACTAATTTACTGCCTGGTGATGTCACCAGTCAGGCCAAAACGCCATCCCACCAAAACAGGCTGAAATATGAGGCAGTCATTTCAAACAGCTCTTACCCTAAAAGGGCATTATCATAATTGTCACAATTTCAAAGTAATATTCTAACCTCCATAATGTGGAAATATATTTAAAATCACGTATTTGATCTGGTCCCTTAAAGATAATACCAGTAGCATGACGGATTGAAGAGCAACAATGATAATTAACTTATATGCAAATTTCTACATGCATTTCAAGACCTTTTAAAAGGTATTTTATCTTCATACTATTATTTATTTATTATTATTTATTTTTTATATTATTTACCATTGCAAATACCACTGAAAATACTTTAGCACAAATCCAACATACACGATAGGAAAACCGTCAAGAGAGGTTACGGTAGTGAACATGTGCATCCTCAGTACATGAAGTATATCAAATGAATATAAATAGGATTTTAATACCGTTTTAGATTAGACCTTTGAAGTTTTTCAGATAACCTGAAAGGTTGGTGGAGCACAATTACATTTTCATGACCTTCTCCATTTCCCGTTCACTTTCGTCTAGAGTGAGTTAAGGGACTTAACCCTAACCTCCTTCGTCAGCTGTGAAATGCTGACCCTATTAATACTGAACTTCTTCTCTGTGCTGGTGAAGTGTCATTTAATCATTTACATGACACTTGTAACCTCCATCCTACACATCATATTGTGTTACGACAACAGAGACGGTGTCAAACGTAGACAGTAAAACCAATCGACACTGACCAAGCCCTGGCTTTAGATGCCTGGAATACGTAGGGGGTAACTGGAGCCTGATGAATGTTTGGACACCTGATTTAACATGCAGTTAACTATGTTGTTAGCCATTTTAAATCACTACTTTATGTCCACATCATGAACCAAAATGTTTATTTTGTTTTTCTTTTCAGCTTGAATTCACTCCTGAGCAGATTGAGGGTAAGATTGAGATTATAGTTACAGTTGTACCACTTATTCTAATAGAGGTTGTTTTTGGGTTGTATTTTAGTATTTTCGAACATGAGAATACCCAGAAGTGCCTTATACAGTCGAGGTGACTATTTGGAGACTGTTGGCATTTGATAGGTTGAGAGTTTGTTCTCTAGTCATTAGCTAATTAAATTGACGGTTTGTGGAAGTGTTCTGAGTGCAACAATATCAATTTACATCTGTTCACAATGTCGTGTGACAGATGACAACAATGATAACATTTCTCCATCGACAGTATTGTTTTTAAGTGGACGGATGTTCCTGAAAGTGCAAATCATAGGTCCTTGTAGCTCAGATGCTAGAGCATGGTGATTGTAGCGCCAGGGTAGTGGGTTTGCTTCCCAGGACCACCCGTATGTAAAATGTATGCACGCATGACTGTAAGTTGCTTTGGACATACGCGTCTGCTAAATGAAAACAGGAGGCAATCACCCTTTGATTTCCTCACCACTTCAATATGTGGTGGAACACTGTTAGCATAACACAGATTGTGGCATTTCCAGCCTCTCCTCAAATTGCAATCTGCATGCAGTGAGACCTGCCTGCTTTCAGGGCCCTGCCAGACACTCACTGCTCTCAGAAAACTAAGCGGAATTGAATTCATACACACAATGACACGTTCGTGTTGCTCTCTCCACAGATTTCAAGGACGCTTTCCAGCTGTTCGACAGGACACCACTCAATGAGATGAAGATCACATACGGACAGTGTGGCGATGTGATCAGGGCACTGGGGCAGAACCCCACCAACGCTGAAATCATGTACGTCCTTGGAAAGCCCAAGGCTGAGGGTAAGCCCATGCAACATGCTGTGATCTGTTTTATATCTGATATGCTTATCAGTTTGCTTTCTTTGATGTTTCATCAATAAGCTTTAAAAATGTAGCAATTATTACTTTTTATATTTTAAATCTAATGAGGGTAATCATATATTTAATATGTATTATTTTATATTCAATCTAAGTCAATATTATTCATTTCCAGCCCCTGTATTGGTGGTAGTGTGGATGGTTTCAATGACATTAGATTTTGCTGTTTCATACACAGAGATGGCGACAAAGATGCTGGACTTCGACAGCTTCCTGCCGATCCACCAACACATCTGCAAAGCGAAGGACCGCGGCACATATGAGGACTTTGTTGAGGGTCTGAAGGTGTTCGACAAACTGGGCGACGGCACAGTCATGGGCGCTGAGCTCAGGCACGTCCTGGCTTCACTGGGTGAGTCCAAGGCCTCAGACATCTTTAACATACGTCATACAATAATACAAACAAAAATAGTTTGACCTTGCCTGGTCCCACAATATATGCGCTGTAGCCAACTCTTTATTGTCATACCGTTGACAACGTTAGAAGAGTTGGCTGCAGCACATACATTACGGGACCAGGCTAAAGTAGGCTATAAAGGTTTTAGGGCAGACTCAATTTATATTATAAGAATTTGTTCTTAACTGACTTGCCTAGTAAAATAAAGGTAAAAAAAAACAATATTGTTGATTGGTTGCAGGTGAAAAGATGAAGGAGGAGGAGGTTGAGCAGCTCATGACAAACCAGGAGGACGCCAACGGCTGTGTAAACTACGAAGGTAAGAAATAATGCCCTCTTCTTGCCATCGTTGACTAAACATTCCAAAACGTAGCTTTTAAATCAATCAAGATTTCCGTATGTAATTCTCTTGTCTATTTTTCCTCACAGCTTTTGTAAAACACATCATGGCATCTTAAAATGGCTGCCGGGACACCCGATAGTTGAAGACAGGTGATTGTTCATATGTTTATGTAAAGTCCACCCCATGTCCCTGATCCCTTGTGCTCATCTCATGTGCCCAATTGGATTGCTATCCCATCACGTGACAGGACCGACTAATTTCAACTAACTGTTCATTGTTTTCTATCGTTCCCCTTCTTGTTGACTCAAATAACAAATGTTATAGTACATCCCCACTGTTTATTTGTGGATCAAAACGTGTAATTAAACAGTGATTCATTATTGGTCATATTTTCCTTGCAATGCTCCCTGTATCCAGTAGAGGGTGCCATTGGTCCAAGCAGATAACTGATGTTGTGGCTAATATGATAATAGCAAATATACTGTACTTTACCAAACAATCAGCTCACAGTGATAAATGAAAAGACATTTGTACAGAAAAGGAACAGGCATACGGAGGTCCTTTATAGTCATGCATCAAAAATGACAATTCTTCTTACTGTATCAAGTTAAGCTTTATGGACAATCTTAAGAAAAGGATGTAATATATTTAATTGACACACAGTCAGTATCCATTGTAATCATCTCTATCACATACATTCACATTCCAGGCACAATCATGTGGCCACAAAGTGAAGTCTCTATTCTTCCACTGTCTGGTCTGTCAAGACATATTTGAATGCTTTACTTAAGTCAATTTCACTTGAAAGGAATAACTCCGCATAAAATTCTAGCAAAAGTCAGAGCTAATTAATTTTGTCAGTGTCCACACAGAACAAGGCCAACTTTTTATGTCTCCATTGTTCTCAAACCACACAACCTATGGCACCTTCATGATCCCACTTGGTTTTCCTGGTTGCAGACACAAGAGGGCAGACATGTATCAAGTACTGAAAGAAAAATGACTATTTATGTCAGAAAACATCTTATAAGACCAAATTAATATATTATCAGGGTGGATAAGAGCTTCATTTCAAACATAAACTGTCAAATATCAAGCTAGTTTATAAAAAGTAAAGAGTTTGTTTAAAATATTTCAATGCAGTTTATAGGCCTACATTATATAAATTGGCTTCTCACCGTCAACAAATAGATGGAGCCAGTGGTCGGAGAACCAGAGACCCTTCATCGGCTGTGTTTGGTTTGTTCAATTGATTATTTTCAGCAGGAAAACACGCCATAATCACCTGGTATTACAAATCTGATTCAAGATGATTGGATAACTGTCCAATTACAGATCAGTAGGTCTACATGTCACCAGTGTCCGATTACAGGTCAGTAGGTCTACATGTCACCAGTGACCGATTACAGGTCCATAGGTCTACATGTCACCAGTGACCGATTACAGGTCAGTAGGTCTACATGCCACCAGTGATTGATTACAGATCAGTAGGTCTTCTTGTCACCAGTGTCTGATTACAGATCAGTAGGTCTACATGTCACCAGTGTCCGATTACAGATCAGTAGGTCTACATGTCACCAGTGTCTGGTTACAGATCAGTAGGTCTACATGTCACCAGTGTCTGATTACAGATCAGTAGGTCTACATGTCACCAGTGTCCACATGATGTTCTTTTTCTTATTCAGCATTTCCATTTCAGTATACATTGTAACATACATACCTTTCATTTGGATAAAATGTCTTGCCAATTTGATGATCTGACTTCTAGGAAGAGTAGAGTGACATTGTCTTAATGTACACTGTAGCACTTGGGACATTATGTTGTTTTAGCCCAAGTCCCCATGGCTCAACCCCAGGAAGACCCCTGAATGCTGCTGTCTGTACTAACTGACATTTAAATAGAATGCTGCTGTCTGTACTAACTGACATTTAAATAGAATGTTGCTGTCTGTACTAACTGACATTTAAATAGAATGTTGCTGTCTGTACTAACTGACATTTAAATAGAATGTTGCTGTCTGTACTAACTGACATTTAAATAGAATGCTGCTGTCTGTACTAACTGACATTTAAATAGAATGCTGCTGTCTGTACTAACTGACATTTAAATAGAATGTTGCTGTCTGTACTAACTGACATTTAAATAGAATGTTGCTGTCTGTACTAACTGACATTTAAATAGAATGCTGCTGTCTGTACTAACTGACATTGAGATTCATTAAGCCTGAATGACTTAATAGACAGACCTGCTGTTGATAGGACATCTCCCGTCAGTACATTGTGAACCAAATACTGCTATTTAGCATGTACAGTATTGTGTGCTACTATGACTTTTAAACTGACTACTACAGATGTAGGATCTTAATTTGAGACAGTTTGCTACAGCAGAATATAATCCTGCAGCCACAGGAAATGGGAATTATTATATGGATTATAAATAATGGACAATTCTTGTAGGGGTTAATACATCTTTCGCTAGGGAAAATCAAGGCTGACATTTCAAAGTGGAAATGAACAACAGCAGAAGAGTGATCAAATTAAGATCCTACATCTGTATGACTACAATAGTACTGCTAAAGTAATATCATCATCACAATCTCTTACAATTTCCACCAACAAATCTGCTTTCACTACGACAGAACAATGATCACAAACTAGTGTCGTTTGAAGGCATTTGTGTCTCACCATGCATGTGTCTGTGTGTGTCTAAAGCGATTGGATGATCGGGGTCTGTGTGGTCCAGCAGTAACAGTGGCGTCATGACATGCCAATCCTTTTACTTTGAACTATAGAAATACCGGGAGGTTAACTTCATTTGTATTAGTAATTAGTTGTGTATATTAAATAATTAATTTAACCTAAGGCAATTTAATCAAACCGGTCAAAGCAATGTTTACGAGGTATCATTGTTTACAATCGTCACTACTGCCGATGCACACACACTTCTTATTTTGGTAGTAGTTGGTTTCTACAGTACCCGAAACATTTTACTTGCCTTAGGGGGAAACTATCATGGCGTTGAGTAAAATATTTATTACACTTGTATAACCCACGTTTGTATTCACTCCTTTTTCACTGTCTCCAAGCTTGCAATTGAAAAGGCTTATATAAACCGGATGTGTAGCTATATCAGTGTGCAATAACTCTTACTCACCCATCCTGTGATGTGACAACTGATTTTTTGGAAACAGTGGGACCTATTTACGGTCCAAAATTAGGTAACATACCCCTATCTCCACTAAAAAAGGTTGATTCGCTCCCTCTCCTGACCTTGTTCGGCTATCTTTTCCTCTCTCATCGCGAGGAACATTTATATATAATCACCATCATCATTTCATTTTCCCAGCATCTTGCATCATATGATTTTATGCATAACCAAAGTCACAAGGTCACATACATATTATCCTGAAATGCTGCTCCAGAAAACATTGAGCTGATTGAAGGTCCATCCTTAGTTAAGCTTCCTTCATGTAGCTATTTAGGGCAACCTTTTCTATCTGCAAAACTAATTATATATTAGCCAAAATTATCGTTCAAGTTTTGATGGAGATGCGTTGTTGAGGCCCATTCGCTCTACTTTAAGCGAAAGCGACTGAGTCAAGCGAGTCAAGGACTCCTGTGATATTAGTTTAGTTCAGTTTGTTTAAGGTAAGCAATGTCAGATGATGACTAAGTTAAGTATATATTTAATGTAAAGATATCTACTCATAACATACAGTATATCATAACTTCTACACTACATGCAGTTACGACATCATTTATTATTAGCCAAGTTAATGATTGGTGAAATGCGACTGAAAATAGTCACAGGGTACTTGAGGGATGGTATTACAAGTTGTAGGATGACCCAGAAGGATATGCTTCTATAGCCCCGAGAGGCGTCTATAGCCCCGCCTTTTATACGTCTGTCAAGCAACAGGAGCATTAATTGTCACAACAAGCCTTTATTGGCTTGAATCCGAGATGCAGCTAACGGTTATGGATATATAACTCACAGCGAGTACAGTGAGAGTGCTGAGGGGTTTGGGCATCTGCTCCACATCATTCCGTCCAATCACAGTAAGAATAGTAGGAGACTCAATCCACATGTAAAGTATATTATATACAGTTGAAGTCGTAAGTTTACATACACTTAGGTTGAAGTCATTTAAACTCATTTTTCAACCACTCCACAGATTTCATGTTAACAAACTATAGTTTTGGCAAGCCGGTTAGGACATCGACTTTGTGCATGACACAAGTAATTATTACAGACAGATTATTTCACTTATAATTCACTATATCACAATTCCAGTGGGTCAGAAGTTTACATACACTAAGTTGACTGTGCCTTTCAACAGCTTGGAAAATTCCAGAAAATGATGTCATGGCTTTAGAAGCTTCTGATAGGCTAATTGACATTGTTTGAGTCAATTGGAGGTGTACCTGTGGATGTATTTCAAGGCCTACCTTCAAACTCAGTGCCTCATTGCTCAACATCATGGGAAAATCAAAAGAAATCAGCTAAGACAAAATTGTAGACCTCCACAAGTCTGGTTCATCCTTGGGAGCAATTTCCAAACGCCTGAAGGTACCACGTTCATCTGTACAAACAATAGTACGCAAGTATAAACACCATGGGACCACGCAGCCGTCATACCGCTCAGGAAGGAGACGCGTTCTGTCTCCTAGAGATGAATGTACTTTGGTGTAAAAAGTGCAAATCAATCCCAGAACAACAGAAAAGGACCCTATGAAGATGCTGGAGGAAACAGGTACAAAAGTATCTATATCCACAGTAAAACAAGTCATATATCGACATAACCTGAAAGGCCGCTCAGCAAGGAAGAAGCCACTGCTCCAAAACCGCCATAAAAAAGCCAGACTACGGTTTGCAACTGCACATGGGGACAAAGATTGTACTTTTTGGAGAAATGTCCTCTGGTCTGATGAAACAAAAACTGTTTGGCCATAATGACCATCGTTATGTTTGGAGGAAAAAGGGGGAGGCTTGCAAGCCGAAGAACACCATCCCAACCGTGAAGCACGGGGGTGGCAGCATCATGTTGTGGGGTTGCTTTGCTGCAGGAGGGACTGGTGCACTTCACAAAATAGATGGCATCATGAGGACGGAAAATTTGGTGGATATATTGAAGCATCATCTCAAGACATCAGTCAGGAAGTTAAAGCTTGGTCGCAAATGGGTCTTCCAAATGGACAATGACCCCAAGAATTTCCAAAGTTGTGGCAAAATGGCTTAAGGACAACAAAGTCAAGGTATTGGAGTGGCCATCACAAAGCCTTGGCCTCAATCCTATAGAAAATTTGTGGGAAGAATTGAAAAGGCGTGTGCGAGCAAGGAGGCCTACACCAGTTCTGTCAGGAGGAATGGGCCAAAATTCTTATTGTGGGACGCTTGTGGAAGGCTACCTGAAACGTTTGACCCAAGTTAAACAATTTAAAGGCAATGCTACCAAATACTAATTTAGTGTATGTAAACTTCTGAAATAAATCACTCTCTACTATTATTCTGACATTTCACATTCTTAAAATAAAGTGGTGATCCTAACTGACCTAAGACAGGGAATTTTTACTAGGATTAAATGTCAGGAATTGTGAAAAACTGAGTTTAAATGTATTTGGCTAAGGTGTATGTAAACATCCGACTCCAACTGTAACCTGGCACTATTCCTTAGGCCATCTTAAGATACTCCAATGAGTCTAGCGTCTGCATGTAAGGCTAGCATGGCGGCGGTGAAGCCAGCGTTCTTCATCATGCAAATATTTATTTTATTCAATCTTTTTAGTGGCAGTCGGAGATCTCAAGCCCTTATTGAGCCCTTATTGGGTCAAATAGATTCTAATCCAAATATTGAGTACTGGCATAGAATGAATACACAACACGCAATCCTTCTCCTCATTGAATACTCAGTGAATACTAATTATTAATGAGTCTGACTAAGTCTGGAAATGCTGGACAAGACTGTAGGTTAATAGAATATTTATTTCAAATCTGAAGATAGATTTTACCACAAGTACTTGTATAAACGCATATCAATCACACATATCAGTAGAACAACTAATGTAGAAACATAGTTTTTGCTTCTTTACACAATGTTTTTCTATAAAGGCAACATTGGTATTTCAACAAAAAGCCCAAATGCATTTATGTACATTGATACGTAATTAATTCAAACCTACATAAGAGAATAGTGAAGCTTAAATTGTTTAAATAAAATATGAAAAAGGTTGGAAAAAGTAAATGTATGCAGGTAAACATGTTTCATATCTTTGGTGAATATGTAATTTTTAATGAATGAATCATTATATATTCATAAAACAATTTCAAAATTGAAACATGTTGAAAGTTTCAATCTCAAGTTTTAGTTGGATTTCCATTGGTGAATTTAAAAACTCTGCTTTCCTTTTATGAACTTTCATGGGAGTGCTGTAGTATGTACAGTATGTGCAGAATTGTGATGGATTCAATAGACATCATGAAAAGTACCATTTAAACTTTTTACATATTTTGAGCAAAATATATACTGTAAGTAAAAATTCAACGTGGAGGCACCTCCCAAACATAAATAACAAAATCATGTTCAACCAACAGGGTTTAGTGGTTTCGGACAAAAAAGTAGCAAAAAATATTTACAGTTTTTCACATAGTTTATTGGCAATTTATTTAGATCTTGGGACTGTTCGCTTGAAAACTATTTGCTTGAAAAGTTGGTGTTCAAGAGAGGTATTGTAACACAGGAAACTGGTATAAAGTCAACTCTTCCAGAAAATTATACATCAAGCAATCAAGGGGAGCAAACTCTAATGGACATGACAGGTTCATAATTGATTGTATTGTACCATATTATTTTCACAGTAAATACCAAACGATGATGAGAAAAATACCTAACATTCCTGAAGTAAATATTTAATTACAAGCAATTATAATTGCCTGTTGTACAACATAAATGTGGTTATAAAAACAATGATTAATTCTGACTTAGTCACTGAGCCGTACATAAGTCATTTTTAAAACAGCAACTCTCAATAGATGTTTTATAATTTAATTTGAGCATCTTGCTTACTATATACCCCCAAAGTATTGGTTTTTTTTGTACTTTTACCCCTTTTTCATTGTATCCAATACAGTCTTGTCCCATCGCTGCAACTGGCCTACGGAGTCGGGAGTGGCGAAGGTCGAGAGCCACGCGTCCTCCGAAACATCACCCTGCCAAGCCGCACTGCTTCTTGACACACTGCACGCTTAACTTGGAAGCCAGCCACACCAATGTGTCGGAGGAAACACTGTCCAGCTGGCGACTGAAGTCAGCTTGCAGGAGCCTGGCCCGCCACAAGGAGTCGGTAGAGCGCGATGGGACAAGGAAATTCCGTCCGGCCAAACCCTCCCCTAACCCAGACGACGCTGGGGCCAATTGTTCACCGCCTCATGGGTCTCCCGGTCACGGCCAGCTGTGACACAACCTGGGATCAAACCCAGGTCTGTAGTGAAGCCTTATGCACTGCGATACAGTGCCTTAGACCGCTGCGCCACTCAGGAGAGCCGTACACTCCCAAAGTAGCTAAAATATGAGGTACATTGTTGCTTATAAACCTAAATAGATTTATACAATGCATTAGAAAAATACTCCAGATCAGTGAGTTTGTAATCAATGCCATCTAATTGCATAATTTCTACAATTCCACATTTTAAGAACTTAATTCCCTGGGTTCTACTGTTCTATTTTCCAGAGCTGCTTACTGCTGCCTGAATAAGGCATGCCTAAGTGTCTGGAAATGGTATTATACTGAAAGGAGGATAACGCTGATGCAGGTCAGACAGTCGATCAGTCATTACTGGGGCATGTTGACCTGAGCAGAGCAACGCATTAAGGAAGTCAAATGAAGCTCTCATTAATCAGGTTCTATCCCTCTCTGGCTCCTGGACCCAACAGTTTAGTACTGACACTAATAAAGTGTGGCACAGTGGGATTTGAAAGAGGATTTATATGTACTGTACCTTTAAATTAGTCCTACTTCTCTTGAGTTTAAAGTGTTATGTAAAAGTCTCAGAATCACAGTCCCATCTCCATTATTTACATAAGATAATGTATATAATCTGAACTCAAACCCAGTGAAAGATAGCTAGGATTACTCATCCACATAAGAGCAGCCGTAGAGGTTTTTTTTTTTAATATACAGAAGTGAGCAAAAACACATCATTGATGTTATGCTGTTCAAAAGCATTTGAGAGTGATTGGCAGGGAACAATCCTATAATAAATGAGCCTGAAAACATTTATACAATTGAATGGCTCTTAGGGTGACATTTTGACAATGAGTGGTGCTGATGACAAAATGATGTCACTTTGAGTCTGCACCTTCCTTATTTCCTTGGGGATTAACAGTATCATTTGATCTCTCTCATGTAAATAATGGAGCGACTTACAGTTAGTTAGTGCATACACGTTCTTACTGGTCCCCCGTGGGAATCGAACCCACAACTCTGGCGTTGCAAGAACCATGTTCTACCATCTGAGCTACACGGGACTATTTCACCCTGTGTCCACACTGTTTATACACATTCCTGCTTATCCCTGTCCTCTCATAGACATGAAACCATTAAGGGTTATGGAGATAAATACTGCTACAAGTACAGTAGAGTACTGAGAGTGACGAGGGTCTCTTTTGACACTAACACTGCTTTTTTTTTGCCTCGTCAGGATTGGTCCTTAAAAGGTCGACCTTCCTGACCTATTAAAATCCAACGTGGTGTACTACAGTATGATAACAGCTATTAATGCATTGTCAGTAGGACTTTGACTCTGCAATCACTTCACAAAGTTCATTTGGAGACGCTGCATGGCCCATCTGTTGTGAATTGACTTCTGTGTCACACGTCCAAGGAGGTTGTGTCACAGTATTGTAATTTGGAAATCCTAATGGGCTCAAAGCACTCGGTATCTGCCCTTACGCAGCTGGCAGAGAAATGAAGGAAATAGACAAAGTTTATGGAGAGGTGATCAAGACAAGTCTCTTCCCTAGAAAAATTACATTTCCAAAGATGACCTTTGAACTTGGTCAAACAGCTGTGGTCTGTTTTATACTATGGAAGCTGATCCTGGTGGGTGAGGTGGGGAGGGACATGGCACGTGCCACGCGCACTCTCAGGGCATGGTTGTCCTGCCAACGATGCCATCTTTTCCTGGCTGCTGAGCGCACCTGGAAGATGACAATGAAATACTGTGTTAGTGGTGGGCAGCCAGTCTATCTGGTAGGACACACAATATCTAGGGCACAGGACACCTCTTGAACTTAAATCGACACATGATTAAGAATCAACAAACAATATTTGCAAAACAGTACAGAACCATAAATTACAGATACAGTGAAAAGCTTCCAAAGTATCCACAGTAGACTTCAATAAATGTATTTTTTTCCCCCCAAAAAATATTTTTCTTCAAATAGAGAGCATCTTCAGTAAAGTTGGTAAAACAATTTGAGGTAAAAGAAGGGTCTCAGGACTTTATGCCTACTGCCTCTAATAACGGTCTGCCACACAGCGAAGCCAACCCGTAAAAAGATCATTGTTGACTCACCTCGCCGTTAAGAAAGCAGTAGAATACTGACACAAAGAACCCCTGGAAAACAAGGCAGAACACTGTTTGAATGTACAGAATGAAACTTCATATGTTGAATCTGTTTTTAATCAATCTTTATTACAATAATCAATTCACTCAAATAAGGATGTACAATATTGGAAAATATCACCTATTGGTCCAAATAATCAGATTGCTACTCAAGGTGTGCTAGCAATAGGCATTTGTTTTAGAGTGAAAATGCTTCTTAATGTAAAATAAAATGCTTCTTAATTTAAGATTTTTAAAAATAAATAATAATAATTTCTTTTTTTAAATGCCGCTTTCTGCAAATTGGGTGTTTACCAGTGGCGGTCAGTGCAGTTTAAGATAAGGGAGGATGAGTTTTGTTTTCATGAGCATTATTTCTATGAAATCATATTGGATGTCTGTCATTCATATTCCATTCACCCAGTTCAATGTAACAGTGATAGGTTTAGGCTACTACATCATACTAGTACTAGAATGTTCCCTGTACCCATCACGAGGTTGCTACAACCTAGCCTATGAATGAAAGTTTACAACGTAGGTGCACACAGGTCGAGAGAACAATTTGAAGTGACACATGGACAGACAGCGACACATTCAATACGGCCTTGCACACTCTTGCCTGCATCTAGCTGGGTGTAATCATTAGTCCAACAGTTGCAAACGAGAGTTTCTATTGGACAAATTCAGGTCTGTTTATCCCCGTTTTGTTCCTTTATGCTTCCGTTTAAGAAACCTTTTTCAACCGAAGCGGCAGAATGAATACACCCCCACGCGTTAACACAGTTCACTTTCATAGCAGCCACGTTGTATTCCGTTTCGCATCAATGCACTCTCCTCCTCTCAGGCTAAATCGTTGTAAACATATTAGCTAAAGTAAATAGAACTAGCGTGTTAATAAACACACTACAATCATGCAATAACGTTACAGTGTACAGTCAGTAAGCAGTTTAGTTAGCTACTGTAAAATGGTATCCCTCTGTTTGAGCAGGGTGTTTGATTAGGCTAAACTAGCTAGCTGCATTTACTAGCTAAGTAGGTTAAAAATGAGATAATTAATTTGTTGAAAACTGTTAAAACTATTGTCTTTCTCTCTCTCTCTCTGAGTCAACTACTCACCACATTTTATGCACTGCAGTGCTAGCTAGATGTAGCTTATGCTTCCAGTACTAGATTAATTCTCTGGTCCTTTGATTGGGTGGACAACATGTCAGTTCATGCTGCAAGAGCTTTGATAGGACATCCTCTGGAAGTTGTCATAATTACTGTGTAAGTCTATGGAAGGGGGTGAGAACCATGAGCCTCCTTGGTTTTGTATTGAAGTCAATGTACCCAGAGGAGGATGGAAGCTAGCTGTCCTCCGGCTACACCATGGTGCTACCCTATAGAGGGCTGTTGAGGCTAACGTACACCTTCATTGTAAAACAGTGTATTTTAATCAATTATTTGGTGATATGATTATATTCAGTATAGTTTTATCAATACAATTAAACTTTTTAAATGTTTTACAATTGTATTTTTATGAAATTCACTGAAGAGGATGGTCCTCCCCTTCCTCCTCTGAGGAGCCTCCACTGGTGTTTACAACATATTTTCTGCCCCAATGAGTAACTTTTAAAAAGTGTATAGAAATGACAAAAAAGCAATTGAATCAATGATTCACAAACATATAAGACAAAGTCAGCACTGGACTTCACATTCAGGGCAGTCTGCATTTCACATTTCAACATATCAATAATAGGAGTACTGATTCTTGATGGAACAGCCTTATGTAAACCATTTTTATAAAGAATAGTCTAAAACTGTTATATACAACTGACCCTATTCTCTACACACCTTCACTCAGCACCATGAACACATACAGTACCTTCTTCCCACCCAGTCAGCGAAGGTTTACATTGACAATACTCACTGTGCACAACAAAACGCCCACATATGTCTCACAGATTCTCCTGACAGCTCAGAACACTTGATAGTAAAGCAACGAGGGACAGTAGTACAAAGCCTTACAATAGTACAAAGGGTCCTTCTTCCACAGGCTATAAAACCTATAAAATCTCAAATTAACACTATATTAAAGCTAACGAAAATGATAAAATTTTAAAAGGTTCAAGGATTTTGTGTTCTTGGGAAGACGGGGATAACAAACTTGGTAAAGAAAAATACAGACTCCATGATCTTACCTGAAATGATTGTAGAAATGAATTGAAATAAATAAAAACTATTTGAGAGATGTCGTCCTCCCCGGGATTCACAAAAAATAGCATGTAAGTGATCCCCAGCAGAGGCAGTAGCACTAATGTCGCTTTTACCGCTTTTCTGTGAAGTAAATAACAGAAAAAAATCAGTACTCCAATTTAGTTACTGGTGGAAATGGTTGCTTCTAAAAGGAAGCTGTGTAAATGTTTCAATGTATGTATGTCAATACAAAAAAAGCACTCCAAGACCCAACATTTTTGGAGATATAATGAATATCAGAGACAACAGTACAACAGTTCTTAGCTAGTATAGTTAGAACCCCATCCAATGAGACTACTGCCACAAGGCTCTCTCTACTGCCTCCAGCAGGTTGATAATAGAAAGTACTTTATTGCTTACGAGTTTTGTGGCCAAAACAAAAATCTGACAATATAAGCAGTCTGTTTGAGTATCTGGTTCATTTATTCTTAATTTCCTCGAATTACGATGGAATTTCAGGTAATCTAACTAAGCGGTGAAGCAGCTGATTAACCTACTGTAACTAAGGATATAAATCCACTGTTTCACTTTGAACCCAATGTCAGCAATATCAGCGTTGGAGTAACAGAGGCCTATTCTAAAGGACAGAGGTCTGCAGACTTTGCTGGGAATTGAGATGTCCCCTTTTGAGTTTTCAAATAAAAGAGCTTCAATGTGAATCGAGGACGATGCAAGTTGTTCCAGGAATAAGAAACACAAGGCAATTAGACACTGCAACATCAGCAGTTAATTTGTAATGAAAAAGTGGGGTTCTGTTTCAAACAGAAACACATTTTTATAGGAATGTCATGTAATCACTTTGTTGAGTAGGAGGGATTTGATAAACAAATGCCCCATTTATTGCTCCATGAGCTGTGAATGTTGAAGGGAGTTTGTAATAGCTGCAATAACTGTTGGTTGGCAGTCTCACATCACAATACAATGTATCAGACTAAGGACGAAGACCATGTTAGGACTAATACCATGTTGTTTGAAATGTTATTGTGTCACCTTTATTAAAAGTTTATTAAAAGCTTTAAGATTGACTATGGAGCAACCAAACAGTGAGCGGACGTTCCCTTGGTCACCCTTGGTGAATCCTGTAAGGCATTGGTTTTAGTTCAGGTGGGTTTTTCTTCCAGCAACAGAAGGAATAATAAAAAACCAGATAGGGGTGCTCTGTGGTGATAACGTTCTTGGAAAGACCTTTGCCTCTCTCCCATTGAGTCACATATCCTGTCTGATGAAATTATAGGAAAATATTATTCCTTTTAGCAAAATGTCACTTCTGGTTTACTCTTGATATTTGCAAAATTTTCAGACAGTCAAAATGTATTTCAGAATCCTCCCTTGACATTAGGGTGGATTCCTTCTGATGTCTAAAGGAGACACTTATAACTCCTCAAACTCTCTATAGGGAATCTCTTTGAGTTTCTACAGGACACATATCTGCTCGAATAAAGTGTAATGGTTCAACATTAACGAACGCTCCCACTTCCTCGCTTAAAAACACTGGGAGAAGCAGAATATGGTCTTATTATTTTAGCATGAATATTAAATGAAGGTCAAGTAATCCTAATATGGCATGCGACATTCCAAATAACAATCCCACAAGAGTAGTGACTCACCTGTACTGTATGGTTTCTGATGTGGTAGAAGCTCTCAACTTGGTCATAAGGATTCTTACTATGTTGAAGAGGAAAACGAAGTTTATCTAGCAGAGAATAGACGGAAAACTTTCATTAAGAGTTCATTACGTAAAACAGGATGTTATAGTGATGAAAAAAATTACTAAATGAACTGAAATGTGCGTTAATGCTGTTTAAGAAAGAGAACAGGCAAAGACAAAGGTCTTGTTACCTACCAAAAGGACAAGGATGACCGGCCCTTGGTAAATGTAGTCAATATACTTTCCAGGTTCTTTCCCAAACCAGCATCTGTTGACAAACATTAAAATAATGGCTTTTTGAAGTGTAGCGTTAATAAACATAACATCGTTTGAATTAATCTATATTCCATTATTAGCTAATCAATTTTTGGAGCATTATCAAGACTTTCCAGAGTTCCCAAGTTAGAAATAGCTACAATTGAAATTGAACTGAAATCTAACTTTTTTCTGTTAAAAGGACAGCATTTCAATTAGCAAATAAACTGAGCTATCAATTGACTTTTCATAAGCTCTTTAGATAACATCAATTATCTTCTTGTAAATGCTACAGTGAATGCCCCTTTGAAAAACAATACAGTAAATTGCTGATTCACCTTGAATCATTATTGGCAGTGTTTCCACAATACTAAAAGGATTCAAGCACTTCACTGTACTACAATGGGTATAAGGCATCTTTCAAGTTTTATCAATGACTAACACATTTACAATGGCATTTATAGATGTAGGATCTTAATCTGATCACCCTGTTATAGGCTAACTTTCCTGCAATGCAGGACATTTTAAATGTGTAGTTTTCATTTCCACTTTGAAATGTCAGACTTGAAATGTTATCAACCCCTACAGAAATGTCCATTAATTATAATCCACATAATAATTCACATTTCTTGTTGCTAAAGGATTATGTTTCTATAGCAAAACTGGTTCAAATTAAGATCCTACATCTGTATAGCTTTCTCCTTCCTTAACCTTCACCTTTGATGGAGACCTCAGCATTTAAAATGGTTAGTCAGATACAACAACATGTCTACAACACAAACGACTCATTATAAAATGCTTGAGATTCCACTGTTGTTGTTAAAGATTGAAATTGTGCACTTACTGTTCATTTTCATTATAAAGCTTCCCAATGGCCCAAGCAACTATAATAGGACAGGGAATGCCTGAAAGAAATACAAATAAAGTTATTTACTTATTTGCCAACATTGTGAAAGTCGGTGCTAACCCTGCTCCAGAGCAATGTATCTTAGCCCAGGGATAAAGAGGCTGTTAGCCCCAGATCAAAGTAGAACTGGACGGATCCAACTGTCCTCAATGGATCCCTTCACTAGCCTGATTCAAATGAGCTGCGATTAGAAGCTATTACAGAGATCAAATGGAAGAGATCCATTGAGGCCAGTTGGATCCTTCCAGTTCTACTTTGATCTGGTTTAAGGACTTCTTCTTCTGTTGGTCCCCAGCGTTGGACAGATGAAGTGAAATCTGTTCCACTTCCTCCATTTCTTAATAAGTGATCGCTAAGGATGTGAAGAAGCTTTTACTCAGGCTGGAGTGGATCTACTAAATCAATGTGTTTAAAAATGGTATTATGCATTTATTATCTCTATGAAGACCAACAGGTGAAATACATGTTTAACTTAAACTAACCACCATGATTACTCAACACAGATATCAACGTTTTATCATATTTGTTAGTACAAAGGAAATAACAAAATCCACCAAAGCAATTCCTCTCTTGCTTTTTGTTGAATTGATTTAGTGATTATTAAGAGGGTGACAGTAATCAGTTTCAAATTCACTTTAAAACGATGATGTGAAAAGACTACATGAAAAGCATGACAAGTCGATCTTTGTAGCAACTGACCTAGACAACGCAGAGTTGTTATAATCAACACAAAGAGAGGAAAGTCTATGTTAAGGTTACCCACATGCCAGACATACTTATTAGAAATTATGATGCTCGAGAGTAAGAACCAAGTCTTGTAACTGTAATGAGTTCCTCCTTCAATGTTTTAAATAGGATTCCAGTTCAAAGCTGAGACCTTGATCATCAGTGGAACTGTGATGGACTGAGTAAATGACTGAAGGGTATACTTAAGAACCAAAACGGGTTACAATAGGTTACAATATTAATTTGTAACAGATATACACTGAGTGTACAAAACATTAACATGCTCTTTCCATGACAGACTGACCAGGTGAATCCAGGTTAAAGCTATGATCCCTTATTGATGTCACTTGTTAAATCCACTTGAATCAGTGTAGATGAAGGGGAGGAGACAGGTTAAAGAAGGGGTTTGAAGCCTTGAGACAATTGAGACATGGATTGTGTACGTGTGACATTCAGAGGGTGAATCGGCAAGACAAAAGATTTAAACGGCACACCGGTTTGTTTCAAGAACTGCAACGCTGCTGGGTTTTTCACACTGGAAAAACTGAATGTAATAATTCCACATCAACTCCACTACACAACTCAATTAACAAGTGTGAGTGAACAACCTTTGGTTAATTGCATTTTGAGGCCAAGATGAGATTTCTAATAACTATACTGGGTGTGTTCCTATCCTGTACAATATCCTATATCCTACAGTACAATACGTTTAAAGGGCTCTTTGGTATGACCTGTATACAGATCCATCCAGATCTATGATACGTGTTATATAAAGACAACTTCCTGAGCGTGCTCCAGCGCAGTTTCAGGAGCCTCTCTGTGGTGTGAGTCGGTTTCTGACATGCAATGTGCTTTCACTAACACTTCACTAACACTTCACTAACACTTCACTGGATCATTTACGTGGTGATGACCGGGGGCATCTGCTGCCTGTCCCATTAAGCTCTGGCTCAATCACAGGCCTGCAGTTATGCACAACCACCTCGGACTTCCCCACAATCCAATATCATTTGCTCTTTTCTTGAAATTAGACACTTATGTTAATCTCACAAGATGTTTTGTCTTGGTTCGTCTACTCAAGCATGTACTGTAGCATTCACGCTTTGTGATGTGGAGTGAATTAACAAAAACATTACACAAACTAGTGCAGATCACTCCATAAATCAACAACTTGCAGAAAAACCGCTGAGTTATCAAGGGGTAGCTGTACTAAAAAACTATCAAGATTAACTTTCCATGCTTGCTTTGCTTTTGTTCGCGTTAATCTTCACAGATGAGACATTCAAGCTGTGAGGTATGAGGGTGAAGTCAATTAAGTGAGCGACACAGAGCAGAAAAACTTCCAGATTTGTATAATAATCATAATTGCTGTTACCTCTGTTGCACTGCTAATTTTACACCTCAAATTATTAGCTTATCTTATTAAAGTGATCTGATTGTAAATAAATAAAAATGTACAGCAAATGTGACAATGCATATTGTGGATTTTCATATACTGTAGCTCTTCAACTGTCCGTTTAATGGTCTGTTTGCCAGACTGTCATAATGGCTCATAGAGGTGACAATATGATTTCATGTTTCATATTTTGGCGGTGTCAATGCTGCTGTATGTACGGCTGCTATCTAGAGTTGTATGATTGATATCAGTCACTTGTCATAGACTGACATGTACTTACACCAGCCAATGAACAAGAAGACCCATTTTTTAAGCTTGTCCGTTGAATAAGTCATCACAATGGCTGTGTGAAGGTAGCATCCTTCAACAAACATCCAGAAAAAATTGGTCACCACAAAATAGTTATATATCGTTGTTATAAGGCGACACCAAGGCTGTAGAAAGATATAAAAACAAACTTAGTTAGGTATTAGTGCAATGAAAAGCTTAACAGTCATGTGAATTGTTAAAATAAATAATAATATGGAACGAATGTTACCTCATTGCTCTCATGTATATTGTGGTCAATCAACTGAAGTAGGAACCACATAACATTCCTCAAAATGAAGGTTGTTATCAAGTTCCAGTGGATTATGTTTCGAAGGCATCTTATGCTCCTAGAAATATGAAGAACATTTGACGTTTTGAAATAAAGAAAACAATTCCTATAGTAAGCAACTCTTGGGTACAATTCACTTGATCGATGATATATATTTTAGTATTTTTATATGAACAAGCATCAAAACACAGTTTATATACAAAGACACAAACAAAAATCTATAATCTAGATGAAATATATGATTAGTGAAGTTTTTGAGATATCTCCCTAACGTACAACTGAGAGGAATCTCTTGTTAATTGAGGGCAGTTCAAATAAATGTCACTCATTGTTTTGCAAGAGGTCAAGGGTACTATTTTTGTACTTGCCTTAAGCATAGGAAGAGAATGAACGCCACGACAAGAGCTCCCACAGAAATACAGTGTCCAAGGTAGTTCATGATCAGAGCAACCTTATAGTGCATTGGATATTTCCTCTACGGAGAGAAGATCACAAGATCTACTTCAAAATCTCGAAAGACAAAAAAGTATTAATACAACATTATAGGGATATACAGGTAACTGCACCTTGGTATTGATTCTACAAGTGTCTGTATTGGAGGGTTGCGACACAATTCTTCCACGAGAAATTCCATAATTCTGTGTTTTGTTGATGGTGGTGGAAAACGCTATCTCAGGCGCCGGTTTGAGATCTGGTTACTGAGACGGCCATGGCATACGGTTTACATCGTTTTCATGCTCATCAAACCATTCAGTGACCACTCGTGCCCTGTGGATGGGGGCATAGCCATGGTAGCCAAAATAATGCTCAAAATAATTGCCTGCCCAGCATTTTTATACATGACTCTAAGCATGATGGGATTTTAATTGCGTAATTAATAATTTAGGAACCATACCTGTGTGGAAGCACCAGCTTTTAGTATACTTTGATACGTAATTTACTTGTGCATCCATTATTTTGGCAGTTACCTGTACATGCACATTGATAGAGACATGCATTTGAAATACATAATTCACCTTCAAAAGATATCAATAATATTTTAAAATCGAAATGTGGAAACTTGGAACATTCTGATAATAAATGACCTACTTTATCTGACTGGATTAGTAGAATGAACAAACATTCCAAAAAGCTAGGATTTTATTTGTTTCCAAATTTTTACAGATTTTCAGAAATCAGAGCTTTGTATATTGAGAAAATGTTTGAAGTAGCTGCTTTTGAAACACAAAAAGAGAGTAGCTACTAATGTCACGACCCATCTTCAATAATCTTACTGAGGGAAGGAGGTTGTTGGCCAAGATCTCGCGATACATGGCCCCATCCATCCTCCCCTCAATACAGTGCAGTCGTCCTGTCCCCTTTGCAGAAAAGCATCCCCAAAGAATGATGTTTCCACCTCCATGCTTCACGGTTGGGATGGTGTTCTTGGGGTTGTACTCATCCTTCTTCTTCCTCCAAACACGGCGAGTGCAGTTTAGACCAAAAAGCTCTATTTTTGTCTCATCAGACCACATGACCTTCTCCCATTCCTCCTCTGGATCATCCAGATGGTCATTGGCAAACTTCAGACGGGCCTGGACATGCGCTGGCTTGAGCAGGGGGACCTTGCGTGCGCTGCAGGATTTTAATCCATGACGGCGTAGTGTGTTACTAATGGTTTTCTTTGAGACTGTGGTCCCAGCTCTCTTCAGGTCATTGACCAGGTCCTGCCGTGTAGTTCTGGGCTGATCCCTCACCTTCCTCATGATCATTGATGCCCCACGAGGTGAGATCTTGCATGGTGCCCCAGACCGAGGGAGATTGACCATCATCTTGAACGTCTTCCTTTTTCTAATAATTGCGCCAACAGTTGTTGCCTTCTCACCAAGCTGCTTGCCTATTGTCCTGTAGCCCTTCCCAGCCTTGTGCAGGTCTACAATTTTATCCCTGATGTCCTTACACAGCTCTCTGGTCTTGGCCATTGTGGAGAGGTTGGAGTCTGTTTGATTGAGTGTGTGGACAGGTGTCTTTTATACAGGTAACGAGTTCAAACAGGTGCAGTTAATACAGATAATGAGTGGAGAACAGGAGGGCTTCTTAAAGAAAAACTAACAGGTCTGTGAGAGCTGGAATTCTTACTGGTTGGTAGGTGATCAAATACTTATGTCATGCAATAAAATGCAAATTAATTATTTAAAAATCATACAATGTGATTTTCTGGATTTTTGTTTTAGATTCCGTCTCTCACAGTTGAAGTGTACCTATGATAAAAATGACAGACCTCTACATGCTTTGTAAGTAGGAAAACCTGCAAAATCAGCAGTGTATCAAATACTTGTTCTCCCCACTGTATATAGTAAATATTTGTTTTTATAGATGTTACTTAATTAGATTATATATGCATATATCTATAGACACACAGTCAAATGTTTGGAAACACCTACTCATTCAAGGGTTTTTCTTAATTTTTACTATTTTCTACCTTGTAGAATAATAGTGAAGACATCAAAACTATGAAATAGCACATTATATTCTTCAAAGAGAAAATACAATGTAGAAAATAGTAAAAAATAAAGAAAAACCCTGGAATAACATTTTCATGGGGGGGGGGGACCTCAGGAGGTAAGTTAATTCACATGACCCTACATATCATACCTCATCGTCTAACAATTTGATCTGAGTATGTGGTTCTGGTTGTTAACATTGTCTCTAGCAGGTTACTTGCAATGAGCAAAATAAAGGGGAGGGCATAGGGTTTAATATGCATGAACAAGTGATACCTACCTTCTCCTCCAAAATGGGTTCACAACTGGAGTAGTTGCTCTTCAGAGCCCACGTTCCATTATCTATGCATTCTCTGTATGCGCTCCCTGTGAAAAGGATTTTTAAATTTATGGTCAAATTACTTATGGGCTACAATGTAAGTACAAGTAAATTCAATAGGTTTAACAGAAAGAGTGTGGGTGTGTGGGTAAAATCAATGGGGAAGCCACGACAGGGATTGATTGCTCTATAACATTTATACGGCACTGTGATAGCCGATGTAAGGCCGGTAAGCCATAGCCTACAGAATAAATTCAACCACATATATTTGTGTTTCATCAAATGTAAAACCTATAAACAACATACACCATATATACACAAAAGTATGTGGACACCCCTTCAATGAACGGATTTGGCTATTTCAGACACACCCGTTGCTGACAGGTGTATAAAATCCAGCACACAGCCATGCAATCTCCATAGACAACATTGGCAGTAGAATGGCCTTACTGAAGAGCTCAGTGACTTTCAACGTGGCGCAGTGACTTTCATAGGATGCCACCTTTCCAACAAGTCAGTTAATACAATTAATGCTCTGTTATAGCTGCCCCGGTCAACTGTAAGTGCTGTTATTGTGAAGTGGACACGTCTCAGAGTAACAACAGCTCAGCTGCGAAGTGATAGGCCAGACAAGGTCACAGAATAGGACCGCCGAGTGCTGAAGCACGTAGCATGTAGAAAAATATTCTGTACCTCGGTTGCAACACTCAGCAGCAAAGGGGGGACCAACTCTATATTAATGCCCATGATTTTGGAATGAGATGTTAGACAAGCAGGTGTCCACATACTTTTGGTTACGTAGTGTATGTCCTGTTTAAGTACACAAATAAAATATTGCATGTAACAAAAACTTACATGACCTACATAGCATGATCAAATAAGTAAGTTAAAGTTAGTTGTCAAAGTTCATTTTAATCAAGTTATAATAACGTCCTTACTAAAATATTTTTCCAAAGCTGTAAGTTTAAAATAGCCTAATTCGTAATACAACCGCAATGCACTTCAACTTTGACATGTTGCAGGCTTACTATAGGGTGAAGCGAAGAGTGTGCAACAGAAGAGCCTACACTCGATTTGTTGTTTTTATTAAATAGTTTTCATTCAATTGTTTTTAATAGTAGCTAAAGTTTGTATTATTACTGATTCAACAACGTGGTTAGCCTTTATGGCTGGGAGCGCAACCTTGTGTCTATTGTAAGTAGCAGTTAGCCCCTAGTCATCATGAAAATGGAGCAGGCTAACACTAGCAGTGCTAGCCCACCGGTGTTTTTATCCACAGTTGTGCACAAATGCTTGAGGTGTGAGATGATTTCCACACAATCCCAAGATGGAACTGGAAAATGGACAGGGATTTGTCTGCCCTAAATGCACCACCATCAAGTATCTTAGGGAAGAGATCCTCTGGCTGTTAGCTCGGCTGCGAGAATAGGAAGACCTGCTTTCACCCTGGCAAACCCAATCTCAGTTTAAAATTAGAGACTGACAGACAGGGTCTGGTAGCGCTCCAGTTCTCCCTGTCAGAATAAGTAACAGAGGACTTGGAAAGCATATCAACTCCTGTAGAAATGCATCATGGTTATTGTGACTAATCTAATTTATGTCCCTTTAACTCCTCCTCCTAGTGAGTTTATACAAACGTTAATCTACTACCATTCTGATGGATTGGAGGCTGTCAGAAAACGTGGTTTTGACGTTAATCATTTGGTTGTTATTCCATTGGTTACCTCTAGGCAGATGCCCCAGGGGCAGAGTGGCCCACACTCATTGAATATGGCGCTTTTAGATGTTAGAGCAATCCCTGGTAAAAACCTTTCTCGTGAATGACCTCATTACTGAGCGCAAAGATGATTGCATGTTTCTCACTGAAACATGGCTGTCCTCAGATCGTAGTGCCACTCTTAATGAAGCCCCTCCTCCGGACTATAGCTTTTCATACTCTATCAGAACAGGGAAAAAGGGTGGGAGAATAGCCTCTAATGCTCTCAGCTGTAAGGACACTTCATTTGTCGACTTTGGGTCTTTTGAGCATCATGCTATACTGTTTAAATGTCTGCCACCAGTGCTGGTGATAACAATGTATAGGCCACCAACGCACTGCCCCACTTTCTTTACTGATTTATCTGAACTATAATCTATTGTCTTTGGGAACTATGATACAATCATTGTGCTGGGTGATTTTAATATTCATGTTGACAAAGAGACTGACTCTAAGGCCATTGAATTTCTTAATAGTTTTTGCTCTATGGGCTTTATCCAACATGTTACTGGGTCCTCCCATGGTACTGAGCCCAAAAGGGCTATTGACATATCCTCTATTGTTGATGTTGCTTTATCTGATCACCACTGTGTACAGTGCCTTCGGAAACTATTCAGACCCCTTGACTTTTTCCACATTTTGTTACATTACAGCCTTATTCTAAAATTCATTAAATTGGTTTCTTTCATCAACCTACACACAATACCCCATAATGACAAAGCAAAAACAGGTTTTTAGAAATGTTTGCAAATTTATTAAAAAGAATAAATGGAAATATGACATTTACATAAGTATCCTTTACTCAGTACTTTGTTGAAGCACCTTTGGCAGTGATTACAGCCTCCAGTCTTCTTGAAGCTACAAGCTTAGCACACCTGTATTTGGGGAGTTTCTCCCATTCTTCTCTGCAGATCCTCTCAAGCTCTGTCAGGTTGGATGGGCCTCTCCAGAGCTGTTCAATCAGGTTTAAGTCCGGGCTCTGGCTGGGACACTCAAGGACATTCAGAGACTTGTCCCAAAGCCACTCCTGCGTTGTCTTGGCTGTGTGCTTAGGGTCGTTCGCCCCAGTCTGAGGTCCTGAGAGCTCTGGAGCAGGTTTTCATCAAGGATCTCTCTGTACTTCGATCACCTTTGCCTCCATCCTGACTAGTCTCCCAGTCCCTGCCGCTGAAAAACATCCCAATGGCATTATTCTGCCACCACCATGCTTCACCGTAGGGATGGTACCAGGTTTCCTCCAGATGTGATGCTTGTCATTCAGGCCAAGGAGTTCAATCTTGGTTTCATCAGAGCAGAGAATCTTGTTTCTCATGGTCTGAAAGTCTTTAGGTGCCTTTTGGCAAACTCCAAGTGGGCTGTCATGTGCCTTTTACTGAGGAGTAGCTTCCGTCTGGCCACTTGACCATATAGGCCTGATTGGTAGAGTGCTGAAGAGATGGTTGTCATTCTGGAAGGTTCTCCCATCTCCACAGATTAACTAGATGGTCACTCTAACTCACTCAGAGTGACCATCGGGTTCTTGGTCACCTCCCTGACCAAGGCGCTTCTCCCCCGATTGCTCAGCTTGGCAGGGTGGCCAGCTCTAGGAAGAGTCTTGGTGGTTCCAAGCTTTTTCCATTTAAGAATGATGGAGGCCACTGTGTTCTTGACAGGGGCTGAGCCAGAGGGGTGTCCGGGCCACCCCAAAATGTAATTCGCTACTGGCAGTTTGATGCTGATTGACATATCATTTCACCTCTTGTTGAAAGAAGCATTTATTTTGACGTTTGGCGTTTCTCTGCCAAATACACCTGAATCTGCCTTCACATCACAGTCAGATTTTTGTAACTGTTTAAAGCTCCATTCGAAGGCAGAGCATCATATCAATGCTATGCATGCATGGAATCAGCATAAAAGGGCTATTGACAGCAACTCATCAATGTTAGATGTCATAAATGAGGACCGGAGAAAGAAAGTGGAGGAAAACTGTACTTACATTAAAACAATTGCAGATGTGCTCCTATTAACTGTCACTCAACATATAGAGCAGAGAGGTCATCCAGAGTCTGACTCTCACAACAAGGGTCATTATATAGAGCAGAGAGGTCATCCAGAGTCTGACTCTCACAACAAGGGTCATTATATAGAGCAGAGAGGTCATCCAGAGTCTGACTCTCACAACAAGGGTCATTATATAGAGCAGAGAGGTCATCCAGAGTCTGACTCTCACAACAAGGGTCAATACATAGAGCAGAGAGGTCATCCAGAGTCTGACTCTCACAACAAGGGTCATTATATAGAGCAGAGAGGTCATCCAGAGTCTGACTCTCACAACAAGGGTCATTATATAGAGAAGTGAGGTCATCCAGAGTCGGACTCTCACAACAAGGGTCATTTTTTGACAATCTTAGAAGAAATCATAAAGCATGACCCTCTCATAGAGAAAAAGTTGAATGCATGTGGCAATACTAAGTACACAAGCCACCAAATCCAGAATGAAGTTCTTGAGGATTTAGCTGAGACGGTACAAAGTGAAATAACAAGAGAAGTAAAAGACAGTGAAGTTTTTAGTGTAAATGCAGATGAAACCAAAGATTTAAAGAAAAAATAACTAATGTCTTTAGTTGTGAGGTACTATTACAACGGGGCCGTCCACTAAAGCTTTTTACACTTTCAGTCAGCTGAAAGCTTAGATGCAGCAGGACTCACAAAAATGAGAATTGATTGCCTTGAAAAACATGGTCTGGACTGCAGAAATAATCTTGTGGGGCAAGGCTATGACTGTCACGGTGAGTGTTGAGGGAACGAGGCGCAGAGCGAGAGGTCGGTGAAAACAGTTTATTTACTGAATAAACTGAAAACGTACAATACCTTACAATGACGGTGCATTCGTCATGAGCGGAAAGCATTCTAGTGTGTCTGCACGGATTAAAAACAGTGCAAGATTAGCATTTTATGTGCACTGTAATGCACTTTGTTTGAATTTGGTTCTTGTTGATGCTGTAAAATCAGTGCCTGAGGCAGTTAACTTTTTTGCTCTCCTGCAGAAGCTTTATATCTGACTCGTACATTCATCTCAAGTGGCTTGCAGTTCAGAAAGAGCTGTATTGACAGCAGCAGCCAAGGGAACTAGAGACGGATGTAAGGTGGGCATGCAGATACATGGCATACTGTAATCTGAGGGACAGGCTTCCAGCAGTTCTGAGAGTGCTACAGGATATCACACTTGAAAATAGTGGTGATAGATCAGTGGAGACAACCTTCTTTCTCAGATAGATTGACATTTCATAGGGCTTTTGGTTACCTTTTGTAAAGTGCTTGGTGATGCCAAATGTCTTTCTGACATGCTCCAATCAAGCTCTCTTGACCTAGCAAGGACTGTGGATCTAGTAGGTGCCCTTACAGACACATTACAGGACTACAGACGTGAGGGTTACTTTGGAGAACTATGGAAAGCGGTTGAAAAGATTGCTGAGCACTGCAAAATAAGTGTACTGTAAACTGTAAAAGACAGCTTAAAACAAGATTTCATGACTGATTGATGATGAGCACTGTAGGATAGAAGAATAGTGACCAAAGTGATGGTGAGAGCTTCTTTTATCAGGTGCTTGACAGTAGTTACACAACAATTGGTAACTCTTTCAATCTTTGCAGTAGCAGTTTTGAAGTTGATAATGACACAACAGTCTTTCACTTAGCACTCTCCTGTGAGCTGAGAAAGGAGTGTTACCTCTTCCCTCAGTTCAAAGTTTACCACTTAAAAAGAAAAATCTGCCACTCTGGACACTTTAGGAATAACAATGTTCATTCATGAAAGAGGCTTTGCAAAGCCTCTTAATCCTCCAGTTAATACATTTTCATATCTTTAAAAAACCTCTTACTGTAGCTAATTAACTGAAATGTTTCCTTTTGCTTTCCCCATTTTTTACATTTTACGGTACTTTTTTTTAATCTCCTTGATTTCTTCTTTTTTTAATCCTCTTAAAGCTGCAATATGTAACTTTTTGGACGACCCGACTATATTCACATAGAAATGTGAGTTATAGATCTGTCATTCTCATTGAAAGCAAGTCTAAGAAGTGGTAGATCTGTTTTATGTGCATTATTTATATGCTTCCCATTAAGTTTTGTTTTTAATCTTTTGCTTCTGGTTTTGTACACCAGCATCAAACGGCTGAAAATACAATATTGTGGTTATGGTAAATAGATTTCACAGTGGTTTAGATGGTACAATGATTCTCTACACTATACTTGCCTGTTTTGTCACAAGTGAGTGATTTCTGCATCTTATTGTTATGTCCAGTTAATGAAACATTCTCTGAACATTTCTAATGAATTAGTCCTGTTTAACGCATCACAGTTGCTCTTGAACACTGGCATATTATTTTATTTTCAACATTGTGCTACTGTATAACTAATTACACAAAATCATGATGTATACAACTATCATAGTCATATGGTAATGAATGAAAAATGCAAACGTAGGCCATGTTCAATGATAGATTAGAGGAGCAGGGTTAGATGGTAGATTAGAGGAGCAGGGTTAGATGATAGATTAGAGGAGCAGGGTTAGATGGTAGATTAGAGGAGCAGGGTTAGATGGTAGATTAGAGGAGCAGGGTTAGATGGTAGATTAGAGGAGCAGGGTTAGATGGTAGATTAGAGGAGCAGGGTTAGATGGTAGATTAGAGGAGCAGGGTTAGATGGTAGATTAGAGGAGCAGGGTTAGATGGTAGATTAGAGGAGCAGGGTTAGATGATAGATTAGAGGAGCAGGGTTAGATGGTAGATTAGAGGAGCAGGGTTAGATGGTAGATTAGAGGAGCAGGGTTAGATGGTAGATTAGAGGAGCAGGGTTAGATGGTAGATTAGAGGAGCAGGGTTAGATGGTAGATTAGAGGAGCAGGGTTAGATGATAGATTAGAGGAGCAGGGTTATATGGTAGATTAGAGGAGCAGGGTTAGATGGTAGATTAGAGGAGCAGGGTTAGATGGTAGATTAGAGGAGCAGGGTTAGATGGTAGATTAGAGGAGCAGGGTTAGATGGTAGATTAGAGGAGCAGGGTTAGATGGTAGATTAGAGGAGCAGGGTTAGATGGTAGATTAGAGGAGCAGGGTTAGATGGTAGATTAGAGGAGCAGGGTTAGATGGTAGATTAGAGGAGCAGGGTTAGATGGTAGATTAGAGGAGCAGGGTTAGATGGTAGATTAGAGGAGCAGGGTTAGATGATAGATTAGAGGAGCAGGGTTAGATGGTAGATTAGAGGAGCAGGGTTAGATGGTAGATTAGAGGAGCAGGGTTAGATGGTAGATTAGAGGAGCAGGGTTAGATGGTAGATTAGAGGAGCAGGGTTAGATGGTAGATTAGAGGAGCAGGGTTAGATGGTAGATTAGAGGAGCAGGGTTAGATGATAGATTAGAGGAGCAGGGTTAGATGGTAGATTAGAGGAGCAGGGTTAGATGATAGATTAGAGGAGCAGGGTTAGATGGTAGATTAGAGGAGCAGGGTTAGATGATAGATTAGATGAGCAGGGTTAGATGATAGATTAGAGGAGCAGGGTTAGATGGTAGATTAGAGGAGCAGGGTTAGATGATAGATTAGAGGAGCAGGGTTAGATGGTAGATTAGAGGAGCAGGATTAGATGATAGATTAGAGGAGCAGGGTTAGATGGTAGATTAGAGGAGCAGGGTTATATGGTAGATTAGAGGAGCAGGGTTAGATGATAGATTAGAGGAGCAGGGTTAGATGGTAGATTAGAGGAGCAGGGTTAGATGATAGATTAGAGGAGCAGGGTTAGATGATAGATTAGAGGAGCAGGGTTAGATGGTAGATTAGAGGAGCAGGGTTAGATGATAGATTAGAGGAGCAGGGTTAGATGGTAGATTAGAGGAGCAGGGTTAGATGATAGATTAGAGGAGCAGGGTTAGATGGTAGATTAGAGGAGCAGGGTTAGATGATAGATTAGAGGAGCAGGGTTAGATGGTAGATTAGAGGAGCAGGGTTAGATGATAGATTAGAGGAGCAGGGTTAGATGGTAGATTAGAGGAGCAGGTAGGGATGGTAGATTAGAGGAGCAGGGTTAGATGATAGATTAGAGGAGCAGGGTTAGATGGTAGATTAGAGGAGCAGGGTTAGATGATAGATTAGAGGAGCAGGGTTAGATGGTAGATTAGAGGAGCAGGGTTAGATGATAGATTAGAGGAGCAGGGTTAGATGGTAGATTAGAGGAGCAGGGTTAGATGATAGATTAGAGGAGCAGGGTTAGATGGTAGATTAGAGGAGCAGGGTTAGATGGTAGATTAGAGGAGCAGGGTTAGATGGTAGATTAGAGGAGCAGGGTTAGATGATAGATTAGAGGAGCAGGGTTAGATGATAGATTAGAGGAGCAGGGTTAGATGGTAGATTAGAGGAGCAGGGTTAGATGGTAGATTAGAGGAGCAGGGTTAGATGATAGATTAGAGGAGCAGGGTTAGATGGTAGATTAGAGGAGCAGGGTTAGATGGTAGATTAGAGGAGCAGGGTTAGATGGTAGATTAGAGGAGCAGGGTTAGATGGTAGATTAGAGGAGCAGGGTTAGATGGTAGATTAGAGGAGCAGGGTTAGATGGTAGATTAGAGGAGCAGGGTTAGATGGTAGATTAGAGGAGCAGGGTTAGATGGTAGATTAGAGGAGCAGGGTTAGATGATAGATTAGAGGAGCAGGGTTAGATGGTAGATTAGAGGAGCAGGGTTAGATGGTAGATTAGAGGATTATGGTTAGATGAGTAAGAGTGGCCGTGGGGATGAATGGGGACAATCAGATCTGACCATGCAATCTGGTTATTACCTTTCAACACACGAGACGAGTGAAAGTACAACACCTGATTATGCATACAGAGAACATGTATGCAAAATCAGTAATCACACTATTAGTTAAGCCCAAATCAAATCAAATTGTTCTGAATTCAATGGTATTTCCTAATTAACAGTAAGACCTCCACTCAAAATCAACATTTTTATTTAGCAGTGAATGTTTATTTAACAATAAAAAAACAACAAGAAACACAGTTTGATTGAATGCAGAGTACACCTTCAGTTAAATCATTTAGAACAAACAGACAACATGAGTCCCATGAGACAAGGCAAAACAATCAATGACGTCACCAAACCAAACACATTGAGCCTGTTCATTTGACCCTTTTCAACAAAACTAACTGGACATGTTCATTGATCCACTGACAGAGGCATTTTACACAGCAGCATCTGATGCTGCCACTCAAATCTAAAGGGCAAGTACTGCACTGTACCATAGGGACCACAAATGCCTTGTTTCACAGATGGCAGCTCGACTGAATTCATTTTGAGTGTAATTTCAGGATATTGACAAAATTGGATTATATCTCTGACTCTCCCTAAAGATTCATTCTCCTCTGTACTTAAGACACTCCAGAGTTGACAAAGTACCTCCGAAATGATGTGGGTGGCATTCTGGGAATAGTCTATTACTTTCCAGCAATCCAGGCAAAGTTGTTTACGGTAGGTCAAACATAAAAGCTCGTACACTTGTAAGACAAGGAGGATTTTCCCAGATACTATTTCTCTGTGTTAATATGGTACTGTCTTTGTGAAGCACGCTCTTTAAGTGAAGAAATTAGTGCTTGAGAACAGGTTCAGAGGCCTGTGAGCTATTCCACTGAGTCAGCAGTATTTGAAGGAATGATGCAAGGAAAGAGAACATCACTGATTAACCATCTGTCCATTACGCATGATGAAGCTACTTTATTCAGATATCTGTTTCTCTTTCCAAACCATGGTACTAGAGGTAGTTTCAATGCTTACTTTCAGCTTGGATAAAGGGAAACAAACATTTCTGTGTATACACTACATTACCAAAAGTATGTGGATACCTGCTTGTCGAACATCTCATTCCAAAATCATAGGCATTAAAATGGAGTTGGTTCCCCCTTTGCTGCTATAACATCCTCCAATCTTCTGGGAAGGCTTTCCACTAGATGTTGGAACATTGATGCAGGGAATTGCTTCCATTCAGCCTCAAGAGCATTAGTGAGGTCGGGCACTGATGTTGGGCGATTAGGCCTGGCTCGCTGTCAGCATTCCAATTCATCCCAAAGGCATTCGATGGGGTTGAAGTTAGGGCTTTGTGCAGGCCAGTCAAGTTCTTCCACACAAACCATTTATGTATGGACCTTCCTTTGTGCATTGTCAGCCTGGAAAGGGCCTTCCCCAAACTGTTGCCACAAAGTTGGAAGAACAGAACCATCTAGAATGTCATTGTATGCTGTAGCGTTAAGATTTCCCTTCACTAGAACTAAGAGTCCTAGCCTGAACCATGAAAAACAGCCCCAGACCATTATTCCTCCTCCACCAAACTTTACAGATGGCACTATGCATTCGGGCAGGTAGTATTCTCCTGGCATTTGCCAAACCCAGATTAGTCCGTCAGACTGCCAGATGGTGAAGCATGATTCAGTGAATGCGTTTCCACTGCTCCAGAGTCCAATGGTGGCATGCTTTACATCGCTCCAACCGATGCTTGGCATTGCGCATGGTGATCTTATGCTTGTGTGCGGCTGCTCGGCCATGGAAACCCAATTCATGAAACTCCCGACGATCAGTTATTGTGCTGACGTTTTTCCAGAGGCAGTTTGGAACTTGGTATTGAGTGTTACAACCGAGAGAATACTATTTTTATGCGCTACGAGCTCCAGTACTCGGCGTCCCGTTCTGTAATCTTGTGTGACCTCCTACTTTGCAGCTTAGCCGTTGTTGCTCCTGAGCGTGTCCAAGTCACAATAACAGCACTTACAGGTGACCGGGGCAGCTCTAGCAGGGCAGAAATTTGGTATACTGACTTGTTGGAATGGTGGCATCCTATGACGGTGCCACGGTGAAAGTGACTGAGCTCTTCAATAAGGCCATTCTACTCCCATTGTTTGTCTATGGAGATTGCATGGCTGTGTGCTAAATTTTATACACCTGGCAGCAACGGGTGTGGCTGAAATTGGCGAATCCACTCATTTTTTAAAATTTTTTAATTTTTTTTTAACCTTTATTTTACTAGGCAAGTCAGTTAAGAACAAATTCTTATTTACAATGACGGCCTAGGAACAGTGGGTTAACTGCCTTGTTCAGGGGCAGAATGACAGATTTTTACCTTGTCAGCTCGGGGATTCGATCCTGCAACCTTCCAGTTATTTTGAAGGGGTGTCCACATACTTTTGTACATAGGGTATGTTGTTTATAGTGTTGGTGGAGGTTATACAAAGATTGAAGAGACTCCAGCAGGTTGTACAGGTTGAGGAGGTCATAGAATTCCATACACCTTTAACATCTCCAATAAAAAAGGTATAATTCCTAGGTTAGTTATACATTAATAATCCTTACCATGTTCTCCAAGATTCAGATGATTTTCCAAGCTTCTACAGATGAAAGACTCTTACATAGTGATGTATTACTGATTCCATATCCCATGCATTTCATCCACCTGAGCCAATTATGCCAGTTTCGCTTTCCTGACATTTCAAATGAAATGTTATGACCTGGAAGACACCGAGAAAACCTGGCGCATGTCAAATCACCGTAGATATAACTTCCAGTTTAACAGAGTATTTTCAAAGAGGAAGTAAGACGAGGGCAAAGTTTGCCTGTATTCAAAAAGCCAAAAAGTCAAGCGGGTCAAACAGCATTCTCAGATTTGAGAAGTGCTTTAAACACGATGACACAACTTAAATGTCAATGGCTTCTTTGATGTTCATTTGCTAGCATACCCATTTTAACATGTCAAAGAAAACAATGATTTAATGTAATATGAAAAACACAAAAACAATATAAAGAGAAAGGCTTTATAATTCACTCACCAGGGGCACAAAATAGTGCAGAAGGGTTTAGGCCTTCTGATCAGAGGGAGCAGGCGCTCCGCGGCACCACTGAACGGACTGACTTCTTGGGTCTGGTGCGGCGCAGCCCCGGTGGTGAAACTGAGGAGTCACTGTCAGTCCTTTTGAGTATTTACCCGACCGCCATGTTAGGATATATCGGTTATCCTGTTAGAACTTTTGTGCCGAATCCACTGCGCTGTTTCAAGTGCCACGTTTATGGTCATGTTGCAGCAGTGTGTAGGAGGGAGATTCCAAGATGTGGGAAGTGAGCAGGAGGGCACGGGATAGAGGACCGTGTATTTTCTGTGGATAAAGTTGTGTCAACTGTAAGGATGTCCATGTTGCTGGGGATCAGAAGTGTCCGGTGCGAGAGAGGCAGGTTGAGGTGGTGTCACGGTTGCTATGAGACAGGACCCGAGGCACTGAGCAGTACTGTAAAGACATTCCTTATATTATTCAAAACAATAAACAAAAGGAGAGACCGCGACCATGAACTGGAATATAGAAACACTAAAACCCACACCCAGGAGGAAAAACTATTAACTTACATAGGATCCCCAATAAGAGGCAACGCAGCCCAGCTACCTCCAACACAACAAAACCAACATAGAGATATCCAGAGAGGTCTCTGGACACTAAACCAGACAACCATAAAGGTTTCCAGAGACCTCTCTGAACACAAATCATTAAATCCTAGGCCTCCCCAGTGATGCATATGGTTCATAATGTCTTTGTGTTGTGATGCAGCTGGAAGACTGAGTCAGTTACAATCTGTCACACGAGTCTGTGGAATGAACAGCTTTGACATTGACCTTAAATCATCCGGGAGGGTCACTGGCGTTGGTGGAGGCTCCGGACGGGGGATCTGGCTCTGGAGCAGGGTTGTAACCCTTACCCGGACTGGGCACCAGTGGGGAGAACGGCTCCAGCCATGGAGCGGGGCAGACGGCCGGACTTGGACTGGGCACCGGTGGAGCGGCCTGCTCCGCAATCGGAGCTGGGCTGGACACCAGGTCCTGTCTGGACCCTGGACTGGGCACCGGTGCAGAGGGAAGCTCCGACCTCGGAGCAGGACTGGACGCCGTGCCTGGACAGGGCACCGGCGCAGAGGAAGGATCTGGCCATGGAGCCACCGGGATAGGAACCGGTACTGGCGCTACCGGACTAGGGACCGGCACTGGAGTTACCGGGCTAGGAACCGGCACTGGCGCTATCGAGCTATCGAGCTAAGAACAGAAAATAGATGTGGTGGCAGCTGCAGAGAAGTATTTGGGTATATGATATTTGACTTCAGAAGAGTTACAGGATATGTTGAGTGGTGGTGTCGGAGTATGGTGGCATGGTGCAGGAGTTTTATTATTTATAAATCAAGCCACAGCCGGCTGTCAAACTATATAAACTAGTGACCCACAGTGTTTGTCATTATACCCTGATGAAGACAGCTTGTCTGTCGAAACGTTGGTTATAAAAATTATTGCATCTGAGCTCCAAGAGTACAAGAACAAAAACACAAGAAATAAAAAGAACAAGTAAGTAAGAGATATACATGATGAGTGATAGCGGTTGATGTAAGGCGACTACGCATCAGGATACATGATAACCCGAGTAGCAGCAGCTTATATGATCATTGTATGTGAGTGTGAGTGTGTAGAGTCAGTATAAATGTGTGTGCATGTTAAGTGAGTGTGTGTGTGAGCATGTGTCTGTGTGTTGGAGTGTCAGTGTGTTTGAGGAGTCCTGTGAGTGTCATATAGAGAGAAAATATAAAATTGTATATATACAGTGGGGCAAAAAAGTATTTAGTCAGCCACCAATTGTGCAAGTTCTCCCACTTAAAAAGATGAGAGAGGCCTGTAATTTTCATCATAGGTACACTTCAACTATGAGAGACAAAATTAGAAAAAAAAATCTTTGCAAATTATGGTGGAAAATAAGTATTTGGTCAATAACAAAAGTTTATCCCTTTGTTGGCAATGACAGAGGTCAAACGTTTTCTGTAAGTCTTCACAAGATTTTCACACACTGTTGCTGGTATTTTGGCCCATTCCTCCATGCAGATCTCCTCTAGAGCAGTGATGTTTCGGGGCTGTCGCTGGGCAACACAGACTTTCAACTCCCTCCAAAGATTTTCTATGGGGTTGAGATCTGGAGACTGGCTAGGCCACTCCAGGACCTTGAAATGCTTCTTACGAAGCCACTCCTTCATTGCCCGGGCGGTGTGTTTGGGATCATTGTAATGCTGAAAGACCCAGCCACGTTTCATCTTCAATGCCCTTGCTGATGGAAGGAGGTTTTCACTCAAAATCTCACGATACATGGCCCCATTCATTCTTTCCTTTACACGGATCAGTCGTCCTGGTCCCTTTTCAGAAAAACAGCTCCAAAACATGATGTTTCCACCCCCATGCTTCACAGTAGGTATGGTGTTCTTTGGATGCAACTCAGCATTCTTTCTTCTCCAAACACGACGAGTTGAGTTTTTACCAAAAAGTTATATTTTGGTTTCATCTGACCATATGACATTCTCCCAATCCTCTTCTGGATCATCCAAATGCTCTCTAGCAAACTTCAGACGGGCCTGGACATGTACTGGCTTAAGCAGGGGGACACGTCTGGCACTGCAGGATTTGAGTCCCTGGCGGCGTAATGTGTTACTGATGGTAGCCTTTGTTACTTTGGTCCCAGCTCTCTGCAGGTCATTCACTAGGTCCCCCCGTGTGGTTCTGGGATTTTTGCTCACCATTCTTGTGATCATTTTGACCCCACGGGCTGAGATCTTGCGTGGAGCCCCAGATTGAGGGAGATTATCAGTGGTCTTGTATGTCTTCCATTTCCTAATAATTGCTCCCACAGTTGATTTCTTCACACCAAGCTGCTTACCTATTGCAGATTCAGTCTTCCCAGCCTGGTGCAGGTCTACAATTTTGTTTCTTGTGTCCTTTGACAGCTCTTTGGTCTTGGCCATAGTGGAGTTTGGAGTGTGACTGTTTGAGGTTGTGGACAGGTGTCTTTTATACTGATAACAAGTTCAAACAGGTGCCATTAATACAGGTAACGAGTGGAGGACAGAGGAGCCTCTTAAAGAAGAAGTTACAGGTCTGTGAGAGCCAGAAATCTTGCTTGTTTGTAGGTGACCAAATACTTATTTTCCACAATAATTTGCAAATAAATTCATAAAAACTCCTACAATGTGATTTTCTGTATTTTTTTTGTTCTAATTTTGTCTCTCATAGTTGAAGTGTACCTATGATGAAAATTACAGGCCTCTCTCATATTTTTAAGTGGGAGAACTTGCACAATTGGTGGCTGACTAAATACTTTTTTGCCCCACTGTATATATATATATATATATATATATATATATATATATATATATATATTTATATATACGTACACTACCGTTCAAAAGTTTGGGGTCAGTTAGTAATTTCCTTGTTTTTTAAAGAAAAGCTAATTTTTTTGTCCATTAAAATAACATCAAACTGATCAGAAATACAGTGTAGACATTATTAATGTTGTAAATGACTATTGTAGCTGGAAACGACAGATGTTTTATGGAATATCTACATAGGCGTACAGAGGCCCATTATCAGCAAACATCACTCCTGTTTTCCAATGGCACGTTGTGTTAGCTAATCCAAGTTTATCATTTTAAAAGGAAAACCCTTTTGCAATAATGTTAGCACAGCTGAAAACTGTTGTGCTGATTAAAGAAGCAATACAACTGTCCTACTTTAGACTAGTTGAGTATCTGGAGCATCAGCATTTGTGTGTTCGATTACAGGCTCAAAATGACCAGAAACAAAGAACTTTCTTTCTGAAACTCGTCAGTCTATTCTTGTTCTGAGAAATGAAGGCTATTCCATGCGAGAAATTGCCAAGAAACTGAAGATCTCATGCAACACTGTGTACTGCTCCCTTCACAGAACAGCGCAAACTGGCTCTAACCAGAATAGAAAGAGGAGTGGGAGGCCCCGGTGCACAACTGAGCAAGAGGACAAGTACATTAGAGTGTCTAGTTTGAGAAACAGACGCCTCACAAGTCCTCAACTGGCAGCTTCATTAAATAGTACCCACAAAACACCAGTCTCAACGTCAACATTGAAGAGGCGACTCCGGGATCTGACACTTTCTTCCAATCTTCCTCTGTCCAGTGTCTGTGTTCTTTTGCCCATCATAATCTTTTCTTTTTATTGGCCAGTCTGAGATATGGCTTTTTCTTTGCAACTCTGCCTAGAAGGCCAGCTTCCCGGAGTCGCCTCTTCACTGTTGACGTTAAGACTGGAATTTTGGTCATATCGCCCAGCCCTATAGTGCACTCAATACTCCATGAAACTATATGGTAAAACATTCTGGGAAACTATAATATATGTGCACTGTTAATACTGTAGCAAGTGAAAGTGCTCTTTGAAATTAGTATCAGTCCTTCGGTAGGCTGTACTTTGGCCAGTGTCTAATGAAATAGTATCTTTGACATTAACTCATGAGTTCTAAAAAAGGAACAGCCTAAGGACAACATAGCACTGGACATTCAAGTTTATTTTCTCAGCTTTATATTTGCAGTAGTTCATTTAAGTAAGCATCTAGTAAAATTCAGGAGATACTGATTTCAGCTTATTAAATTTGTCATTTATTTCACCTTTATTTAACCAGGTAGGCCAGTTGAGAACTAGTTCTCATTTACAACTTCGACCTGGCCAAGACAAAGCAAAGCAGTGCGACAAAAACAACAACACAGAGTTACACATGGGAATAAACAAACGTACAGTCAGTAACACTATAGTTAGATTAGGGAGGTAAGGCAATAAATAGGCCATAGTGGCGAAATAGTTACAATTTAGCATTAACACTGGAGTGATAAAAGTGCAGATGATGATGTGCAAATATGTCTTTGGTGCCGGCAGAGATACTGGGGTACGAATTAGCAAAAATAACATTATGGGGATGAGGTAGTAGGATGGGCTATTTACAGATGGGCTTTATACAGGTGGGCTATATCCTTACTACATTACTACATAGATTTTCTATTGTGTTATTGACTGTAAGTTTGTTTATTCCCATGTGTAACTGTTGTTTTTGTCGCACTGCTTTACTTTGTCTTGGCCAGGTCGCAGTTGTAAATGAGAACTTGTTCTCAACTGGCCTACCTGGTTAAATAAAGGTGAAATAAAAAAAATAGCTGATGCTTAAAGTTAATTAGGGAAATAGGAATCTCCAGCTTCAAGGATTTTTGCAATTTGTTCCAATCATTGGCAGCAGAGAACTGGAAGGAATGGCGGCCAAAGGAGGTGTTGGCTTTGGGGATGACCAGTGAAATATACAGTGGGGAGAACAAGTATTTGATACACTGCCGATTTTGCAGGTTTTCCTACTTACAAAGCATGTAGAAGTCTGTAATTTTTATCATATGTACACTTCAACTGTGAGAGACGGAATCTAAAACAAAAATCCAGAAAAACACATTGTATGATTTTTTAATAATTCATTTGCATTTTATTGCATGACATAAGTATTTGATCACCTACCAACCAGTAAGAATTCCGGCTCTCACAGACCTGTTAGTTTTTCTTTAAGAAGCCCTCCTGTTCTCCACTCATTACTTGTATTAACTGCACCTGTTTGAACTCGTTACCTGTATAAAAGACACCTGTCCACACACTCAATCAAACAGACTCCAACCTCTCCACAATGGCCAAGACCAGAGAGCTGTGTAAGGACATCAGGGATACAATTGTAGACCTGCACAAGGCTGGGATGGGCTACAGGACAATAGGCAAGCAGCTTGGTGAGAAGGCAACAACTGTTGGCGCAATTATTAGAAAATGGAAGAAGTTCAATATGACGGTCAATCTCCCTCGGTCTGGGGCACCATGCAAGATCTCATCTCGTGGGGCATCAATGATTATGAGGAAGGTGAGGGATCAGCCCAGAACTACACGGCCGGACCTGGTCAATGACCTGAAGAGAGCTGGGACCACAGTCTCAAAGAAAACCATTAGTAACACACTACGCCGTCATGGATTAAAATCCTGCAGTGCACGCAAGGTCCCCCTGCTCAAGCCAGCGCATGTCCAGGCCCGTCTGAAGTTTGCCAATGACCATCTGGATGATCCAGAGGAGGAATGGGAGAAGGTCATGTGGTCTGATGAGACAAAAATAGAGCTTTTTGGTCTAAACTCCACTCGCCGTGTTTGGAGGAAGAAGAAGGATGAGTACAACCCCAAGCACACCATCCCAACCGTGAAGCATGGAGGTGGAAACATCATTCTTTGGGGATGCTTTTCTGCAAAGGGGACAGGACGACTGCACCGTATTGAGGGGAGGATGGATGGGGCCATGTATCGCGAGATCTTGGACAACAACCTCCTTCCCTCAGTAAGAGCATTGAAGATGGGTCGTGGCTGGGTCTTCCAGCATGACAACGACCCGAAACACACAGCCAGGGCAACTAAGGAGTGGCTCCGTAAGAAGCATCTCAAGGTCCTGGAGTGGTCTAGCCAGTCTCCAGACCTGAACCCAATAGAAAATCTTTGGAGGGAGCTGAAACTCCATATTGCCCAGCGACAGCCCCGAAACCTGAAGGATCTGGAGAAGGTCTGTATGGAGGAGTGGGCCAAAATCCCTGCTGCAGTGTGTGCAAACCTGGTCAAGAACTACAGGAAACGTATGATCTCTGTAATTGCAAACAAAGATTTCTGTACCAAATATTAAGTTCTGCTTTTCTGATTTATCAAATACTTATGTCATGCAATAAAATGCAAATTAAATACTTAAAAATCATACAATGTGATTTTCTGGATTTTTGTTTTAGATTCCGTATCTCACAGTTGAAGTGTACCTATGATAAAAATTACAGACCTCTACATGCTTTGTAAGTAGGAAAACCTGCAAAATCGGCAGTGTATCAAATACTTGTTCTCCCCACTGTACCTGCTGGAGCGGAGGCTACGGGTGGGTGTTGCTATGGAGACCAGTGAGCTGAGATAAGGCGGGGATTTACCTAGCAAAGACTTATAGATGACCTGGAACCAGTGGGTTTGGCGACAAATATGTAGTGAGGGCCAGCCAATGAGAGAATACAGGTCGCAGTGGTGGGTAGTATATGGGGCTTTGGTAACAAAACGGATGGCACTGTGATAGACTACATCCAATTTGCTGAGTAGAGTGTTGGAAGGTATCTTGTAAATGACATCGCCGAAGTCAAGGATCGGTAGGATAGTCAGTTTTACGAGGGCATGTTTGGCAGCATGAGTGAAGGAGGCTTTGTTGTGAAATAGGAAGCCGATTCTAGATCGAATTTTAGATTGGAGATGCTTAATGTGAGTCTGGAAGGAGAGTTTACAGTCTAACCAGACACTTAGGTATTTGTAGGAGTCCAGACCCGTGCAGAGTAGTGATGATAGTCCGGTGGGCGGGTGCGGGCAGCGTTCGGTTGAAGACCATGCATTTAGTTCTACTAGCATTTAAGAGCAGTTGGAGGCCACGGAAGGAGTGTTGTATGGCATTGAAACTTGTTTGGAGGTTTGTTAACACAGTGTCCAATGAAGGGCCAGATGTATACAGAATGGTGTCGTCTGTGTAGAGATGGATCAGAGAGTCACCAGCAGCGAGAGCGACATCATTGATAAATATAGAGAATAGAGTCTGCCCGAGAATTGAACCCTGTGGCACCCCCATAGAGACTGCCAGAGGACCGGACAACAGGCCCTCCGATTTGACACACTGAACTCTATCTGAGATGTAGTCGGTGAACCAGGCGAGGCAGTCATTTGAGAAACCAAGGCTGTTGAGTCTGCCGATAAGAATGCGGAGATTGACAGAGTCGAAAGCCTTGGCCAGGTCGATGAAGACGGCTGCACAGTACTGTCTTTTATCGATGGCGATTATGATATTGTTTAGGACCTTGAGCGTGGCTGAGGTGCACCCATGACCAGCTCGGAAACCAGATTGCATAGCGGAAAAGTTATGGTGGGATTCGAAATGGAAATCTGTTTGTTAACTTGGCTTTCGAAGACTTTAGAAAGGCATGGCAGGATGGATATAGGTCTGTAACAGTTTGGGTCTAGAGTGTCTCCCCCTTTGAAGAGGGGGATGACCGCGGCAGCTTTCCAATCTCTAGGGATCTCTGATGATACGAAAGAGAGGTTGAACAGGCTAGTAATAGGGGTTGCAACAATAGCTGCAGATACATTTAGAAAGAAAGGGTCCAGATTGTCTAGCCCAGCTGATTTGTAGGGGTCCAGATTTTGCAGCTCTTTCAGAACATCAGCTATCTGGATTTGGGTGAAGGAGAAGCAGGGGGGGTGCGGCTTGGGCAAGTTGCTGCGGGCGGTGCAGAACTGTTGGCCGGGGTAGGGGTAGCCAGGTGGAAAGCATGGCCAGCCGTAGCATAATGCTTTCTGAAATTCTCAATTATCATAGATTTATCGGTAGTGACAGTGTTTCCTAGCCTCAGTGCAGTGGGCAGCTGGGAGGAGGTGCCCTTATTCTCCATGGACTTTACAGTATCCCAAAAAGGAAAATTGTTGAGGAAAATCAAAAAATACATACACAAAAAATACAATACAACACCATAGGCTCATAGCCAGACTGAGTATATTTGAGGCCACAACATAATATGATAGGCCCTTTTTATGTTAGGTCACTGAGCAACACACAAACAGCATTTGTCTCTTTGGAAAAGTGCCCAGAGAGTGCATTTGGTGACCAAATTAAATTAACTTCTTCATCCTCTGACCCAGACACGTCACAGTGATGACATGATGAATGAGATTCTTAAAGGGGTAGTTGTCAAATTCTGGAGAAATATAGCACTTGTGGTGAACCATGACTATTGGAGCTAGGCCCCTCAGCTGTGGAAATAGATCTGACGTCATACATTTAGATAGAGAACTCGGATGCCTGTGTATACAGAGCATGACTTGAGACCTTTCTTCTGCAGACCTAAAGTCATGTGAAAAAGTAAGTACACCCCCTGAAAAGTTCTCTTTTTTTTTTTCTTTTTTTTTTTACATATTTGGACAGATCTTCACTTCAACACTATTGACAGATAAAGGTTACCCAATTCCTTATGGGGAAAAAGTTAGTACACCCCTACCTTCACCATCACATAAAATGGCTAAAATTTGAATTAGGTACCAAAACATGTGCAAATGATTTGAAAACATTAGAGAGAAACTTAGGAGGGTCCAGCCTTCCATAAAGATAAGAAAATTGGTCTGGTTTGGTCTTAACCATATGGGTGTGTGGTAGGACATCATTCAAAGATCAAAAGACCTTACTGAGGCCCTCAGAAGAAAGATTATTGATGACCATGAGTCTGGGAGGGGTTACAAATCCATTTCCAAGCAATTCGATGTACATCATTCCATTGCCAAGCAATTCGAAGTACATCATTCCACAACGGAAAATTCCAGACCACTGGCAAACTACAAACTTGGCCTACATGGGAGGTCAGGAAGGAAGAAGCCTCTGCTCTCAAAAAAGAATATCAAGACACAACTGACTTTTGCCAGACAACACCTGGGTAAAGTCAGTGGTGTCTTGATATTTTTTGAGAGCAGAGGCTTCTTCCTTCCTGACCTCCCATGTAGGCCAAGTTTGTGCAGTCTCTTTCTGACAGTGTACCCATGCACTTCGACTTACTTTTTCACATGACTGTATGTAGGAGAAGCAATTCTTTGATGACAGAGTCAAACGGTCCTAAACCACACCTCGGCAGTGGCTCACAGAAGCAGCACACAACGGTTGCAAATATCGATAGCAGGAACCACGTTTGAAGAAAATACGGTTTCAAAGAAACATTTGGCAAAAACAAACAGTCACTCAAATAATGGCGGAATAAATTCAACCACACAACTACTCACATTGTTTCAAGACCACGGACAGTATATGCTGTCAGAGGATGACCAGTGTATTCGATGTTCTATCTCCAGCATGCAACAATAAAAAAAATGCATGTACCCAGTACTTCCAATTGCAACATCATTACCTTTGTTTTTAACCTGACAACCAGTGATCTAAAGTTGAAATAATATTTGACACATTGTATTCAAAATTATATGAACGAGATAGCAACAAAAAGCAAACTGTATATGAAAACAAAAAAAGTCCACTATCCAGGAACAGGCAAAAGACGTAGTCAGATGTACAGGCAGAGGTTGTTAACAGATAGTCCAGTGAAAAAACAGCAACAGCACAAAAGGAGCAGGCTAACGGGGTAATCAGGAAAAAACACGAACAGGCTCAGGCTAAGGTACAGAATAGGGCTAGACAGACTCGAAATACTAAACTGGAATACAAATCTCTCAAGAAATTACTGAAGGGCTTAGTAAATTGTACATACAAACAATACCTCACACAGAGGGGAGAATGAACCTGGGTAATATACTGATGGGGTAATGGGAAACGGCTGTTAGAATGCCGGTGATTGGGAACGGAGAGGAGTGGTGCATTTGTGTGGGCTGGAATCTTGATGGTTAGAGGCTGTGTCTTCTTGTTGATGTTGAGGAGGTATGGTATCGCTTGCGGACCTTACAATGATTATCATTTAAAAACCAAGTCCATTCTCATGTCCTTCTTTATGAAATGGGCAATGGCAGGTTCATATAGCGTGAGAAATCAAGCTAAGGCTCGCTATTGGCTCTGAATTAGTGACGTATACTTATACTCTAGAGGGCCTTGAGGCATCATACATCATGTCCCACCTATTACAAGACAATTTGTGATTGGTTGATTCTACTGCCATTCCAAAATGCTGCTCTGATTGAAGTCAATGTCAATGACGTTAGCTGGTGCCTTCTCTTCAAAGTCTGAGGGCCTAGCCAATGAGCGTTGAGCCCAGATAGATTATTTCTACCAAGAGACTACCAAAGAAAAATTCTGATTGGATATTTTTTTCTCCTGGATATTAACCCTTCTTTTTCCAACACAAACTGAAGAAATTCAATAGGAAGATTATTACAATTAAGACAAAAAAATATGAAATTAATGAAAACAAAATGACAAATTATAATATGTAGAAAATATATACAGATTTGTATCTATCCTTAGGCCCTCTCTGAGGGCGAAGAGGGCCCTGACGGTTCCCCACTGTCCACAACCCTATGTCATGCTTCCACCTGCCACCAGAGGGCGGCAGAAACATTAATAACGACACAGTGTCCTTTAAACTATTATGAATTCCCTGTTAAAAGGGGTGTGTTTTCTGGGGTTCTTGGCAGAAGCTTGAATTGTTTACCGTGTGCGTTTGTTTCCTGAGTGAGTTTTCGGGACTTAGTGTTTGTTGTTTTCCCAGTGTTACTGTGATCCTTCTGTTACCGTTTCTCAGTAAAGTACTGATGTTTATCCTGAACCACTGATTCCTCGTCTGGTCTCTTCTCTGCTCCTGGGTCCAACCTCACCACGTCACACCCTAACCCACTAAAGCAACAGCCACAAGTCACCCTCAAGAAGGCTACTAGCTAGCCAACCCTTTGCCAGCAACCTTTCAAACCACCATACTACCATGAACCTAATGCTCTCATTATTGTACTGGCCATGAGAAAGTGGTATGAAAATCAACCTCATACAGTATACTGGCTATAGCCAAAAGGCTAATCAAGGCACCTTGAAATCTTTGTAAATTGGAAAAAACACTTAATAACACTGATTCATCCCTAACATAGTTGTGCTAATATCCGAGACATGCATTAACAAGGCATGAATTACTACATCTGCACCAAGGGCATTCACTGTGCCTGTCTAGCAGTGGTTGATGAAATTTCCCCCCCGGGGGATCAATAAAGTACCTATCTATCTATCTATCTATCTATCTGTCTGTCTATCTATCTATCTATCTATCTATCTATCTATCTATCTATCTATCTATCTATCTATCTATCTATCTATCTATCTATCTATCTATCTATCTATCTATCTATCTATCTATCTATCTATCTATCTATCTATCTATCTATCTATCTATCTATCTATCTATCTGTCATGTCCTGATATGTTTCACCTGTCTGTGTTTGTCCCCTCCCCACACCAGGTGCACCCCATCTCCTTCATTAATTAGTTTGGGTATTTAGTCCATTGGGTTCTGTTGGGGTTTTGCCAGATCGTCTTGCCTAGTCAGTCGTTTCCAGCACTTTCCTGTATTACTAACTCTGCCAGTCTGTTTCCCGGTATTTGGACCTCTACCCGCCTGTTGGATTACGTTCCTGTCTAGCCCCCTCATGTGCCTTCGACCTTCTGATCTGCTGCCAAACGAACTCTGCCTGCATTACGGATTACGAGCCTGCCTACTCCTCTGTACCGCCATCCTTCTGACCCCCGGTACCGAACGCTGCCTGGACTACGACCACGAACCTGACTCTCCTTATTGGACGACTGCTATTCAGATCCCCTGTTACGAACATTGCCTGTCATTTACTACGAGCCTGTCTTGCCCCATATATCCTATTAAACAGTCAATCATATCTCTGCCTCCGTGTCCGCTTTTGGGTCCCGTATATCTGTCGCTCTGTCAGAACGATCTGGCCATGACGGACCCAGCGGAGTTGACCCATCTACAGAACGCAATAGCCCACCAAGAGGTTGTTGTGGGTCGACACGAGGAGGTGCTACGTTCAATAGCAGAGGAAATCCGTGAGCAGAGAGAGAACCAGCAGCGGGTCACCGAATGCCTGCTCCAACACTTGGAGAGATTAACACTGGCACTACCGGCACAGAGCGCTTCCCCCCCGTCTCCTGTCCCACCTATACCCAGCAACCCAACACCTTCCCCGGTATCCCTAAGAGAGCCGCACTTACCTGCTCCCGAACGGTTCTCGGGTGATTCGAGTTATTGTCGTCCTTTCTTGTCCCAGTGCTCGCGTATCTTCGAACTGCAGCCATCCTCTTTTCCCACAGAAAAGTCACGGGTCGCCTATATGATAACCATGATGACGGGGCGAGCCCTGGCCTGGGCTACGCCGATATGGGACCAGCAGCTTCCCGTTTGTTTCAGTCTAGCAGCGTTCACTACGGAGGTAAAAAAAGTTTTCGATGCTCCACTATCCGGAAGAGAAGCGGCACGTCAGCTGCTACATCTAAGACAGGGGACTAGCAGCGTGTCGGATTACTCTATTAAATTCCGTACCCTGGCAGCGGAGTGCTCATGGAATTCCGAGGCTCTGCTCGACGCCTTCTACGACGGATTATGTGATCCCATCAAGGATGAACTCGCCGCCCGAGAGGTGCCTCCCAGTTTAGACAGTCTCATCTCCATTGCCATGCGTATTGGCAGTAGGCTTCAGGAACGTAACCGGGAGAGAGAGAATCGTCGTCCTGCCCAGGCACTTCCGCATTTCGGCGGACTGGGTAGCAGAGCGTCACCGGGAGTAACGGCACCACCCGAATACTTCCGAGAACCATCGAGGGAGTCCGAAGTCCTGACATCTGAACCCATGCAGATAGGAAGGACACAACTGACGGCCGAGGAACGTCAACGCAGAATAGACAGTCGCAGCTGCCTCTACTGTGGAAAGAAGGGACATTATGCAGCCGGTTGTCCTTTAAAAAGGGCGGGCTCATTCGTAACTGCAGGAATACGGGTGAGTCAAACCAAAACCCCGTGGGTACCCCCGGTTCGTTTTCCTTTTCCTGCCACAATTATTTGGGATTCCCAAACCCTTAGAGTAAATGTCCTTATGGATTCAGGAGCTGACGATTGTTTTATTGATAATTCCCTTCTGGTCAAATTAGGCATTCCTTCACGCCCTCTAAGCACACCCATCGAAGCCACAGCCCTGGACGGTCGTTCTATTGGGCGGGTGTCTCAGATATCGGTGCCGGTTACTCTGATTCTGTCTGGCAACCACAGGGAGGAGATCCAGTTCCTGCCCCTACATTCCCCTAATGTTCCAATTGTGTTAGGCCATTCTTGGCTTGTTAAACACAACCCTCACATAGATTGGACTACCGGTTCTGTTACTAACTGGAGCCCTTTTTGCCTTGCTCATTGTCTGAAGGCTGCACCTCATGTTCTAACAAGACAGGTTTCACAGGCCACGGAGGACATCGATTTGTCATCTGTCCCCCCCGAATACTGGGATCTAAGGGAGGTCTTCAATAAGTCTCGGGCTACCTCGCTACCACCTCATCGGCCATACGACTGTGCCATAGACCTCCATCCAGGCACATCACCCCCCCGTGGACGTCTGTACTCCTTGTCCGGTCCGGAGACTAAGGCCATGGCAGATTATGTGGAGACCTCTCTCAGGGCTGGGATTATTCGGCCATCTTCCTCTTCTGCTGGCGCAGGGTTTTTCTTCGTAGCCAAAAAGGATAAGACTCTTCGTCCATGCATTGATTACCGTGGTCTTAATGACATCACGGTGAAGAACCGATATCCACTCCCTCTGCTGGCCTCCGCTTTTGAATTGCTCCAGGGAGCCACAATCTTCTCAAAACTGGACCTCCGAAATGCGTACCACTTGGTACGGATACGAGAAGGTGATGAATGGAAGACTGCGTTTAACACTGCTAGTGGACACTACGAATATCTGGTGATGCCATTTGGGTTGACTAACGCTCCCGCTGTCTTCCAGGCTCTGGTAAACGATGTGCTCCGGGACATGATTAATCGTTTTGTCTTCGTGTATCTGGATGACATTTTGATTTTCTCCCACTCGGCCCAGGAACACACAGCACACGTACGTCAGGTCCTCCAGCGATTATTAGAGAATCAGCTGTTTGTAAAAGCAGAGAAGTGCGAGTTCCATCGCTCGGTCATTCCTTTCCTGGGTTACATAGTGGCCGCGGGTAGCATCCGGATGGATCCTGGCAAGATCCAAGCCGTCACTGATTGGCCACAGCCCTCTTCACGCCTGGATCTGCAACGCTTCCTGGGGTTTGCCAATTTTTATCGACGATTCATTCGGAATTACAGCATTTTGGCAGCCCCTCTCACTGCCCTGACCTCAACTAAAGTGAGTTTTGTGTGGTCACCCCAAGCAGCCCAAGCATTCACTGCCCTCAAACAGCGCTTCACTTCAGCCCCCATTTTGACTCACCCAGACCCAGCCCGGCAATTTGTTGTGGAGGTGGATGCCTCCAATATCGGCGTGGGGGCTGTGTTGTCGCAAAGGTCGGACAAGGATCAGAAACTGCATCCGTGTGCATTCCTCTCCCGTCGTCTGACACCTGCTGAGGTAAATTATGACGTCGGCAACAGGGAACTGCTGGCGGTCAAGACAGCATTGGAGGAGTGGAGACATTGGCTGGAGGGGGCGGAACAACCATTTATTGTGTGGACAGACCACAAAAATCTGGAATACCTACGCTCAGCCAGGAGACTCAATGCCCGACAAGCCAGGTGGGCTCTGTTTTTTACTCGGTTTGATTTCACCCTGTCTTATCGGCCTGGCTCAAAAAATACGAAGCCAGATGCCCTCTCCCGGGTGTTCAGTCCTACTGCTGCGGTCCAAGGTAATGAACGCATTCTTCCGGTCTCTTGTCTGGCTACGCCCTTGATCTGGGGCGTTGAAGAGGCGGTGCGTAATGCGCAGCAGTTGAGCCCTGACCCAGGAGGGGGTCCGCCGGGCTGCCTATTCGTACCTGACCCTGTTCGATCCAGAGTCCTGGAATGGGGCCATTCGTCGAGACTGACCTGCCACCCCGGCGCTCGTCGGACCCTGGCATTTATCCGGCGACGATTTTGGTGGCCCACCATGGGGGTGGATGTTCCTTCTTTTGTCTCGGCCTGCACGGTATGCAACCGAAGCAAGACGTCCCGCCAGGCCCCAGCTGGTCTCCTGCAGCCCCTCCCTGTCCCTCATCGTCCATGGTCGCATCTCTCCCTGGACTTTGTCACAGGTCTGCCACTATCCGACGGCAATACCGCCATCCTCACCGTGGTAGACCGGTTTTCGAAGGCGGCACACTTTATTCCCCTGCCTAAGTTGCCATCGGCCAAGGAGACGGCCCAATTGATGGTGCAGCACGTTTTCCGGATCCACGGACTACCCACTGACATTGTCTCCGACCGGGGTCCTCAGTTCACCTCCCAGTTCTGGAGGGCTTTCTGCACCCTTATTGGATCTTCTATCAGCCTGTCCTCAGGGTTCCACCCAGAGTCTAACGGTCAATCGGAGCGGGCCAATCAGGACCTAGAGACTGTGCTTCGGTGCCTGGTTTCTGACAATCCCACCACCTGGAGCCGGCAACTTGTTTGGGTCGAATATGCCCGCAACACCCTGCCTTCCTCCGCTACGGGGCTTTCCCCCTTCGAGTGCTCCTTGGGCTACCAGCCTCCGTTGTTTCCGGAGCAAGAAGAGGAGGTTGGCGTCCCGTCGGCCCAGTTGTTCGTCAGGCGCTGTCGTCGGACATGGAGAAAGGCCCGGGCGGTTTTGCTACGCACCAATGCCAGGTATCGGCGGCAGGCCGACCGTCGCAGGACCCCGGCTCCCCACTATCGTGTGGGCCAGAGGGTGTGGCTGTCCACCCGAGATCTGCCCCTTCGGGTGGAGAGTCGCAAGCTTTCATCCCGTTACATCGGCCCTTATCAGATCTCCCGGGTGGTCAACCGCTCAGCTATACGCCTCATGTTGCCCCGGTCCCTCCGCATTAATCCTACCTTTCATGTGTCCCGTGTAAAACCTGTCTCTCATTGTCCTTTGTCTCCTGTTCCTAGGCCTGCCCCTCCTCCTCGGGTTATTGACAACCAACCTGCCTGGACGGTGCGTCGCCTCCTGAGAGTCCGTCCCCGGGGCCGGGGTTTCCAGTATCTGGTTGACTGGGAGGGCTACGGGCCAGAGGAGCGGTCTTGGGTCTCTACCAGGGACATCCTCGACCCGGAGCTCATTGCCGACTTTCATCGACGGCATCCCGGTCAGCCAGGTATGCACCCGGGTCGGTCGCCAGGTGGCGCCCGTAGGGGGAGGGGTACTGTCATGTCCTGATATGTTTCACCTGTCTGTGTTTGTCCCCTCCCCACACCAGGTGCACCCCATCTCCTTCATTAATTAGTTTGGGTATTTAGTCCATTGGGTTCTGTTGGGGTTTTGCCAGATCGTCTTGCCTAGTCAGTCGTTTCCAGCACTTTCCTGTATTACTAACTCTGCCAGTCTGTTTCCCGGTATTTGGACCTCTACCCGCCTGTTGGATTACGTTCCTGTCTAGCCCCCTCATGTGCCTTCGACCTTCTGATCTGCTGCCAAACGAACTCTGCCTGCATTACGGATTACGAGCCTGCCTACTCCTCTGTACCGCCATCCTTCTGACCCCCGGTACCGAACGCTGCCTGGACTACGACCACGAACCTGACTCTCCTTATTGGACGACTGCTATTCAGATCCCCTGTTACGAACATTGCCTGTCATTTACTACGAGCCTGTCTTGCCCCATATATCCTATTAAACAGTCAATCATATCTCTGCCTCCGTGTCCGCTTTTGGGTCCCGTATATCTGTCGCTCTGTCACTATCTATCTATCTATCTATCTATCTATATAAACAGATAATATGCAGTGGAATAATTTAAGACTATTTACACATTTGTATGATAATTAAGAAGTAAGGAAAGCCTGTATACATAAAGGATGGATAAAAACACTGTTGGCATTAAGAAACAGTTATTCCAGACTGGACCTGGAAGTAAGAAAAAGTATTTTGGAGACGTCTTGGAGGTATTAAGACGGTTTGTGAGCCATACTGAACAATGACAAGCACAATAATGTATACAGTTCGATACATACTGTACATTAATACCATCACATGAACAGTAAATATAATTCACTCGGGGAGAGCTGAGTGTCTATCCTTAACATCTGTCTCCAACTATAAGATGACAGATGGATTCTACTCCCACACGCCTCAGAAGCTCATGCCAAACACTTTGAATCACTTCATGCTGCGCCATATGCAAAACCGGAACATCTGGAGGAATGAATGTATTGCAAACACTGTTAAACCGCTACATTAAGAAAAGGTTGAATGTATGCATGGACATAAATTGATGACTACTGACTACGCAACATACATGTAGCATGCTACAACATACATCTGGTGATTGTGATTCTAGTCTTACAGTAGTTGATGTACAGTTAATGTGGAAATCAGCAGTTGAAACAATAACAAAGCATACTCCCCACCCCTGTTTCGGTGAAACGCTGAGGTATGGGGCTGGAGAAATGGAACCTCTTAAATTCATAGACAGAGCTATGGATGCAATAGTTTTAACCATGTTATAAAGGCTATATAGTGTTTGTTTATATTTACCTTGCTTGCAAACATCTCAATTGTCAGTAGAAACCACATTTGTTTAAGCAAGTCAGCTTTTTACATTTTTCAAGGTATCTGTATTCACAGCCCTGTGAAATCCATAGATTTGGGCCTAATTAATTCATTTCAAATGTCTATTTCCTTATGAACTCTAAATTGTTGCGTATATATTTTTGTTCAGTGTAGTTCCTAAAAGGCAGACAAAGTCAAAGCCTCCGTAAGATATCCATTGACATCAACACAATTAGTTTCAATCTCGAGAAATAGCTAGGGGGCTGGCCCAGATGGGGGTAAATGTAGGGAAAATGGAACGACACAGCTTCAAGAAAACAGTCACTTTCAAACTAGGGATTTTTTAATTGATGTAACGCAGTAATTCTGTACAGTAATTCTGCTCATAAACTATGCGTATATGAACTACACATTGACACATCCAGCCCAAAGTGAGAGGTTTAACAAAAATACTTCCTTAGTCACGAAAGTACTGGAGCATATCTTTACAAAATCTCTGCCTTATGATGGCCACTAAAAGGGACAAACCTTGAGAGCCTGGAGAAGTGTTGGGCAAAACTAAGATGTGTCACAGCTGTGTCTTTGAAGCTTCCCATTCCCCTTCATGTTCACAAAGCACATTAAGATAGACTTCTACACTTGGGAAAGGATTCAAATGTCCTCATGTGTGTTGTCTAAAGCTCCCACCTCGGGCTTCAAACAAACACAGGGCCAGGGTTGGCCACAGATGAGATTATGCTCGTATCTGGGACAAACTTTTTAGAAGGTTTACGAAGCCTCAAGCAATATGGGAGACCATTCAAAACCTGAGATGTTACAAAGTCAACAACAGTTACAATAAAAACAGCCTCTACCACAATTGTAAAAATTCTATTCTATTCAAATAGTTTCCTTTGTCTTACACCTACAGTACATGTTCCGTTGCTAGGCTTCTGTTCATCTATTCTATCAACCCATTCACTTGAGAAAATACCTCTTGCTTTTTCCTTCTTTCTCCTTGTAAATAATTGTAATAATAATTTAAATGTGGTGGATGACTTTATTACAAACAAGTTGTTATTGACCTGAATAAATCATGTCCTCAAAGTATCACCAGAATCCATTGAAGCCTCACAGTTGGAGAGCAGCATTCTCAGAGAAGCCTCCATACTTTCACATGAAACAAAGACAAAGACAACGATGTGAAAAACTGTAAGGCACAGAAGGTGAACATTTTATGTATGTTATCTTAGGGGTCTTGAACACTATTGTTTAATAACTTAATTAATTTGACAGTATATTATTTAATTCAATTAATCTGATTGAAATTACCTTTGGGAACAATAGAGAAAAATTTGACCGAATCCTCATAGACAAATTCTAATCTTACACAAGGTCATGTAATTGTCTTGAATGTACTGTCAAGTTTATTAAGATAAACCCTGTCAGATGTCTTAAACTAGCAGATCAATTAGTAGAATGTGGGTGGCTCATGTCCCTTTAAACAATGATTATGTTGGGATTACTTAACTCAGTCACTGAGTAGATTTAGAAGAGACAATTACTGATATCAGCTGTTTCTGACAACAGACCAGGTTCAGACCAGGTCCAAAAACAACCCCTAGCCTATCAAGGGGCAAGGTGGAGCTATTACCATATTGCTTGAACCTATATCAAATCATCTCGGATCTTTGTGCACTAGGAATATTTTTTTTTCTGGTAACCCAAAGGAATCGATAGCTGATTTGTTGTAACCTCTAATTCAAGGAAAAAGAAAGATACACATATGTTTTGTTTTAAGATACCAACATGATCAAGATTATACCAATTATTTTAATGCTGACTTTCTATGTGGATACAAACTGGATGAAGACTGATTATTATTTTGTAGATTTAATCTTCAACTGAATACTGATACAGCCATGCACAAACCACCCTACCTCATGTTTCTCTTCCAACAATTAACAAACATCTGACCAATCAGAATAGAGTAAAGTAGTTGCTAGGTAGATAAGCAACTATCATTTCAAACAACTGATTCACCATATTTTAGAACTAACAACAGGGGCTTAGAAGATAATAATAACTCTCATAAAATAATCCACAATTTCTTTCCCCCTCCCTTTAGAGAAACATCCCTGTTTCTACACTAAATAAGAAAATAAAAAATACTGCGCTAGTACTGCTGGTTGGGATGTAGAAGTCCAGTCTACTGAGGGGTCAGGTGGGTCAATGTCCAATGGCCTGATGGGGCCTGACGAGGGGCCTGATGAGGGGCCTGGTGAGGCACAGGGGGCTCCAGGGGCGGCTCATGTAAGTAGCGTTCCTGTGTCCGACAGAGACTTTTTTGGCTTGAAGGGTAAGGAACCTGATAAGACTGTCAGGGTTGGAGGTCAAGGAAGTGTTCCTCAGGCTCATTCATTCCATATTGGGGTGCAGGTGAGGTGTATGGCCTTAGAAGGTTGTAGTGGATCACTTAAGTCTTGTTAAATTGGTCCAGTAGGTACCTGATCCTGTAGTTTACACCAGGGTCCTCTTCTGTAGATCCAAGGCACTTCATTATCTCAAAGGGACCCTTCCAGTGTGATGAAAGCTTCTGACGTGCTGCCGTAGGGTCGTAAAGCAACACAAGATCTCCTGGGTTGTAGGGAATGTACCTGACATTGTTGTCATAGTTGCATTTTTGTTGAAAGTGAGCATTCTCTCTGTTCTGTGCAACAGATCCAAGGGCAGACTGGAGCTCGCGGTTGAGTTGAGGTGCATAATCTGCTGGCAATCCAGGTGTAGAGGCCGACTGCTGCGGTCCATAGGGGAATAATAGGTTGGCTGCCATACTCGCTTCTCGACCATGTGTCAGAAAGAATGGGCTGAAACCCGTCGTAAAGTGAGTGCTGGTGTTGTAGGCCAGGGCAACTTGGTTGAGGCACTCGTCCCACTCACCAGGATGATGGGGCAGCGTCTTGGCCAGCTATTCAATGTCCGATTAAATCGCCATGAAAAGCCAGTAGCAGTGTTGGTGAGCAAAGATGGCCTGCCAAAGAGTTACCGTGAAGGAGTTGGAGATTTTCAAGCAAGGACTGAGGCACAATGACCTGATAGATGACCGACTTTGAGGTAGGATGGTAGATCTGTAGGCAGAGTAAACCATTGTTGAATGTCAGTCTGTGGAATTCGTGACAGAGTGCCTTCTCTGCAGAGTGCCTTCTCTGTTTCATCTGCCAATGAGGTGGTTTCTGACCTTTTGTTCTCCAACTGATAAAGCGTGACATGTCAACAGGGGAACCAGTGGATTTGAGAGCTGCTGGTGTGGCTACCTCTGGATGACTGTGCAAAGTGTCACCGTTCTCATATCTGTGTCCTATCACCATCAATGGGGAAATGTTTCTAGAGGTAGTGGGGGAAAGCCTAACAGACTAAACGATTTCCCAGAGTTCTCTGTCATAGGTTGACCACTTTCTCTCTGCTTTGGTGAAAACATGGCTGGTAGGAAGCCTCTCACTTCTGTGGGTGTGCGTGGATTCTGAATTCCATCTCTGGATGCAATGTGCTCTAGGAACAGTACCTGGTCTTGGGCGAGACAGCACTTGGCAGGGCTCACTGCAGGTGTTCCTAGAAGGAGCGGCTGTAGATGAGGACATCATCCACGTACACCAGGCAATCTTTCAATGTACCATCTCCATTGATCTCTGGAACATCATTGGAGCATTGGTCAGTCTCATTGGCCAATGCTCCTCCAGCTCCACTTGCCAGTATGCATGCTGAAGGTCCATTGTTAAGAACCAGGCTGAACCAGACAGTGCATCCAAGGCATTGTCAATTCGCAGCAGGGGGTGAGAATCTGTGATGGTCACAGCTTTTAGCTTTCTGTAATCCAAACAGAAACCCCAGGATCCGCCCTTCTCGCGGAAAACAACTACTGGCGCAGCCCAAGGACTGTAACTTTCTTCGATTAAATCTGCCTTCAACTTGGTTCTGTATTTCATATCCAGTAGGGCATGGTACTGCTGCATTAAATTCCAGCCCAGTATCACTGGATGGTGGGCCACTCTGACAACTTAAAGTAGTAGTAGTTATTTTCCCTAAGCGAATGCCTACTGACTAAGTCCTAAAAATGGGGCGCTTTTTCAGAGCTGGATGAAGGAAATGGTCAATCCTGTGTCAAGAAGTGCAGACACTTTAATTAGTTCAAGGATGGCAATAATGTTAGCTGAAACATCTTCTGTGGTAGCCATCTTGTCACTTAACATGTTTTATTGTGGGGAGCTCTGGTGCACTAGCGGAGGATTTCTCCTTAAAGACAGCGAGTCCTTAAGAAACTGAGAAGTGAGATGACAACATTGAACAGTGAACCATCATATTTGTGTATTGAAGATCTAATAATGAACCAATTGCAGTTTTGAATTTGGTCAAGTTAGCGTGGAAGAGGTGGAAAAAACGATTGTTATCCATCAATAAAGATAAGCCACCAGGTGTATATACAACCTAGATGATAAACTATTGAGAACTTTATTGCCAGCCCTATTTGCCATGTCTTTAACCAAAGCCCAAAGGAGTGTGTGTCCACAGGCGTGGAAGGAAGTTAAAGTAATTACACTAATTAAAAACAGTGAAGCCCCCTTTGCTGACTCTAACAGCCACCCAATCTGTTTTCTGCCTGTTCTTAGTAAACCAACAGAGAAAATTGTGTTATAACAAATAGAATGCTATTTTTCAAAGAACAGGTTAACTGCTCATTCTCAGCATGCATATAGGAAGGGCACTCAACTTGTAATGCACTGACTTAGATGACTGATGATTGGCTATTATAAATGGAAAACAAGGTGATAGTTACTTCTGTATTGTTCAATTTCAGACTTTGATGTTATTGATCATGATTTGTTATTGAAAAAACTCCCATGTGATCAACTGTGATCACATGGTTAAAGTATTCTTCAATGGAAGCTTCTCTAACATCAGATATGTACAGGGCAGGGATACCACACTCTTCTCTATTTTTACAAATTATTTGCTACTTGTCTTACAAGAAGCTAAAATGACTATGTATGCTGATGATTGCACACTCTACACATCAGCACCTACAGCCAGTGAGCTCACTGGGACTCTTAGCAAGGAGTTACAGTCCGTGTCAGAATGGGTCATTAACAAGAAACTGGTCTTAAATACATCTAAAACCAAAAGCATTGTCTTTGTTCCAAAACATTCTCTTAGACATTAACCTTAACTGGAGTTGTACATAAAGGGTGTCACCATTGAACAAGTTGAAGTAGCTGAACTCCAAGGAGTAACATTGAATGGTCAGTTATCACGGTCAAGTCATATTGACAAAGTTTTCGTGAAGATGGGGAGAGGTATGTATGTTTATAAAAATATGATCTTAGTGTCAAAAACGCAGAACAACTGTACTAGTTGTTCAGGTTTTGATCTTGTCCCATCTTGTTTACTGTCCGGTAACATGGTCAGGTGCAGCAAAGAAAAACCTAGCAAGGCTGCAGTTGCCCCTTAACTGCACACACAGAACTAACAAAAACAACAACATGTATGATAGTCTTTCAGGGTTGAGGAGAAATTGATTACTTATCTTCGAGTCTTTTAAAGAAGAATGTGTGTTGAGAAAAACCCTTGTATAATCTATTTTCATATACTTCAAAAAGACATACTGTACCTACGCCACCAGAAACGCCACTATGGGTTTCTTCTCGGTACCCAAACCAAAACCAGATTTAATGTGTCACTCAGTTATCTAAGGAGCCATGTCATCGTTGAATGCTCTGCCACCAAAGGTTACTCAGGCAAAAAATACAGATTAGAAAGTTATACAGCTGCACCATCGAGAGCATCCTGACTGGTTGCATCACCGCCTAGTAATGCAACTGCGGTGTCAGAGGAAGGCCCTAAAAATTGCCAAAGGCTCCAGCCACCCTAGTCATTGACTGTTGTCTCTGCTACCGCACGGCAAGCGATACCAGAGGGCCAAGTCTAGGTCCAAAAGGCTTAACAGCTTCTACCCCCAAGCCATAAGACCACTGAACAGCTAATCAAATGGCTACCCGGATTATTTGCACTGACCCCGCCCCCCCTTCTCTTTTTTAAATATGCTTCTAGCTGTTTATTATCCATGCATAGCCACCTGTCACTTTACCCTTACCTACATATTACCTCAACTAACCTGTACCCCCACACATTGACTCGGTACCGGTAACGGTACCCCCGAGTGGTGCAGCGGTCTAATACACTGCATCTCAGTGCTAGAGGCATCAATGCAGACACCCTAGTTCGAATCCAGGCTGTATCACAACCGGCTGTGATTGGGAGTCCCATAGGGAGGTACACAATTGGCCCAGCGTCATCCGGGTTTGGCCGGTGTAGGCCGTCATTGTAAATAAGAATTTGTTCTTAACTGACTTGCCTCGTTAAATAAAGGTTAAATAATTGTTGATCTTTTGTTTGTAACTTTATTTTATTCAGTAAATATTTTTCTTAACTTTTTTTTTTCTTAAAACTGCATTGTTGGTTAGATAATCAATTATCATAACATTCTGTCAGGTCCTGACCGTAGGGATGCCTAGTGGCATCTCTATGTTTGGGTTTGGTTAACTGTCGGGGCCTGACGGTAGGGTTACAATACTTTTTATTTAGTGGGCAACAAGGAGGCGACCCAGCCCCCGAAGCAACTCTTACCAACTGTATGCAAGGATTCCTCTGTGTTGTCTCATCTCTCCAACCCCCATTGTCACACCTCTGAGAAGCAGAGGTTCTGTTGTCTTTACAGGTCTGTAGGTCTGATGTCTGACTGGGGGTTAACTTTACAATGCTATTTGTCAACAATTCAGATTTTGAATCCAAACAACTCAGATATTATAAAAGGATCTTAGGTTCATTGTCTCTCTCCTTTTTGTTCCTGAACTGCTGTGGTCAGATACTCCCTCTTTATTAATTTCTCCCTCTCCAATGAGCTATGGGCCATGGCTTCTTTGTCTCTCTCTCCCTCTCCCTCTCTGATCATGCTTTGGACTTTGTCAAATTGCATAGTTGTATCATGGTTTGCATGTCAGGTATACTGTACAGTATATAATATAGCACAGGATTGCCCAAACTCGGTCCTGGTCCTACCATATCACATATTCGTCATTCTAACTGCTTTTTGCTATGTCCAGAATCTGGTATAATCACATGAATAAATTATGCATTCATTTCTGTTCGCAAAACAATAGGATTTCTCCATTACATTTGGGTATATAAAATATAAAAATAAAATCATTGGGTAGAATACTTTTTTACCCATCAGGCTATTTCATGAAGCACGGTATGGAAAGAGCTTTGCTAAATCATAATCACTTCCAAAAAGTTAATAAGAGTTTCTTATGAGACTAGCATCTCTTTACTCATTATTGGTGGGAAAAAAGTGTTAAAAGCAACCTACTGTGTATAGCTTCTGTATATCCACACAGATAATTAACAATTAAACAAGGCAGCCTCCCATGAGGCTCGATACCAAGTGGCGTGGTTATATTTACAATATGACAGTTCCTTCCTCCAGGAATAATACTATTATTAGTGTTTGCTGAGTGCTGATGGAGGATTTGAGCCTATGCCATCCTGATACTATATGGTGAATTGTCAGCACTCAGTGTTCAGTGTTGAAGTACAGGGTCCTGGCAATGTTAACGTACATGGAGACCGTGGCAGTGTTTAGTATTCAGTGTTTACTGTTAAAGTACAGTGAAACTGGCAGTAATCAGAATTCAGTGTTTAGTGGTCAGCACAGGGAGACTGGTGCTGAATAGACAGCCAGTCCCTTAAGGCAGATTGTGAGGCCAGTGTAGCGTTACAGCACACCTCGACCCGGATTTACTAACTGACAAGTGGAGGGAGAGAGAGGAGAGTAGTGTTCATCTGGAGTACAGTCACACTAAGTGTCAAATTCTAGTAATTAATTTGCTCTAGCTAGATATTAACTAGTTCGATATGAACTAGTTAGATATTAACTAGCTAGATATTGTCACGATGGCCATGAGACAGGATCCGAGGCGCAGAGCTGTAGTGAGATAACATTCCTTTTATTAATACGAAAGCACAACAATATCAAAAGGAGAGACAGCGACCATGAACCGGCACGAACACAAAGGAACTCACAAAAACCCAGAAACACAGGTGGGAATACTGAACTGAAATAGGCTCCGCAATTAGAGGCAACGTGGCGCAGCTGATCTAACTGGGGACCAATTCCAAAACTGAAACATAGAGAATTCCAGAGAGGTCTCTGAACACCAAACCTGGAAAACATAAAGGTTTGGAGCGAGGCTGACGACCGGTCCCAGACTGGGCACCGATGGAGGTGACTGCTCCGGCACTAGTGCTACCACGCTGGGTACACGCACTGGCGCCACCGGGCTAGGAACCGGTACTGGCGCTACCGAGCTGAGGACACGCACTGGCGCCACCGGGCTAGGAACCGGTACTGGCGCTACCAAGCTGGGGACACGAACTGGAGCTACTGGGCTAGGAACCGGCACTGGCACCACCGGGCTAGGGAGGCACACCTGAGGTCTGGTGCGTTGGGCCGGCACTGGAGGCACCAGGCTGTGCGCACGCACTGGAGGTCGGGTATGGGGAGCCGGCACAGGGCTTACCGGGCTGGGGAGGCACACCAGAGGTCTGGTGCGTGGGCCCGGCACTGGAGGCACCGGGCTGGGCGCACGCACTGGAGGTCGGGTGTGGGGAGCCGGCACATCGGAGGGAATGCAGGTGGGAATACTGAACATAAACAGGCTGCCCAATTAGAGTCAACGTGGCGCAGCTGATCTGGGGACCAATTCCAAAAGAAACAGAGAATTCCAGAGAGGTCTCTGGACATCAGACCTGGAAAACCTCTGAACATAAATCTTACAGATATTAACTAGCTAGACATTAACTAGTTAGATATTAACTAGTTAGATATTAACTAGCTAGATGACTGTATCTGCACCAAAACGCTGTTATTGCTCATCCAGTTCTAAACACAAACGTGTTTTCGGAATTTAAAACTAGTTTTGTTCAAGCTGAGCCTTAATTGCTAGCAGTTGAAGCAATCAGTAGCACTTAATTAATGCAATCTTGAGTTTGGATTTGCTCTTTAAAAAGTTATAAACCCTATAAGACACACCAGATTCTTTGCCTCACTAGACACAAATAAAAGGGGCAAAGCGTTGGGCGGAATGATGGGTTGGCAGGGGAGAGGAAAAATTATTCACTCTGACTAATCAGTTACACACATTCCAGTTTTGATTTCACTGAATTTGACAAAGCACATGAGGCAACAAAGGAGTGACCTGAAATTAAATGGGGCTCCTGAGGGAGGTCACACGATTGTGACACCAAAGTGTTAATATATTTGTCTCTCTAGAGGTCATGGGAAACATCCAGTGCCCTAGAGGCTGGCCAGCTACTGAATGACACAATTGTGACATGCAAGGGACAGACAATGAAGGACATTTGAGCACACTCATCAACTCCTTCCAAACAGCCTGGTGAAGCTTGTTTAAATAAACCATGGAATTAGTACTCACACATACTCACACAAAAGAAGGGACATAGGAATATTAAAAATGTATAAACCTCTTAAAAAGTTGACATTAATATTTAGTACATTTTGAAAGTAAAGGAAATAAGCAATTTACTGTACGGCACCCTACCTGAGAGGGTCTAGTGCTGAGGGAAACATCTGACTTGTGTTCAATTGATGCCAAAACCAACTGACGTAACCCAGGCATGGGGCCCACTAAACTGTTCATTTGAGTGCAACAAGGTCAAACTCAAGACTTGACAGTCACAGTGGTATCTTCAGAACCAGGTTGTGAGGCCAGGCACACAGAACCTTTAAGGAAGCATTTCACTGTTAGTCTACATCTGTTGTTTAGGAAGCTTGTGACAATTACATTTGATTTGATTCAATCCTCCCAGTAACAATTAAGTGACCCTTATTCTAATCAGGGGTGTAAAGTACTTCAGTAAAAATACTTGAAAGTACTAATTAAGTATTTTTGGGGGGGTATCTGTACTTTACTTTACTATATATATTTTTGACAACTTTTACTTCACTATATTCCTAAAGAAAATATTGTACTTTTTACTCCATACTCGTTACGTTTTAAATGCTTAGCAGAACAGGAAAATTGTGAAATTCACACACTTATCAAGAGAACACGTTGTCATCCCTTCTGCCTCGGTTCTGGCGGACTCACTGAACACAAATGCACCGTCTGCTTTGCTTAATAAAAGGAATTTGAAAGTAATATTTTACTGGGTGACTTTCACTTTTACTTGAGTCATTTTCTATTAAGGTATCTTTACTTTTACTCAAGTATGAGAATTGGGTATTTTTTCCACCTCTGATTCTAATCTGCAGGCCTACAGTAACTGCATGTCCGATACTGTTCAAAGTACTGTAATCTCAAGGAGAAATCTGTCCCTGAATAGAAATCACTATGACTTTCATATGCCAGATTTGTGTATGGAGAGTTTACAGTAACAGAATATGTAGTTTACAGTACAGTTACATAAAGGCAGTTTTTGCTTAATCTTGACCTATTTAAAGCCTGATACAGTTATATAAGAAGTGTGGTAATAAAGTTAACACCTAGGTGTGTCGAACTTATAGGTCTGCATGACCCGTCTAACAGAAATACTGACCCATAAATTAGCAGTCATGAAAGTAATTTTTTAAGTAGAAATGTTAAGATCCTAATTGGTTTTTGAATGTGTGTCTTTGGACAAGGCATATCAAAATAAATACAATGCAAGACTCTATCATGGATTAAAGCTACAGGTAACTGCCAAAATAAAGGAAACACGAGTTAATGAGGGGTTAAAACACTTCATCGTGCTTAAGGTCATGTAGAGAAATGCCCAGTTGCCCATTATTTTGGCTACCATGGCTAGAAAAGATCTCAGGGACTTTGAAAGAGGGGTCTCAAAAGAGCATAGGGGGTTTAAAGGGTGTTTGTGGTCTCAGTCAGCAGATCTCAACCCAATCAAACACTTATGGGAGATTCTGGAGACAGGTGTTTTCCAAAACCATCAACAAAATGGGGCCACATCCCTCCAATAGAGTTCCAGACACTTGTAGAATCTATGCCAAGGCGCATTGAAGCTGTTCTGGCTTGTGGCGGCCCAACACCCTACTAAGACACTTTATGTTGGTGTTTCCTTTATTTTGGCTGTTACGTATAGGTACTGGCTGTGGATGTCCCAAATTGTGTCTTCGGACAAAACAGAAGTACTGTTGCAAGCAGTGATGTAGTGGTAAAAAAAAAATGGTGTCTCAACTACTTTCAAAGCTTAGGCATTAGCTTGCAGAGCTAGCACAAGATCTCCTGGGCCCGGTTTCCCGATAGCGATGGAACATGGGCTTATGAGTGTTTTAAAGATGAATCTTTCCTACAATGGCCGAAGATGTAACATGCGTTTTCCAAAACACCACGCATAGAGAATGTTCGCTAAGTGCTTCTTTGAGGCACGTGTCGATACTGTTAGGATCTAAATAAAGACAGATAAACCTTTATTAGCCTCACGTAGTGCGGCACATCTCTTTAGCGTAAAGTTTGTTGATTGTGGCCTGTGGAATGTTGTCCCAATCCTCTATAATGGATGTGAGAAGTTGCTGGATATTGGCGGGAACTGGAACTTGCTGTCGTACACGTCGATCCAGAGCATCCCAAACATACTCAATGGGTGACATGCCTGGTGAGTATGCAGGCCATGGAAGAACTGGGACATTTTCAGTTTCCAGGAAATGTGTACAGATCCGTGCGACATGGGGCCGTGCATTATCATGCGGAAACATGAGGTGATGAAAGTGGATGAATGGCAAGACAATGGGCCTCAGGATCTTGTCATGGTATCTCAGTGCATTCAAATTTCCATCGATGCAATTGTGTTCATTGTCCGTAGCTTATGCCTGCACATACCATAACCCCACCGCCACCATGGGACACTGTTCACAATGTTGACATCAGCAAACCGCTCGCCCATCAGCAAATTCTTTGGTTGTGCAAAGCCACAGTTTTATCAGCAGTCCGGGAGGCTGGTCTGAGATGATCCCACAGGTGAAGAATCCAGAAGTGGAGTTCTTGGGCTGGAGTGGTTACGCGTGATCAGCGGTTGTGAGGCCGGTTGGACATACTGCCTATTTCTCTAAAATGCTGTTGGAGGCGGCTTATGGTAGAGAAATTAAAATAAAATTATCTGACAACAGCTCTGGTGGACATTCCTGCAGTCAGCATGCCGATTGCACGCACCCTCAAAACTTGAGACATCTGTGGCATTGTGTTATGTGACAGAACTGCACATCTTAGGTGCACCTGTGTAATGATCATGCTGTTTAGTCAGCTTCTTGATCTTCCACACCTGTCAGGTGGATGGATTATCTTGGCAAAAGAGAAATGCTCACTAACAGGGATGCAAACACATTTGTGCACAAAATATGAGAGAAATACACTTTTTGTGCGTATGTGTCAGGCTCTGGTGAAACGTGGGACCAACACTTTACCTGTTGCGTGTATATTTCTTGGGGGTAGATATTGAGGCAAAATTACAGACATTAAAAATTCAATTCTGTATTCAATTGAACTCAATTGAATGAACATCAAATTGATTTCAATTTTATTGAATGATATAGGCCTATGTTGCCTATACTTTAGGCCATTTACACTACATGACCAAAAGTATGTGGACACTTGCTCGTTGATAATCTCATTCAAAAATCATGGGCATTAATATGGAGTTGGTCCCCCCTTTGCTGCTATAACAGCCTCCACTCTTCTGGAAAGGCTTTCCACTAGATGTTGGAACATTGCAGCGGGGACTTGCTTCCATTCAGCCACAAGAGCATTAGTGAGGTCGGGCACTGATGTTGGGCGATTAGGCCTGGCTCGCAGTCAGCGTTCAAATTCATCTCAAAGGTTTTCGATGGGGTTGAGGTCAGGGTTCTATGCAGGCCAGTCAAGTTCTTCTTTATAAACCTGTGCACGGGGGCATTGTCAATCTGAAACAGGAAAGGGCCTTCCCCACAAAGGGCCTTCCCTAAGCTGTTGCCACAAAGTTGAAAGCACAGAATCATCTAGAATGTAATTGTAAGATGTAGCATTAAGATTTCCCTTCACTGGAAGTAAAAGGCCTAGCCCGAATGATGAAAAACAGCCCCAGACCATTATTCCGCCCACGCCAAACTGTACAGTGCGCACAATGCATTCAGACAGCATTCTCCTGGCAATCGCCAAACCCAGTTTCATCTGTCGTTCTGCCAGATGATGAAGAGATACAGTATATTACCTCCTACAGCTGCAACTATTGAAGCAGCTTATTAAAAATCACATATTTTGCACATCATTGCACATGTTAGCCTACATATTGAGATGAATTACAGACAGAAGCATACAAGTAGCAAAATAGAACTCAATTGATTAAACATGAAATGTATTTCAATATGACTAAAATAGGCATATTGGGAACTTTGTGTTTGTAATCAACTTTGATCTGAAGTTATCGGGTCACCGTACAACAGATAAGTTTTACGTTGTATTGTCACGTGCACAGGTACAGTGAAATGCCTTTCTTGTAAACTCTTTCCCAACAATGCAGTAATCCATGTGATTCTATGTTTAGCAAATATATTCTGTGTATAAAGTGACACGGAGTGGTCTGAGGCTGGCGTTAGATTACGAGCGTTTTTTTTTTGCAATGTCAATAACGATGGTTTTGGGGAAACAGCTCGGACATTTAACGATGCTCATACGAAGGTTCTAGTGATGAATGTAGCCTTAAGATGTTTTTTGGGGATCCGGGCCCTGTGCAATAAAAATGTTTTTTTTTGTATTCGTCAGCTCAAATCACCCTGTCAGATTTCATAAACAAGCAATATGTCTCTCCCCATCTCAGGAGTTGACAGTTCCACCATCATCTGTGCTTTGTTCTTTTCATTATGACACCTGCCACTAATATTGAATTAGCGACTCTCATCAATAACGACTCTACTGGATGCGAACAATGATGCATCGAGTGACACATACATTATCAATCAGAGTGTTGCTGCTCGTCCATGTGTAATAATGGTGATGAAAAGTGGGTCTACCGAAATCACAGGGCAGGACAGAGAGACAAAACAGATAGAGTGGCTTATTTTGACATTAATGATCATGTGTCATAACAGGATGGCTCTTGCAGACATAACGGACACAATGCTTACAAACAGTATTTAATATAAAAATAACAATTAACAATATCACATTTATTCGCATTTGCTAAAAATGGTGCTTGGTTTTCTGACTCTATTCCAGCAACCCACGCGCAAACTAAATATGATATTATTACTGTAGTTAGTATTAGAAGATTGGTTTCGATTACAGAGTTTACAGTTTCCACTTGATTTATGATCTCCAACATTACGACAAAAAAAGTATTGCCACCAAATTACGCACGGAAAGCGTCAATCCCCCAAATTTTAACCAATTTTGACAGGATAAAGATACACGATGGAAAAAAAAACTTTTAACACAATGAAATGGTTTAATCTCTTACTTGTTGTGTTGTACTTTACCCCATTGATGTACTCAGGACAGGGTCTCTCCACCATCCGTCCGGTGTTGCTCCTTGGCCAACATGTTCCAATCTCATCCGTTGTGGCATTGCAATACAAACCTTTAAATAAATAAAAAGACGTTTAAATAAGGATCATTATTTGTCCAAGAAGTCAAGAAAGAGCATTAGCTTAACCAATGAAGACTGTGTCAAAATCACCACAAATCGTACCGTCGAAATCCATCAAAGAGAACGATGCGTTTTCATAGAAAGTGTCTTGAAAGGCATCCATCACACTACAGTTTGGGTCTCCTAACTCCCCAAAAATTATCTGGTAAATCGTATCATCCATTTTTAATTGATACGTTAAATCAAAGAGTTTTAAACTGGGATTGAAGTCCAAGAGGTTCCCAACACGAAGCCCACTACGTGCATGTGTTTCATCCAAGCTATAATGGCAAGAAAGTGTGCCCTTTTAAACCCTTGGATAACGTCTCGTCCAATTGGTTCACTCATAAGTCTGACTCCTGTGCTCGAACGCGTCTCTCTCCCTCTCCTCCTCGCACCGCTCCCTGTACAATCAGATTGACTCACCGAGCCTCAGTCTACTAACACAAATTCATCATCCCTCTATGGAATTATGCTGAAATTATGAAAGTGAGTTAAATGAATACAAACAAAATGTACATCCATCTGTTCTGTCTCTTGCAGCCATTGAGTTATTGAGACACATACATCCAATTTTCAGAATGACAATGTGGTAAACGAACTTCTGATTCCATTTACTGTTGAGAAAAACGGGTGTTGGAAACTATATTTAATATTTTTTTCATAAATGTTGTAAAATGATGAGGTATTTTCTGTAGGTACACTACCTTTCAAAAGTTTGGAGTCACTTAGAAATGTCCTTGTTTTTGAAAGAAAAGCAAATTTTTTGCCCTTTAAAATAACATCAAATTGATCAGAAATACAGTGTAGACATTATTAATGTTGTAAATGACTATTGTAGCTGGAAACGGCAGATTTCTTATGGAATATCTACATAGGCATACAGAGGACATTACCATCCCTACTGTGTTCCAATGGCTAACTGATCATTAGAAAACCCTTTTGTAATTATGTTAGCACAGCTGAAAACTGTTGTGCTGATTAAAGAAGCAATAAAACTGGCCTTCTTTAGACTAGATGAGTATCTGGAGCATCAACATTTATGGGTTCGATTACAGGCTCAAAATGTCCAGAAACAAATAACTTTCTTCTGAAACTCGTCAGTCTATTCTTGTTCTGAGAAATGAAGGCTATTCCATGCGAGTAATTGCCAAGAAACTGAAGATCTCGTACAACGCCCTTTTAAAATGATAAACTTGGATTAGCTAACACAACGTGCCATTGGAACACAGGAGTGATGGTTGCTGATAATGGGCCTCTGTACGCCTATGTAGATATTCCAAAAATTAGCCGTTTCCAGCTACAATAGTCATTTACAACATTAACAATGTCTACACTGTATTTCTGATCAATTTGATGTTATTTTAATGGACAAGAAATATGCTTTTCTTTCAAAAACAAGGACATTTCTAAGTGACCCCAAACTTTTGAACGGTAGTGTAGGTAGGTACGTAGGTAGGTAGGTAGGTAGGTAGGTAGGTAGGTAGGTAGGTAGGTAGGTAGGTAGGGAGGGAGGGAGGGAGGGAGGGAGGGAGGGAGGGAGGGAGGGAGGGAGGGAGGGAGGGAGGGAGAGTGCTGGAGAGAAGGAGAGAGAGAGAAGAGAGAACATTAAAACTGGTTATAGATAGCCTACTACCGCATTCACGTGCTACTCTGAACTAGGAAACTCTGCTAACTGTTTTAACTTATATACAGTGGGGAGAACAAGTATTTGATACACTGCCGATTTTGCAGGTTTTCCTACTTACAAAGCATGTAGAGGTCTGTAATTTTTATCATAGGTACACTTCAACTGTGAGAGACGGAATCTAAAAATCCAGAAAATCACATTGTATGATTTTTAAATAATTAATTTGCATTTTATTGCATGACATAAGTATTTGATCACCTACCAACCAGTAAGAATTCCGGCTCTCACAGACCTGTTAGTTTTTCTAACAGCCCTCCTGTTCTCCACTCATTACCTGTATTAACTGCACCTGTTTGAACTCGTTACCTGTATAAAAGACACCTGTCCACACACTCAATCAAACAGACTCCAACCTCTCCACAATGGCCAAGACCAGAGAGCTGTGTAAGGACATCAGGGATAAAATTGTAGACCTGCACAAGTCTGGGATGGGCTACAGGACAATAGGCAAGCAGCTTGGTGAGAAGGCAACAACTGTTGGCGCAATTATTAGAAAATGGAAGAAGTTCAAGATGACGGTCAATCTCCCTCGGTCTGGGGCACCATGCAAGATCTCACCTCGTGGGGCATCAATGATCATGAGGAAGGTGAGGGATCAGCCCAGAACTACACGGCAGGACCTGGTCAATGACCTGAAGAGAGCTGGGACCACAGTCTCAAAGAAAACCATTAGTAACACACTACGCCGTCATGGATTAAAATCCTGCAGCACACGCAAGGTCCCCCTGCTCAAGCCAGCGCATGTCCAGGCCCGTCTGAAGTTTGCCAATGACCATCTGGATGATCCAGAGGAGGAATGGGAGAAGGTCATGTGGTCTGATGAGACAAAAATAGAGCTTTTTGGTCTAAACTCCACTCGCCGTGTTTGGAGGAAGAAGAAGGATGAGTACAACCCCAAGAACACCATCCCAACTGTGAAGCATGGAGGCGGAAACATCATTCTTTGGGGATGCTTTTCTGCAAAGGGGACAGGACGACTGCACCGTATTGAGGAGAGGATGGATGGGGCCATGTATCGCGAGATCTTGGCCAACAACCTCCTTCCCTCAGTAAGAGCATTGAAGATGGGTCGTGGCTGGGTCTTCCAGCATGACAACGACCTGAAACACACAGCCAGGGCAACTAAGGAGTGGCTCCGTAAGAAGCATCTCAAGGTCCTGGAGTGGCCTAGCCAGTCTCCAGACCTGAACCCAATAGAAAATCTTTGGAGGGAGCTGAAAGTCCGTATTGCCCAGCGACAGCCCCGAAACCTGAAGGATCTGGAGAAGGTCTGTATGGAGGAGTGGGCCAAAATCCCTGCTGCAGTGTGTGCAAACCTGGTCAAGAACTACAGGAAACATATGATCTCTGTAATTGCAAACAAAGGTTTCTGTACCAAATATTAAGTTCTGCTTTTCTGATGTATCAAATACTTATGTCATGCAATAAAATGCAAATTAATTACTTAAAAATCATACAATGTGATTTTTTGGATTTATGTTTCAGATTCCGTCTCTCATAGTTGAAGAGTACCTATGATAAAAATTACAGACTTCTACATGCTTTGTAAGTGGGAAAACCTGCAAAATCGGTGGTGTATCAAATACTCCCCACTGTATGTTCCAAGTTCAACCAGTTAGCAAGTTGAACATTTCCTTGTTCTGGCTAGCACGTGAATGCGCCATCATCTGAGACTTGATATGAATGACACAAATTTGGCTTTAAAAAGCCTTCAGTGGCATGTAGCCTGGAGAATACAGTATATAAATAACTACAGTATGTAGGTTACATCCAGAACACAGACCATTTAACATGTACTAATGGAAATGAAGGAAAATGATTTTTAAAGTAACTACAGTCGGGTTCTCTCAGCACCCCCTCAAAGGGACAATGTCTAATCTTTTATTCCTTTACAAATTAGATACTTTTTCTAACAGTAGTTGGTCAGACAACTATCATAATATCTTTTCCATACCCCTGAGTTATGGCAGAAATTCCCTAATATAATGTTATCCATCTGAAGTCCTGACTCCAGGGAAAGTTGGACTATCTATTTTGTGTGGATGAAGAAGCTGTTAGATTTACTTGTATTATTTAACTAGGCAAGACAGTTAAGAACAAATTCTTATTTACAATGGCGGCCTACCCTTGGCCTCCCCTAACAACGCTGGGCCAATGGCGGCCTACCCTTGGCCTCCCCTAACAACGCTGGGCCAATGGTGCGCCGCCCTTTGGGACTCCCGATCACGGCCGTTTGTGATACAGCCCGGGATTGAACCAGGGTCAGCAGTGACACTTCTAGCACTGAGATGCAGTGCCTTAGACCGCTGCACCACTCGGAAGCCAGATAAAGTAATGTAATGGTATAGCCATAACATTAATAAAAAACGGTTGTGAAATTGTATGAAAAATGTACCTCAAACAAACTTTTGAACACATACATTTTGATATAACTTTGATATAGCTTTTGATAGCTTTTGATAAACGTCCTGTAAAGCAACACTTTACTGTGATACCCATGTATGTAATCCCAATTATGTCATCACAGACTCTGTTGTGGTGATCTGTTTATTTGTTCAATTAGACTCCTGACCTTAATCAACATTAATCCCACATGAATCCCACAGCGTTGTTGAATACTCATTTCTGATTGGCTAGAAAGGCATTCTAGAATGGGCGGGTTTGAGTAAGGGATAAATGCCGACGCTCTGTTCATTACCTTGGAAATAATGGACGAGGCAGCGGGGCGAGGCTAAATGTTAATGTATTCCCCTAGAGCAGGACTCTGTGCTAAACTGTTCAAGGCTACCAGCTATGGAATTAGACTGGCATATCATTATCACCATCATAATGACAATGATTATTATTAATTCGCGCGTTATGCTCCATATTCCAGTTGGCTGATGAGGGAAGCAGATAAGTAAACACATTGGTAAATAACGGAATTGTGCTCACTGCACATGCAATTTATAGGTATGTGGGAGAGTAATCACGTATTTGCTGTGATACTATGTAGCATGTGCTTCTGCTGTGGAAGGTTCAGACTGGTTGTAAAGGAAGTCTTTAAAATTCAGAAAGAAAGAATAAAGTCTTTAAGACTCAATCGTTTGTGCAATAGGGGCAACACATATCAGTTAACTACATGCAAGACTTAATAATGGCCTGCTATTTTTTTAGACAATTCCTTGAGAGTAATTTAACAGCCAAGTAATCACTAATTTGACTTTGTCAGCGTTATTCCCTGAATGAAAAACAGTCAAGAAGGCTTTTTGCATATTGACTGATTTGGCGTTACAGAAAATAAAACGGCTGTGGCATAAAACAATTATCTTTCAGTTTGAATTAAATTAATACTAATGCATTTGATTGCTTTTTCAAGAGCATGTTGGAGGAAAAATAATTAGTTTTGAGCTTCTGTCTCCTCAAAAGGATTTTGGTCTGTTAACTTTGGGACAATAGGCTAGACCTGGAGTCGTCAAATAGTTGCATCCTTAATGTAGGCTGTGCAGGTCCAATAAAATATTAATTATCTCATCTGTGCTCCAATGGCGTTTGTGGCGTTTGGTGGTATAGTTTACAGCAGTACCTTGAGTAGCCTACCTTCTTCTAACTTTTGTTCCTGCTGAAGTACGGTAAAGGTAAACCCGTCTGTCTATTCTGTTTCAGAAGTCTTGAAGTGAAGATGAGGGACATCACATCAGGGTTGCAACGTGAATCAAAAGACTTGCAAATAGGAGACCAATGGATCCCATAGCTGTCTTGAGACCCCAAGGCTCTGATCAAGGCTTTCACCTCTCATATACTAAAGCTGGAAACTTAATCTCTGATGATAACTACTGGCACTCTGGAATTGCTTATTGATTAAGTATTGACTATGTGAATTAGTGCAGTTAGATGTGGTTTTCTTTGCCAGATGAGATAACTGATGTCGTATGGGAGATTGTAGCACATGTTATATGTCTTTTTTGGTTATAGCATCATATTTTCAGATGCATAATGCATTTGCCCACAAACTCTGGTTGATTAACACGAGAGAGAAGACCCAGATTCTATTCACATGTAACCCTCCACACAGCCATGGACAATCTACAACAGGTGACTTGAATGTGTTGACTTTCTGGTAACTTTTATATAGTATATTCTCATGACAGGTCTTCCTGGTTACTTTTTATATGTCATCATAATAGTGAGGACAACAACATATATTAGCAGTCAACTTGTCTGACATAATTTTAAAACACTGACTGCCATTTCTGCGAGCCCAGTTCAACCTTGTTAGTGCTGGTTCAAAGAGACAAAGTTGCTTCAGTAGTCTGAAATACAGAGACTGAGTCTGCCAGGCCCGGCAGAAGGGAAAATAATCCGCAGACTCTCCCTCAGTAAGGTGTTGCTCAGAGCAATGGCTCAAGGGGTTGGAAAAACAGATTGTGAGAAAAAGAGTGGGAGCATGCAGGAAGTTAGAAGAAGCAGCTGAAGGAGATATTGTCATTGTTTGGTATTGCTTGGCTTAATGTCAGATACTATAATTGGAAAATGCTCTATTTTGTTCCTGCGGTATGTTACTTTATTTTTCCCTTCAGTCTGTAATCTCTTTCGTAAAGGAAATCTCTCTGACAGCAAGGTTTTGTTTTTTCATGATCCATCTGGTCTTACGCTTTAGACTTGATCTGAAATAAGCATTGAGAGGGAGCTGTTAGTTTGACATGATAGTGAAAATACAAGGTCAGAAGCCAAAATAGCCCAGGAGCGCAATACAAATTGAAATGCTTTCATGATTTCTCAAAATTTGTACAAGTGGTTTGTGGCCACAGGTGTAGCTTATTGAATATAATTTTAGAATAAGCATCAAATTAAACCTCCAGTTGCAACGTCTGTCTATGCCCACTCATATTGTCTCGAAAAGGTTAGATTGTTAATACCCTCAAACACTAAGTTAGTCAAAGGTAATTTCAAAATAAAGGATAATTCTTCATATTTTACCGGTGGAACTTCAAAACTGCATCTGTATGACAATGATTTGATCTCAATGGGTTTCATGGGAATATGGATTTAGATCTTCTTGAATTATTGTTTCGTGAGTAAATTAGAACAGATGGTGTTAACAAAAACGTTTCAAGAACATTCTGCCTAGTGGCGCAAGCTGTTGAGTTTCGGAACGTTATCTTTTTAGTTTTTTACTATACAGCTAACCATTGTAAAATGGAAAATAGGTGATGTTTTTTGTGATACAGTAATCTACACAGTGTTGTATGAGATCTTCAGTTTCTTGGCAATTACTCGCATGGAATAGCCTTCATTTCTCAGAACAAGAATAGACTGATGAGTTTCAGAAGAAAGTTATTTGTTTCTGGACATTTTGAGCCTGTAATCGAACCCACAAATGCTGATTCTCCAGATACTCAACTAGTCTAAAGAAGGCCAGTTTTATTGCTTCTTTAATCAGCACAGTTTTCAGCTATGCTAACATAATTACAAAAGGGTTTTCTAATGATCAATTAGCCTTTTAAAATGATAAACTTGGATTAGCTTGGATTATTAGTGATGGTTGCTGATAATGGGCCTCTGAACAACTATGTACAGTTATAGTCGGAAGTTTACATACACCTTAGCCAAAAACATTTAAACTCAGTTTTTCACAATTCCTGCCATTTAATCCTAGTAAACATTCCCTGATTTAGGTCAGTTAGGATCACCACTTTATTTTAAGAATGTGAAATGTCAGAATAATAGTAGAGAGAATTATTTATTTAAGCTTTTATTTCTTTCATCACATTCCCAGTGGGTCAGAAGTTTACATACACTCAATTAGTATTTGGTAGCATTACCTTTAAATTGTTTAACTTGGGTCGAATGTTTCGGGTAGCCTTCCACAAGCTTCCCACAATAAGTTGCGTGAATTTTGGCCCATTCCTCCTGACAGAACTGGTGTAACTGAGTCAGGTTTGCAGGCCTCTTTGCTCGCACACGCTTTTTCAGTTCTGCCCACAAATGTTCTACTGGATTGAGGTCATGGCTTTGTGTTGGCCACTCCAATACCTTGACTTTGTTGTCCTTAAGCCATTTTGCCACAACTTTGGAAGTATGCTTGGGGTCATTGTCCATTTGGAAGACCCATTTGCGACCAAGCTTTAACTTCCTGACTGATGTCTTGAGATGTTGCTTCAATATATCCACATACTTTTCCGTCCTCATGATGCCATCTATTTTGTGAAGTGCACCAATCCCTCCTGCAGCAAAGCACCCCCACAACATGATGCTGCCACCCCCGTGCTTCACGGTTGGGATGGTGTTCTTCGGCTTGCAAGCTTCCCCCTTTTTCCTTCAAACATAACGATGGTCATCATGGCCAAGCAGCTCAATTTTTGTTTCATCAGACCAGAGGACATTTCTCCCAAAAAATTAGATCTTTGTCCCCATGTGCAGTTGCAAACCGTAGTCTGGCTTTTTTATGGCGGTTTTGGAGCACTGGCTTCTTCCTTGCTGAGCGGCCTTTCAGGTTATGTCGATATAGGACTCGTTTTACTGTGGATATAGATACTTTTGTACCCGTTTCCTCCAGCATCTTCACAAGGTCCTTTGCTGTTGTTCTGGGATTGATTTGCACTTTTCGCACCAAAGTACGTTCATCTCTAGGAGGCAGAACACGTCTCCTTCCTGAGCGGTATGATGGCTGCGTGGTCCCATGGTATTTATACTTGCGTACTATTGTTTGTACAGATGAACGTGGTACCTTCAGGTGTTTGGAAATTGCTCCCAAGGATGAACCAGACTTGTGGAGGTCTTGGCTGATTTCTTTTGATTTTCCATGATGTCGAGCAAAGAGGCACTGAGTTTGAAGGTAGGCCTTGAAATACATCCACAGGTACACCTTCAATTGACTCAAATGATGTAAATTAGCCTATCAGAAGCTTCTAAAGCCATGACATCCTTTTCTGGAATTTTCCAAGCTGTTTAAAGGCACAGTCAACTTAATGTATGTAAACTTCTGACCCACTGGAATTGTGATATAGTGAATTATAAGTGAAATAATTGCTGGAAGAATTACTTGTGTCATACACAAAGTAGATGTCCTAACCGACTTGCCAAAACTATAGTTTGTTAACATGAAATCTGTGGAGTTGAAAAATGAGTTTTAATGACTTCAACCTAAGTGTATTTAAACTTCCGACTTCATCTGTAGATATTCCATAAAGAACCTGCTGTTTCCAGCTACAATAGTTATTTACAACATTAACACAACATGTCTACACTGTATTTCTGAAAAATGTGATGTTATTTTAATGGACAAAAAATTAGCTTTTCTATCAAAAACAAGAATATTTCTAAGTGACCCCAATCTTTTGAACGGTAATGTACATTAGTTTTTTGTTGTTGTTTTTTAAACTTTTTTTTCAAACCTTTCCCTTGGTAATAAAGCAAATAACAGTGGGGTAACATTTTTTGGGGAGAGAGTTATTGACTAGACTGGTGGGGTCGGGTGTGCAGGGCTGGCTTTGATCTAGTTCAGTCTTATCAATCACTTAAACATATTTAACAATGATCTCTTACCTAGATTGATGACCGGGGGCATTTCTGCTTACCTTTTGTTGTTCTAAATAGAGACGGTTAGAAGTGCCATGGGCCATATTGGATTGTGTAGAAATGCAGGAAATTATCTTTAGATACCCAAAACAAATCTGAGGGTGGACCCTCAGACCCCCCCGCCAGGTTATGTCCCCCCACCCCCCACCCCCCCACTTCTAAATCCCAAAATACATTTCTGCTAATCTGGCCTCCTAATCTGGCCTATGTCTCCTCTTGCACTGCACAGCATATCAGATCTCAACAATGATTGGAGAAGTGTTTAACACCACCAGTACCACATCCACATGTAGTACGGGTAGCCTAGAAGTTAGAACGTTGGGCCGGTAACCAAAAGGTTGCTGGTTCGAATAACCAAGCCGACAAGGTGAAAACTATATTGGTGTGCCCTTGAGCAAGGCACGTAAACCTAATTTGCTCAAGGAGCCCAATAATACTATTGCTGAACCTTTAAAACAACACATTTCATTGCACCTATACAGTGTATGTGACAATAAAATGTTTTATTATATAAGTATATCTTTTCATAAGCGCAATGTGACTGCAAGAGACTGACATACAGGACAAATGAACCTTTTTTCTAAATGAGTGGTGTTTGAATTTGTCGATAAAATGTTTGGTTGCGAGACAAAGGGCCAAAACGCGGGACTGTCCCGCACAATCCGGGACATGTGGTCACCCTATGTGTACCGTGTGAAGGGAAATAAGATAGTTTTTTCATAATACATGTAATTCGAGAGAAGCTAACATCCAGTCCCTGGACAATAAAGTAGACAGAATTATTGCTCTCTCTGGATATTGTCCCTGTCCATCAAGCCAGCGGGGATCTCCGTTCATTGCGCTGACAGGAGGAAAGAACTCTCTGGGAATGTCTCATAATTAACAACTCATGGTGTGAGTGTGGTAAAGTACAGGAACTCAAGTCCTTTTGTTCTCCCAATCTGGAATACCTCACCATCAAATGCTGACCGCATTACCTCCCGAGATAGTTTTCTTTGGTTATTCTCACTGCATTGTATATTCCCTCCCAAGCCGACTTTGTATATTCCCTCCCTCTCAAGGAACTACAGTACACTGGACTTAGAGCAATCTGGAAACCGCATATCCTAAGAAAGCATTTATTGTAGTTTAGGACTTTAATAAAGGAAATCTGAGGAAAATGCTCCTGAAATTCTAGTAACACATCTCATGTGCTATGAGAAAACACGCTTGACCGTTGTTACTATCCCTTCCGGGATGGCTACAAGGCACTCCTTTGGGCAAATCAGATAACGCCTCAAACCTGCTTCTCCCCGCCTATAGGCAGAAACTGAAGCAGGAAGCACCTGTGGTAAGGACTGTTCAACATTGGTCTGACCAATCAGAATCTATGCTTCAATATTGTTTTGATCACGCGGACTGGGACATGTTCCGGGTGGGAACAGCAAAATTAGAACTTATTCAAACCAAAAAACTTGGATTAATGGCAGCATTCGCGCAAAACTGAAAGTGCAAACCACTGCTTTTAACCAAGGCAAGGTCACTGGGAACATGGACGTGTACAATAAGACCAGCTATGACTTCCGTAAGGCAATCATTGGCAAATTCGCCACTGGCGCCCTGTGCTCTTCACAGATGAAAGCAGGTTCACACTGAGCACAGACGTGACGTGAGTCTGGAGACGCCGTGGAGAACGTTCTGCTGCCTGCAACATTCTGCTGCCGGCGCCAGTGGCGAATTTGCCAATCTTGGTGTTCTCTGGCAAATGCCAAACGTCCTGCACGGTGTTGGGCTGTAAGCACAACCCCCACCTGTGGACGTCGGACCCTCATACCACCCTCATGGAGTCTGTTTCTGACCGTTTGAGCAGACACATGCACATTTGTGGCCTGCTGGAGGTCATTTTGCAGGGCTCTGGCAGTGCTCCTCCTGCTCCTCCTTGCACAAAGGCGGAGGTAGCGGTCCTGCTGCTGGGTTGTTGCCCTCCTACGGCCTCCTCCACGTCTCCTGATGTACTGGCCTGTCTCCTGGTAGCGCCTCCATGCTCTGGACACTACGCTGACAGACACAGCAAACCTTCTTGCCACAGCTCGCATTGATGTGCCATCCTGGATGAGCTGCACTACCTGAGCCACTTGTGTGGGTTGTAGACTCCGTCTCATGCTACCACTAGAGTGAAAGCACCGCCAGCATTCAAAAGTGACCAAAACATCAGCCAGGAAGCATAGGAACTGAGAAGTGGTCTGTGGTCACCACCTGCAGAACCACTCCTTTATTGGGGGTGTCTTGCTAATTGCCTATAATTTCCACCTGTTGTCTATTCCATTTGCACAACAGCATGTGAATTGTATTGTCAATCAGTGTTGCTTCCTAAGTGGACAGTTTGATTTCACAGAAGTGTGATTGACTTGGAGTTACATTCTGTTGTTTAAGTGTTCCCTTAATTTTTTTGAGCAGTGTATATAACTACTACTCTACACACCTTTTCTATTCACATACTGTCCATACTGTCTATACACACCATTCAAATACATATACAGTGCATTCAGAAACTATTCAGACCCCTTGAGTTCTTCCACATTTTGTTACGTCACAGCCTTATTCTAAAATGGATTAAATTGTTTTCTTTCCTCATCAATCTACACACAATACTCCATAAAACTGGTTTTTAGAATTTTTGCAAATGTATAAAAAATTTAAAACTCAAATATGAAAATTACATACAGTGGAAAGAACAAGTATTTGATACACTGCCGATTTTGCAGGTTTTCCTACTTACAAAGCATGTAGAGGTCAAAACAAAAATCCAGAAAATCAGATTGTATGATTTTTAAATAATTAATTTGCATTTTATTGCATGACATAAGTATTTGATCACCTACCAACCAGTAAGAATTCCGGCTCTCACCGACCTGTTAGTTTTTCTTTAAGAAGCCCTCCTGTTCTCCACTCATTACCTGTATTAACTGCACGTTTTTGAACTCGTTACCTGTATAAAAGACATCTGTCCACACACTCAATCAAACAGACGCCAACCTCTCCACAATGGCCAAGACCAGAGAGCTGTGTAAGGACATCAGGGATAAAATTGTAGACCTGCACAAGGCTGGGATGGGCTACAGGACAATAGGCAAGCAGCTTGGTGAGAAGGCAAAAACTGTTGGCACAATTATTAGAAAATGGAAGAAGTTCAAGATGACGGTCAATCTCCCTCGGTCTGGGAGGAATAAGAAGGATGAGTACAACCCCAAGAACACCATCCCAACCGTGAAGCATGGAGGTGGAAACATCATTCTTTGGGGATGCTTTTCTGCAAAGGGAGGGGAGGATGGATGGGGCCATGTATCGCGAGATCTTGGCCAACAACCTCCTTCCCTCAGTAAGAGCATTGAAGATGGGTCGTGGCTGCGTCTTCCAGCATGACAACGACCCGAAACACACAGCCAGGGCAACTAAGGAGTGGCTCCGTAAGAAGCATCTCAAGGTCCTGGAGTGGCCTAGCCAGTCTCCAGACCTGAACCCGATAGAAAATCTTTGGAGGAGAGCTGAAAGTCTGTATTGCCCAGCGACAGCCCCGAAACCTGAAGGATCTGGAGAAGGTCTGTATGGGCCAAAATCCCTGCTGCAGTATGTGCAAACCTGGTCAAGAACTACAGGAAACGTATGATCTCTGTAATTGCAAACAAAGGTTTCTGTACCAAATATTAAGTTCTGCTTTTCTGATGTATCAAATACTTATGTCATGCAATAAAATGCAAATTAATTACTTAAAAATCATACAATGTGATTTTCTGGAATTTTGTTTTAGATTCAGTCACTCACAGTTGAAGAGTACCTATGATAAAAATTACAGACTTGTACATGCTTTGTAAGTGGGAAAACCTGCAAAATCGGCAGTGTATCAAATACTTGTTCGCCCCACTGTAAGTATTCAGACCCTTTACTTAGTCCTTTGTAGAAGCACCTTTGGCAGCGATTACAACCTTGAGTCTCCTTGGGTATGACTAAACAAGCTTGGCACACCTGTATTTGGGGAGTTTCTCCCATTCTTCTCTGCAGATCCTCTCAAGCTCTGTCAGGTTGGATGGGGAACGTTGCTGCACATCTATTTTCAAGTCTCTCCAGAGATGTTAGATTGGGTTCAAGTCCGGGCTCTGGCTGGGCCACTCAAGGACATTCAGAGACTTGTCACTCCTGCGTTGTCTTAGCTGTGTGCTTAGGGTCGTTGTTCTGTTGGAAGGTGAACCTTCGCCCCAGTCTGAGGTCCTGAGCGCTCTGGAGCAGGTTTCCATCAAGGATCTCTCTGTACTTTGCCCCGTTCATCTTTGCATCGATCCTGAATAGTCTCCCAGTCCCTGCCGCTGAAAAACATCCCAACGGCATTATTCTGCCACCACCATGCTTCCCCGTAGAGATGGTGCCAGGTTTCCTCCAGACATGACACTTGGCATTCAGGCCAAAGAGTTCAATCTTGGTTTCATTAGACCAGAGAATCTTGGTCTGAGAGTCTTTAGGTGCCTTTTGGCAAACTCCAAGCGGGGCTGTCATGTGCCTTTTACTGAGGAGTGGCTTCCGTCTGGCCACTCTACCATAAAGGCCTGATTGGTGGAGTGCTGCAGAGATGGTTGTCCTTCTGGAAGGTTCTCCCATCTCCACAGAGGAATTCTCACCATCAGGTTCTTGGTCACCTCCCTGACCAGGACCATTGTCCCCCGATTGCTCAGTTTGGCCGGGCGGCCAGCTCTAGGAAGAGTCTTGGTGGTTCCAAACGTGTTCTATTTAAGAATGATGGAGGCCACTGTGTTCTTGGGGGCCTTCAATGCTGGACAAAGTTTTTGGTACCCTTTTCACAGATCTGTGCCTCGACACAATCCTGTCTCGGAGCTCTATGGACAACTCCTTCTACCTCATGGCTTGGTTTTTGCTCTGACATGTACTGCCAACATTGGGACCGTATATAGACAGGTGTGTACCTTTCCAAATCATTGAATTTACCACAGGTTGACTCCAATTAAGTTGTAGAAACATCTCAAGGATGATCAATGGAAACAGGATGCACCTGAGCTCAATTTCGAGTCTCATAGCAAAGGGTCTGAATACTTATCGCTTTGTCATTATAGGGTATTGAGTGTAGATTGCTGAGGATTTGTTTTCATTTTATCCATTTTACAATAAGGCTGTAACTTAAGTGGTCTGAATACTTTCCGAAGGCACTGTACATTGGAAAATAGGATTACTTATACCATGGCATTGTTGAATACTCCTTTCTGATTGGCTTGATTGGTATTCTAGAGTGTGCATTATTTCCCTATAAGGCATGGTATATTTGCGCTGTAGAATTAAATGACTATAGTTACATTTGACGTTTTGTTTGAGCTGCTTTTGAAAGCAAAAGTGGAATTAAAAACAGTTTTGATGTCGTTGAGTTCTTTTCGTAATAGCAAGCTAGGACTGATTGTTTGGTTAGCTAAACCAGCAAGTCTGTTTGATTGGTTACCATGGAAACTACTGTAGATATTGAACACAACTTCCACATTGTTCGTTATTTTACATAGAATGCATAGCCCCTCGTTGATTACCCCTTACATGTTGTGCAAGGAGGCCAAACTATAATAAGTATCTTAATGGGTATGAGAGAGTGGATGTGATTATTTATACTAGCTAATTTTCCCAATACACATCCTCTACATCAACTATTTGCTTTTCTTAAGCAGTGCTTGTCATTCAATACCACAAATAAGTGTTACTTTTGTCTGGTTGCATGATGAAGCTACATTGAGGTACATACTGACTGAGCAGCTAATTCTTCAGCAAATAAATAAATAAATAAAGTAATTAATAGGCTGGAAAGAACAAACACTCAGTGTGTTCCTCACTTTCATTAATATTTTACATTACCTGTGACATTGTAGAGAGCAGAGAGAGCTTCACAGTGTTTCTGTAGTAGTGCATGCAGAGAGAGGTGCTCACACGATGTACTGGGCTGGATAGAAAAATAAAAATTATTTTGATGAATGTTTCAAATCTGGCATCAAATCTGGTATTACATGTGATTACAAAGTGATACCAGGGAAAGACAGTACCCTTACGGAAAAAGCACATGAATTTCACGGGGATCTTATGTGAAGTTAATGTGATTAATATGTGACATGTCAAAGCAACATGTGATGACATGTAACTACACATGAAAACATGATCTTGTGAAATAAATGTGAAACTACACCTGTGAAAACATTTTAATGTTTTCACATGCAAAACTGCGAATTCTATTTTCACATGAAAATGCTAATTCCACATGCAAGAGTTAGATTTTCAAATATGAATGTTTTTCACGTGAAGGAGCAAATTTGGTTTCACATGAATGTTTTTCACTTTCACGTGAGAGTTAGGTTTTTACATGTGAAACTGCACATTTCTAGTGAATCTGCTTTTCAAATGTGAGGTAAAAACATGATATTCTCCTCACATGTGAAAAAGTGGTTTAGCATGTGAACACTGGACTTCACGTCTCTTGTTTTCACATTTGAAAATGATAGTTCAACATGTGAAAACAGCTATTTTACATGTGTTTTTTGTAAGGGAAGTAATGAAATGGTATGGGGGAATTAAGGTAAGTGGTACGCTGTGCAGCTAAAATAGTGTCCAAATCTTGATCACTTAGTTCTGACTTTTCAATACGAGCCCATCTGGGATTTGAATTCACATCCTCTGGACACTGATCTTTTCTACGAAGTCTGTAGCGTTCTCAGAAGTCCCCTACACATTCATTATCTATAAAACATCTCTGCAATTAGCAAAAGAGTGGTATCTGCACTGCTATTATAGTTATCAGTTAATCTGACCATTCTCTCATCATTGATTTCATTTAGTTATTTCAGCAATTTGAGGGGTTCTCTGTATAGTTGTCTGATGTTGGTGGTGAATATTATTCTGTTTTAATGTTACTCCTTAATCACTATGATAAATCAAATAGTTTTGGGGGGGGGGGGGGGGGGGGGTATTTTTAACAAGGCCAACGTTTACTTTGAAGTCCAAAGTGTAGAATTGTAGAATCAGTAATTGACACAGAAGTGTTGGCTTAGCAGGAAGATCAGAATGCAGTGTATACCTTATTATAATCTATCCTGATGACTAGTCACTTTACCCTGCCTTCATGTACATATCTACCTGAAATACCTTATTATTATCTATCCTGATGACTAGTCACTTTACCCTGCATTCATGTACATATCTACCTCAAATACCTTATTATTATCTATCCTGATGACTAGTCACTTTACCCTGCATTCATGTACATATCTACCTCAAATACCTTATTATTATCTATCCTGATGTCTAGTCACACTACCCTGCCTTCGTGTACATATCTACCTCAAATACCTTATTATTATCTATCCTGATGACTAGTCACTTTACCCTGCCTTCAAATACATCTTACCTCTGCACATTGATCTGGTACTGGTACTCCCTGTATATAGCTCTACATTGATCTGGTACTGGTACTCCCTGTATATAGCTCCACATTGATCTGGTACTGGTACTCCCTGTATATAGCTCCACATTGATCTGGTACTGGTACTCCCTGTATATAGCTCCACATTGATCTGGTACTGGTACTTCCTGTATATAGCTCCACATTGATCTGGTACTGGTACTCCCTGTATATAGCTCCACATTGATCTGGTACTGGTACTTCCTGTATATAGCTCCACATTGATCTGGTACTGGTACTCCCTGTATATAGCTCCACATTGATCTGGTACTGGTACTTCCTGTATATAGCTCCACATTGATCTGGTACTGGTACTTCCTGTATATAGCTCCACATTGATCTGGTACTGGTACTTCCTGTATATAGCTCCACATTGATCTGGTACTTCCTGAATATACTGTAGCTCCATTCTTGTGTTATTATATATTTTGTTTTTAAACTCATAAGCTCATAAGCAATCATTTCACAGTAAAGTCTACACCTGTTGTTTTTTCGGCGCAAATTAGATTTTTGTTTTGAACATACACAATTTAATCATGTTGAATATGTTAAATATGTATGTTGAAAACACTTTGACTAGTCTGTGACATTCCGGGGATAAATGTTCACAGGAAAATTCTAATCCGCATGTGAAAGGCTGTAATCACATGTGAAAGGCTGTCATCACATGTGAAAGGCTATGTCATCACATGTGAAAGGCTGTCATCACATGTGAATATCCGTATGTGAGTGTTCCAAAACCACATGGTTTCACATGATTTCACCTGGTAAAGTTTGTGATCACGTGAAAATCTACATGTGAAACGTCATGTGAAGTATCAACACATGTAAAGGGTTCCAAAACCACATAGTTGTCACATAATTTCACACGTGAAATAATGTGCAAAACATGTGGAAATTTCACGTGAAGTCATGTGATTTTCCACATATGAAATCATGTGGTTTTTCCGTAAGGGTGGGTAGACCTGAAGGTTAATTAAACAGTGGTTCTAATCAGAGGTGGTCAACAGTGTGTTCCTCCTGTCCCCACGTAATGCAATGACTCCTGCTTAAAGTAATGTACTATAGCCACCTGACGTAGGTTGGCAGGCAGGGGGACTCTGCAGCATCATGTGTGCAGCTTTTCAGGGTCACCCTCCCAGACAGACTGGCTACTGGCTGGCCTGACCCTATGACTTTCCCCTCTGGGTGATGTGAAGGCATGGCACTGGCAGGACATGATAACAGGGTGGCAATATGAGCTCCCACATGGCAGTTTTTGTGTTTGGGCTCAATGTATTTCTCTCTTCTCTCTCCACCTCTACCTGGTGGTCAGACATGACAGTGTGGCAGCAAGAAGTTACAGATGGTTGCAGTTGTGTTTGTGCCAAAGAAACATCAACCTCTCCTCTATCCATCCCTCTCTGACGGACACTGACCTAATGGTCAGATAAGACAGTGGGCAAGGGAAGCCCTCATTTTATAGCTGGAGGGCCAGCTGTGTTCTGTACGATGAATGGCCTTTTTTTTTTTGAGGGAGCAGGGGACAGGACAGGCTGGGGCACAGAGGAAGCTGATGGTAGGAGGGCAGCTGCAGAGATCCTCTGTGGTTAGACCTCTGGGGGGTTGTGATGGAGGAAGCCATTCTAATGACGTAATTATTCAAACAATTGTTTACAGACAGATCATTTCACTTATAATTCACTAGATCACAATTCCAGTGGGTCAGAAGTTTACATACACTAAGTTGACTGTGCCTTTAAACAGCTTGGAAAATTCCAGAAAATGATGTCATGGCTTTAGAAGCTTCTGATAGGCTAATTGACATAATTTGAGTCAATTGGAGGTGTACCTGTGGATGTATTTCAAGGCCTCATTGCTTGACATCATGGGAAAATCAAAATAAATCAGGAAAAAGCTTTTAGACCTCCACAAGTCTGGTTCATCCTTGGGAGCAAGACCACGTATAAACACCATGGGACCACGCAGCCGTCATACCGCTCAGGAAGGAGACGCGTTATGTTTCCTAGAGATTAACGTACTTTGGTGCGAAAAGTGCAAATCAATCCCAGAACAACAGCAAAGGACCTTGTGAAGATGCTGGAGGAAACAGGTACAAAAGTATCTATATCCACAGTAATACGAGGCCCATATCGTCATAACCTGAAAGGCCGCTCAGCAAGGAAGAAGCCACTGCTCCAAAACCGCCATAAAAAAAGCCAGACTACGGTTTGCAACTTAACATGGGGACAAAGATCAAACTTTTTGGAGAAATGTCCTCTGGTCTGATAAAACAAAAATAGAACTGTTTGGCCATATTGACCATCGTTATGTTTGGAAGAAAAAGGGGGAGGCTTGCAAGCCGAAGAACATTATCCCAACCGTGAAGCTCAGGGGTGGCAGCATCGTGTTGTGGGGGACTGGTGCACTTCACAATATATTGATATATTGAAGCAACATCTCAAGACATCAGTCAGGAAGTTAAAGCTTGGTCGCAAATGGGTCTTCCAAATGGACAATGACCCCAAGCATACTTCCAAAGTTGTGGCAAAATGGATTAAGGACAACAAAGTCAAGGTATTGGAGTGGCCATCACAAAGACCTGACCTCAATCCTATAGAACATTTGTGGGCAGAACTGAAAAAGCGTATGAGAGCAAGGAGGCCTACAAACCTGACTCAGTTACACCAGTTCTGTCAGGAGGAATGGGCCAAAATTCACCCAACTTATTGTGGGAAGCTTGTGGAAGGCTACCTGAATGTTTGACCTAAGTTAAACAATTTAAAGGCAATGCTACCAAATACTAATTGAGTTTATGTAAACTTCTGACCCACTGGGAATGTGATGAAAGAAATAAAAGTTTAAATAATTAATTCTCTTTACTATTATTCTGACATTTCACATTCTTAAAATAAAGTGGTGATCCTAACTGACCTAAGACAGGGAATTTTTTACTATGATTTAATGTCAGGAATTGTGAGAAACTGAGTTTAAATGTATTTGGCTAAGGTGTATGTAAACTTCCGATTTCAACTGTACTGTACGTTGCAGGCCAGGGCTGTTTCACATGTAGCGGTTTCATTGTAACTTAGTCTTTCTTTGTCACATTAACAATGTACCACTGATGCAGCAAAGGTATATAAAACATGAAATTTGTGAATGCCACCAACTGTAACTCTGGATTTAAGGGATTGCATAAAAAAACATGGCAATCCTAATTAAAACACTGCTGCGGTCAAAGTTTCAAGAAAAGTAAACCCAGTGTTGCATTTTTTAGATACGGTTTGTCGTCAGGTTTTATTTGGTTTGTTTTTTGTCATGCCTTGAAGGATTATGGGGGGAATTTTCTCCTGGTCAAGCCACACAATAAATCAGGATCTGCACTAGCGTTTCATAATGGTGTCATAATGGTAGGCTACATTTGAAATGGTTACATGGATCTGGAACACACTGTTAAATGCTGGTTAGCCATGTACAGGTTTCACTTCTGTTATATTATTCAAATGCACCTTTTCATCTGAAGCCCACAAAATAATTTTATGAACAAGGTGCCCATTGACCTATACTTTATAACTGCATTGGGAAAATGTCCCCTTTTTAAAAAAATTGTCTATTCTACCTGTAAAACTATATAGAAAATGTCCCACGATATGTCCCATAAATTCTAGAAAACCTTCCCACACAGTTCCTTAGGGAACACTTTCATTTTCTTTTCCATGACGTGTATCTGCATGTGTCCGTGTATAGCTCCATCATAGTGAGGTTTTAATATGTTACTGTATGTTACAGTTCTTTAAAACCATTAATAATTAGTAAGAATTAAACCCATACACATACATGTATGTAAGCCTATGAAATGTATATTCAATTTAGATCCGATTCAAACATAAAGTTGAGTTTTTCTTAATAATATCTGGACAGCATACTGTCTCACATAAGTATACTTCTCCAAACTCAAACAGAATTGCATGTGGAATAGATAGACTAAGGAAATTGAATTTAAAATCCCGTTTTGAAGTAGAATATCTCTCTGAAGTAAAGAGGGTCAGGCAGTGAATTGTCAGAAAGCAATCCCTCAACATGTGCCTTGTTTGTCTTTAAGTAATGTACGTGTGTAAAGCAATTTATGATCTTAAGGTAGGAGGAATAGAATAAAATAAAGAATAGTCAAATAATTCAAAGGCTTTTTTGTAATGCCTTCAGTCAAGGTAAAATATTAATAGTAAATAAAGTGTACATATTAAAATCCACACAACATTTCTTATCTCCCAGGAAACTTAAGTTAAGAAAATAATTGAAATACTCACATACAACAGTTTCAGAAGTAACAAAATACAGTTGAAAATATGTGCAGCATTCATGTTGATGCTGAAATCATGTTAGGAGGTGTCATCATTCAAAAACAGAGGCAGTTCTTCCATGGTCTATGTCACATTCCATATTTAAAAGTTTCGTAAAATCTGAATCACGTACTTCTGAATGAAAGAAGACTTAATTGTATCATAGACAGAGAGGGACAAATAAAAGATGAGAAAATATCAACTAAAAGCCTGCGATATATAACTTCTCAATAACTGTATAAAAATGCATGTCCTCACACTGCCATGTATGCTCTGTCAGGAATCAGAATCTGATCTAACTGGTTTCTAAAAAATGAAAATAAACATTGTTATCTCAGACATGTGGAGCAGAGCAGAGCAGAGCTAACAGAAAGCAATAGCAGAGACAGTAAAACCTTGGGAAAAAAGCAGCACTAGTGTAATGAGACCATCAGATCAACTGGTGAGGCCAAATAGTTCTCTCCCATCTTTCACCCGCCACTCAGGGATCAGCTGGTCTTGGGACATTATGCCAAAGATTACATTCCAAAGTTCTTGTTTCAGAGTGATTAATAACTCCAGTGGTTTCTCTTGCTGTGTAGTGAGCAGCTGAAGTGAATAAACTAATCTGGGTTTAAGGATTTGGGTTTGATTTTGTAATACAATCCATTACACCAGTGGAGGAATCTCACTAGAAGCTGTTTCAATAGATCACGTTGTAGAGCTACAAAGTGAGACATTACAGTGCATTCGGAAAGTATTCAGACCACATTCTGTTACATTACAGCCTAGTTCTAATATGTATTTCAACATAAAGTTCCTCATCAATCTACACACAATACCCCATAATGACAAAGTGATGTATGAAAAATAAAAAACATAAATACCTTATTTACATAGGTATTCAGACCCTTTACTATGAGACTCGAAATTGAGCTCAGGTGCATCCTGTTTCCATTTATCATCATTGAGATGTTTCTACAACTTGATTGGAGTCCACCTGGGGTAAATTCAATTGATTGGACCTGATTTGAAAAGGCACACACCTGTCTATATAGGGCATGTCAGAGCAAAAAGCCAAGTCGAAGGAAATGTCCGTTAAGCTCTGAGACAGGATTTTGTTGAGGCATATATCTGGGGAAGGGTAACAAAAAAGCTTTGCTGCATTTAAGGTCCCCAAGAACACAGTGGCCTCCATCATTCTTAAATGGAAGAAGTTTAGAAACACCAAGACTCTTCCTAGAGCTGGCCCCCTGGCCAAACTGAGCAATCGGAGGAGAAGGGCCTTGGTCAAGGAGGTGACTAAGAACCCAATGGTCGCTCTAAAATGGCTCCAGAGTTCCTCTGGGGTATGGGAGAATCTTCCAGCAGGACAACCATCTCTGCAGCACTCCACCAATCAGGCCTTTATGGTAGAGTGGCCAGACGGAAGCCACTCATCAGTAAAATACTCTCAGACCATGAGAAACAAGATTCTCTGGTCTGATGAAACCAAGATTGAACTCTTTGGCCTGAATGCCAGGTGTCACGTCTGGAGGAAACCTGGCACCATCCCTACGGTGAAGCATAGTGGTGGCAGCATCATGCTGTTTGGATGTTTTTCAGAGGTAGGGACTGGGAGACTAGTCAGGATAGAGGGAAATATGAACAGAGCAAAGTACAGAGAGATCCCTGTTTCAGAGCTCTCAGGATCTCAGACTGGGTCAAAGGTTCAACTTCAACCAGAACACTGACCCTAAGCACACAGTCAAGACAACGCAGGAGTGGCTTCGGGATAAGTCTCTGAATGTCCTTCAGAGGCCCACCCAAAGCCCGGACTTGAACCCGATCGAACATCTCTGCAGAGACTTGAAAATAGCTGTGCAGCGACGCTCCCCCTCCAACCTGACAGAGCTTGAGAGGATCTGCAGAGAAAAATCTGAAATTTGCAACAATTTCTAAAAAAACAGTTTTTGCTTCGTCATTATGGGGTATTGTGTGTAGATGAGGGGAACACATTTTTTTAGATGAGGGGGAAAAACCAATTTACTACATTTTAGAACAAGGCTGTAACGTAACAAAATGTGGAAAAAGTCAAGGGATCTGAATCATTTTCCAAATGTACTGTACCCATTGATTCTTGAAGAATATAACTTAAAAATACCTCATGAGTTTAGTAAACTCTCTAATCCTATCAGCCTCCAGAACATATATAAATATAAGCTTGTTTTTTTCCACTGTTTGTAAACAAAGCAGTTCGACCTCATGGCTTGTTTTTTCCTCTGACATGCACTGTCAACTGTGGGACCTTTATATAGACAGGTGTGTGCCTTTCCAAATCATGTCCAATCAATTGAATTTACCACAGGTGGACTCCAATCAAGTTGTAGAAACATCTCAAGTAAGATCAATGGAAACAGGATGCACCTGAGCTCAATTTCAAGTCATAGCAAGGGGTCTGAATACTTATGTAAATAAGGTATTTCTGTTTTCTTAATTTATACATTAGCAAAAAATTCTAAAAACCTGTTTTCGCTTTGTCGTTAAGGGATATTGTGTGTAGATTGATGATATATATATTTTTTTAACTCAATTTTAGAATCAGGCTGTAATTATTTTTTTTTTTGAAAAAGTTTGAATACTTTCCAAATGCACTGAATTTACATAATTAATTTAAAAGTAAAAAAATCGACATAGCAACTGCAGATTGCCCCTTTAAGGTATTATTTTTTATTATAGGCTGTATTGGATGTTTAGTTAGGATGATATCATTCCAGTTTTGAAATTGCTAAGTAGTTTTAATCTAGCATAGAGCTACATGCTAATTTTTTTTCAACTTTTCATGTACAATTTATTCATTTCCCAACCATAGTATAGGCTACTATACCTGAGTACTTTCTTTCAAATTTGAATAATTTCTCTTTCACAAAAATAATTTCTGAATATGTCTGTGAGAGTCTGACATTTTCCTCCATGCTTCCCCACGTGTCTGTGAGAGTCTGACATTTTCCTCCATGCTTCCCCACGTGTCTGTGAGAGTCTGATATTTCCCTCAATGCTTCCCCACATGTCTGTGAGAGTCTGACATTTCCCTCAATGCTTCCCTACGTGTCTGTGAGAGTCTGACATTTTCCTCCATGCTTCCCCACATGTCTGTGAGAGTCTGACATTTTCCTCCATGCTTCCCCACGTCTGTGAGAGTCTGGCACTTTACAGTTGTTACATGAAATAAAGCACGGCAGAGATTTATTTAGAATGTTTTGTAGGCAAATTATTCCATTCATTCAGTCTCTAGTCTCAACCAGAAATACTATACAAGTATTTCTGGTCTCTACTCTGCACCGCTGTGAACTGGCTCCTGGGTGAGCGTGCGCTGGTGACGTTATGTTGCGCGGCCCTCGTTATTTGGTTTCACCCGTTTGGAAGTTTTTCAAAGTTTGTTGACTGTAGGCCTAATGTTTATGCAATATGTGTATTTGTTTTGTTAAACGGGTTAATTATTGACCTTTATAATAGTAGTTATATAGTAGGGGACACAGAGGTTTGTTGTCATACTTGTTATTTGTGTGTATTTCTCAGCACCAGAGAAAGACCAAGGTCTTAGGTTGAAATAGGGAACCTTTTTTATCCTCATCAGACACTATGTCCTCGTGGCAACCAGACTCCTCACAGGATTGGATGTCACACAGTATGGGGTTGGTTGAAATGAAGCAATATAGCAAACTGAGTCTTAGAAGTAGCCAACTCTTTCTTTGATTGAATGATATTCCTAAAGAAAAGAATCTGCATTTTTATGCCTTGAGAATAACATATTACATTTTGAGTAAGTGTGTGTGTGTGCCACAGGAGGTTGGTGGTACCGTAATTGGGGAGGACGGGCTTGTGGTAATGGCTGGAGCAGAATAAGTGGAATGGTATCAAATACATCAAACACATGGTGAGAGAGAGGCAACAAAGGGAGCTCTTTAGAGCACAAGCACAAAAATAACTTGGGATTTATTGTATACTGACAGGAGCAATGTTGTTAGTGACAGCAACCCCACATTCCATTTGATAACACCCCCCCCCCCCCCCCCCCCCGTCCCCATGCTAATCTGCAATTTGAACTAGGAACTATGAAAAACAATAATTCCCCTCACCTCAATATTTTGTCATGCTGACATGAATTGACCAGATGGATGAGTTCTTTCAAATATTTCACACATTTTAACCTTAAAATTATTACACAGCACCATTTGGATTGGGAGTAATCAGCACTGTGACAACCAACCCCGGTCTCCCCTATTGCCTGTAAAGGTTAATATAAAGGTTAATTTTCATCGTTCAGGGAGGGCTGCTCGTTTAGGTAGCATTTATACTAGTTCTGCCAGATACAGTGCCTTCAGAAAGTATTCACACCCCTTGACTTTTTCTAAATGTTGTTGTGTTACAGCCTGAATTTAAAATTGAATAAAGTTAGATTGTGTCACTGGCCTACACACAATACACCATAATGTTTTAGTATATAAGTTAATAAGTATTCACACCCTTTGTTAGGGCAAGCCTAACCAAGTTCAGGAGTACAAATGTGCTTAACAAGTCACATCATAAGTTGCATTGTGTGGAATAGTATTTACTACGATTGTCTAATGACTACCTTCTCTGTACCCCACACCTACAATTACAGTTGAAGTCATAGGTGTACATACACTTAGGTTGAAGTCATTAAAACTCATTTATCAACCACTCCACAGATTTCATGTTAACAAACTATAGTTTTGACAAGTCGGTTAGGAACTATGAATTGACATCATTTGAGTCAATTGGAGCTGTACCTGTGGATGTATTTCAAGGCCTACCTTCAAATTCAGTGCCTCTTTGCTCGACATCATGGGAAAATCAAAAGAAATCAGCCAAGACCTCATATTTTTTTTTTTTACACCTCCACAAGTCATCTTTGGGAGTAATTTCCAAACGCCTGAAGGTACCACGTTCATCTGTACAAACAATAGTACGCAAGTATAAACACCATGGGACTACGCAGCCATCATACCGCTCAGGAAGGAGCGGAGATGTCTTGTACTTTGGTGCGAAAAGTGCAAATCAATCCCAGAACAACAGCAAAGGACCATGTGAAGATGCTGGAGGAAATAGGTACAAAAGTATCTATATCCACAGTAAAACGAGTCCTATATCGACATAACCTGAAAGGCCGCTCAGCAAGGAAGAAGCCACTGCGCTAAAACCGACATAAAAAACAGCTGTTTGCAACTGCACATGGGGACAAAGATCGTACTTTTTGGAGAAATGTCCTCTGGTCTGATGAAACAAAAATAGAACTGTTTGGCCATAATGACCATTGTTATGTTTGGAGGAAAAAGGGGGAGGTTTGCAAGCCGAAAAACACCATCCCAACCGTGAAGCACGGGGGTGGCAGCATAGATGGCATCATGAGGAAGGAAAATGATGCGGATATATTGAAGCAACATCTCAAGACATCAGTCAGGAAGTTAAAGCTTGGTCGCAAATGTGTCTTCCAAATGCCCATTTGTGACCCCAAGCATACTTCCAAAGTTGTTGCAAAATGGCTTAAGGACAACAAAGTATTGGAGTGGCCATCACAAAGCCCTGACCTCAATCCTATAGAACATTTGTGGGCAGAACTGAAAAAGTGTGTGCGAGCAAGGAGGCCTACAAACCTGACTCAGTTACACCAGTTCTGTCAGGAGGAATGGGCCAAAATTCTTATTTGTGGGAAGCTTATTGTGGGAAGCTTGTGGAAGGCTACCCGAAACGTTTGACCCAAGTTAAACAATTTAAAGGCAATGCTACAAAATACTAATTTAGTGTATGTAAACTTCTGACCCACTTGGAATGTGATGAAAGAAATGAAAGCTGAAATAAATCATTCTCTACTGCTATTCTGACATTTCACATTCTTCAAATAAAGTGGTGATCCTAACTGACCTAAGACAGGGCAATTTTTTACTAGGATTTAATGTCAGGAATTGTGAAAAACTGAGTTTAAATGTATTTGGCTAAGGTGATTCTAACATGTATTGACTCAGGGGTGTGAATACTTATGTAATTAGATATTTATGTATTGAATTTAATACATTTGACAAATAATTCTAAAAACCTGTTTTCACTTTCTCATTATGGGGTATTATCAATTTAATCAGTTTTGAATTCAGGCTGTAACACAAAATGTGAAATAAGTTAATGGGTGTGAATACTTTCAGAAGACACTGTATACTCAGATATGCGAGTTATATTAGAGCTCTGTCTAGTTGATTAATTTACTATTATGTTTCAAGGTTTTTTTGCCATTTGTAAAATGTATATCAATAACTCTGCATGGATCCAGTCTTCTCCACTGCCTGAACTGTAAGTAAATTCCACCATATGGTACCTGACCAAAGACTCCATCTTACATGTTGCTACTCCAAACCCAACTAACTAGGCTGCTGGTTCCTCTATCAATATAATTAAACCTGCCCATGCAAGACCAGACAATTACCAAGAATCTGAATAATATGATTTTTGAAGTACAGTCTACCAAACCCCAGGGATGGCACATTGAGTGCCATCATTACCATCTGCTATTATCGACTAAGATTTATATAAAATATTAATTGAATGTACACTGGGGGCCAAAAGTTTGGAATATTACTCATTCAAGGGTTTCTTTATTTGCACTTTGTTACATTGTAGAATAAAAGTGAAGACATCAAAACTATGACATAACACGTATGGAATCATGTAGTAACCAAAAACGTGTTAAAATCAAAATACTGTATTTAATTTGAGATTCTTCAAAAAGTACTACTCAAGTCATTTTTGGGGGTATCTGTACTTTAACTATATTCCTAAACAATTATGTACTTTTTACTCCATACATTTTCCCTGACACCCAAAAGTACTTGTTACATTTTGAATGGTTAGCAGGTCAGGAAAACGGTCCAATTCACACACTTATCAAGAGAACATCCCTGGTCATCCCTACTGTCTCTGATCTTGTCACGATGTGGGGTGTAGAGAGAACAAGGCGCAGCGGAGTTGTACTGGAACATACGTTTATTTACTTAAACAATACAACAAAACAAGAACGTGTACTTACTAAGTGAACTAGACACTCCAGGTACATTCAAGATAATGACCCACACAAAGGTGTGGGTCCTCACTGCTTAAATAGAATCCCCAATTAGAGACAACGCATAGCAGCTGCCTCCAATTGGGGATCCAACACAAAACATAACATAGATCTAGGTATACTAGATCTGCCAGGCTCCGACCATGGCTAAATAGAGGAGCCAAAGGCCTCCCTACGGCCAGAGCCTGACAGATCTGGCGGATTCAACAAACACATGCTTCGTTTGTAAATTATGTCTGAGTGTTGGAGTGTGCTCCTGGCTATCTGTAAATTGAAAAATTAAATAATATGGTGCTGTCTGGTTTGCTTAATATAAGGAATTAGAAATGTATACTTTTACTTTAGATATTTAAGTATATTTTTAAGTATTTTTCTCAAGTATGATAATTGGGTACTTTTTCCACCGCTGGAAAGTAGCGATCTTTAAAACGGGTCCCCGAAAATTGTTCTCAAGCTTCTGTAGCATGTGGGTGTGAATGTTGGGCTCACCCCGCAACCTCATTGGACAAAACTGGGCTGACCTGATCCCGCATCCCACTGGACATCAACCCACCTTCCAATCAACATTGTCCATAATGTTTGGTTGTTGCAGTATGACAAACAAGCAAGCAAATGTGGTAATGTAATTTTATACCATGGAAAAGTTATAGTTATACGATTGCATCAAATATTCTACTGGCAATCAACTGCATTGTTGCATTGTTACCCTTTGTGAAGGTTTTTATAAGGACAAAAGTTGGACACATGGAATTATTTGATTTGGATCAGGGATGGGCAACGTTGATGGGGGTTCAAAAATCTGAACTCAGGTAGGGGCTGCAGTGGCTGACGGGTCAACGTACCCACATCCATACCCAGGTATAATGTCAGGAGTTAAACTACGTAACTCTCTTAACTAAATGCATTATACTTGAGGCTCACAAGTGGCGCAGCAGTCTAAGGCACTGCATCTCAGCGCTAGAGGCATCACTACAGACATCCTTGTTCGAATCCAGGCTGTATCACAACCACAATTGGGAGTCCCATAGGGTGGCGCACAATTGGCCTGGCGTCGTCCGACTTTAGCCAGTGTAGGCCGTCATTGTAGATAAGGATTTGTTCTTAATTGCCTAGTTAAATAAAGGTTCAATTTAAAACAGCCCTAAGTGAGATTTGGGGCGAAGCATCCCCATCTTGACAGCTGATAATACTTTTTTTCGTTTTACAGTTAATTTCCTGCAATTCTACACATTTTGCCATGCGGTATAGAGAAAATGTTGCAGTTTTTAAAGCAAGTTTTCTGCAGTTCTACACATTTTTCAGAGAGAAATTGTCAGTTTCACAGCTCATTTCCTACAATTCAATCCATTTTGCATTGTGGTGATGAGAAAGAAAAACCCTGGAATGAGTAGGTGTGTCCAGACCTTTGACTGGTACTGTATAAGGCCTTTATTAAGCAGGGCTTATGCCACCCTTTATAAATCAAAAGGTTTATGTCATTTTTGACATAATGTATTGCAAAGCATCTGCTGGGACTTCATAGCAATCCTCCTCCTTTCTGATTTGTCAGCTCCTATCACCACATTAGACAAGCATAGAAATAGAAAGAGTAGAATGAGTGACAGAGAGCACCAGGACTGTAACTCTGTGGGTAAAAAGACAGATGACAAGGGTCATATCAATCGGAAATTTGAGGCCTGGTCAGAATATTATCAAGTGCTTGTCAAATTGTGAATGAGATACTGATAGAGTGTGTGACGCTTGTAACTTTATTCAAGTCACCATTAGAGTCCCATCATGCAGCCTTAGAATGTAGAATGTAAATCTAGAGAGGCTGATGTGCAGGCATACATACAGTATACATACTGTGCATTCTGAAAGTACTAATACCGTTGCTTTAGAGCCTGAATTCAAAATGGATAAAAATATATACAGCGGGTGGTTTCAAAGAAAGAAAATCAAGCTGCTAGAATGGCCCAGCCAATCACCTGACTTAAATCCCATTGAAAATCTATGAAAAGAACTGAAGATCAAGTTTCATAGAAGAGGCCCACGGAACCTTCAAGATTTGAAGACTGTTTGTGTGGAAGAATGGGCCAAAATCACACCAGAGCAATGCATGCGACTAGTTTCTCCATACAGGAGGCGTCTTGAAGCTGTCATTACCAACAAAGGCTTTTGTACAAAGTATTAAATAAATATCAGTAAGTGTGTTCAATACTTTTTCCCTGTGTCATTTCACATTATTGTTTTGGTTTCTTTGTATGTATGGATTACTTGGGTTGTTACCAACATCTGGTAGCACCTTTGGAAATATATGTACTGAGAAAAATGGTGACGTGTTCAATACTTATTTCACCCGCTGTATATAACTCTCACCCATCCACACACAATACCCCATAATGACAAACTGAAAACATGTTTTTATTTTATTTTTATCTGCAAGTCTTTCCACAGATTTTCAATGGGATTCACATCTGGGCTTTGGCTGGGCCACTCAAGGACTTTTACATTCTTGTTCTGAAGCCATTCCATCATTACTTTGCCTGTATGCTTGGGCTCATTGTCCTGTTGGAACATAAACCTTCGTCCCCATTCTAAGGTCGTTTGTACTCTGAAGCAGGTTCTCATCAAGGGTTTGCCTGTATTTGGCTCTAACTACTCCAGAGAGAAGCCATGTGGATATATATACATTAAATGCAGAACCTCCACAGGGTTTAAACAAAGAATTTGATTTAGATTAAATTAAGCCAAATTTAGACTGTTATACAAGAACATTGTCCCCATCAGATTTTAGATAGCGTTTATGAGTTGGCCCCACATATTTATGAATGGCTGTGCCAGATGTCCTATGTGGTGGGCTATCTCATTAATTGATGTGATGTATTTAGGTGAGCGAACTCCTGGGGCGGTTGATTTGCGAGTTTCCCTTCGTGGCCCTTTGTGACTAATCTGTATAGAGGTAGATCAGAAAAGCCACATCCCTGATTAGCAGATGAGGGGCATCTTTGATTAGAAGCACCTGCAGCTCATCGGTTGTTCTTTACAAATGCTGTATTGAATTGAAAGAAAACTGTACCTGCACACTGAAGGCTGTAAAGCCGAAACGCCTGCATCCCCGATGCAGTGAAGATATTTTTATTAATGTAATAGTCTTTTGAGTGCGAACCCATTAGACCTTGTTGTTTGTCTCCATTCATTGTTTCCTCTATCCTTACCAGTCTCCCAGTCCCTGTCGCTGTAAAGCATCCCCATGACGTGCCACCACCATGCTTCACGGTAGGGATGGCGTTAGAGGGTTTTCTCCAGACATAGCGCTTTGCATGCATTCCGTCTGGCCACTCTCCCATAAAGCCCTGATTGATGAAGTGCTGTAGAGACTGTTGTCCTTCTGGCAGGTTCTTCCATCTCAGCCAAGGAATTTTTTATTTTATTTTATTTAACTAGGCAAGTCAGTTAAGAACAAGTTCTTATTTACAATGACAGCCTACACCGGCCAATCTCGGACGACGCTGGGACAATTGTGCGCCACCCTATGGGACTCCCAATCACAGCCGGTAGTGATACAGCCTGGTTTTGAACCAGGTTGTCTGTAGTGACGCCTCTAACACTGAGATGCAGTGTCTTAGACCACTGTGCCACTTGTAGTTCTGCCAGTGTGTTCATTGGGTTGTTGGTCACCTCCCTGACCAAGGTCCTTCTTGTCCGGCTGCTCAGTTTGGGTCTTGGAAGTTCCATATTTTTTCCATATGCCAATGCTGGAGACAACTGTGCTCTTGGAATCTTTCAACACTCTTCCCCAGATATATGCATCATCACAATTCTATCTCAGAGATCTACGGACAGTTCCTTGGATTTCATAGTATAGTTTCTGCTGTGACATGCACTGTCATCTGTGGGACCTTATATAGCACTGGCGAAACCACCGGGGTGGCAAGGCTAAAAAAAGTGTCTCGCCTCCCCAGTTGTCAGGAGTGTCTGGTATAATATATTCATATTTAATTTTATTGAATGGTATTATATTTTTTCTACTTCAGTTGTTAATCTCTATGGTAACCCGTTCCCGTAAAATGGGTCCCGAAGTCCGCCTGCTCCTGTCACCGTAAGCCACGGAAAGACAGCCCAGAGCAGACAGTCAGAGTGTGGAGGTAGAGCCACGGAAAGGCAGCCCAGAGCAGACAGTCAGAGTGTGGAGGTAGAGCCACGGAAAGACAGCCCAGAGCAGACAGTCAGAGTGTGGAGGTAGAGCCACGGAAAGACAGCCCAGAGCAGACAGTCAGAGTGTGGAGGTAGAGCTACGGAAAGACAGCCCAGAGCAGACAGTCAGAGTGTGGAGGTAGAGCCACGGAAAGACAGCCCAGAGCCCCCAGCTGACATACCCAGTCCAGCAAGTCCACATGGCATGTTTCAGATCAGATAATACTGTTACATTTATATGGTTGCATTTAATTGTTTTTATAAACAAAGCACTTAAAAGGCTAATGAGTCGTAAGGATCATTGAGTAGCTTGAATCAAAGTTGGTAAAAGTTATACTGAAAGTAATCAGGATTTCTGTAGAGGAATCAGGTCAACTTCATTTCAGTGTAAAATTGTACTAACCTCCGTTTTCTCTATCTAAGCTTTGAAGTGACGGCCGAACTCAACCAACCCTGGCATTCCCCAAAACCCTCCAGGGTGGAGCCAGGCGAAGTTTCCATGCAGAGTGGTGTTAAGAACACTGATGGCTTGAGTACTCACATTCTAAAGATGCAGCATATTGCTATCCTTGTAGGCATTGTTCTCTACCTAATGTCCCTAAGAGTGGATTTATGTCAGTGGATGGTGACTCAAATTGGAAATGCAGTGCTTCCATGGGAAGAGAATAAAATAATGAAGGAGAAACACAGAAAATAGGAAAAAGGTCATTGAACATCAAAAATACATGAAAACACCAGGTTGAATACTGTGTCTTACATCAACCCAGCATATTACCCAGCATATTACCCAGCATATTACCCAGCATATTACCCAGCGGGGTCATAGGAAGTCTTCTGTTTCAGAAAACAGGGGCAATTTTCTTGAGATTTTAGATCTCGTAAGCAAACATGACCAGTTAGTGAAGACGAGAATAGAATATCAAGCCAAAAATGCCAAATACACCAGCAGCCTCTTAAACAAGATGAAATGATCAGTGTTTCAGCAGGGATGGTCAGAGATGAGATCATTAAAGAGGTCTAAGAAAGTGAACAATTTTCTGTCATTATTGATGAAACCAAAGATGTAAAAAAGGTACTATTATAACGGCACGGTGCACAATAGTATTTTTTTGAGTTTCAAGAGGCAGAAAGACTGGATGCTGCATGTTTAACAGAAAAAAAATCATAGACTGTCTAGAGAGGCATGGCTTGAATTACAAAGAACTTAGTTGGGCAAGGCTATGATGGAGCAGGCGTTATGAGCGGGAGACACTCAGGTGTACAAGCCAGAATTAGAGAGGCAGCCAGTCATGCTTTTTATGTACGCTGCAGTTCACACTGTTTAAACTTGGTGTTAGTGGACAGTGTGAAATCTGTGCCTGAGGCAGGAATGTTCTCTTCTTTGTTGGAACGAATGTATGTATTTATGTCAGGCTCTTATGTTCATAATAAATGGCTGGAGGTGCAAAAAGAGATGTTTGAAGGTGGTTAAATCTAGACTTGGATTCCTCTATCGTAATCGCTCCTCTTTCACCCCAGCTGCCAAACTAACCCTGATTCAGATGACCATCCTACCCATGCTAGATTACGGAGACATAGTTTATAGATCGGCAGGTAAGGGTGTTCTCCAGCGGCTAGATGTTCTTTACCATTCGACCATCAGATTTGCCACCAATGCTCCTTATAGGACACATCACTGCACTCTATACTCCTCTGTAAACTGGTCATCTCTGTATACCCGTCGCAAGACCCACTGGTTGATGCTTATTTATAAACCTCTTAGGGCTCACTATCTGAGATATCTACTGCAGCCATCATCCGACTGGAACGAGCTGTAACAAACACTCAAACTGGACAGTTTTATCTCAGTCTCTTCATTCAAAGACTCAATCATGGACACTCTTACTGACAGTTGTGGCTGCTTTGCGTGATGTATTGTCATCTCTACCTTCTTGCCCTTTGTGCTGTTGTCTGTGTCCAATAATGTTTGTACCATGTTTTGATCTGCTACCATGTTGTGTTGCTGCCATGTTGTGATGCTACCATGGTGGTGTCATGTTGTGTTGCTGCCATGCTGTGTTGTTGTCTTAGGTCTCTCTTTATGTAGTGTTGTCTCTCTTGTCGTGATTTTTTGTTTCCTATATTTGTATTGTATTTATTTTTATTTTTAATCCCAGCAATCGTCCGTGCAGGAGGCCTTTTGGTATGCCGTCATTGTAAATAAGAATTTGTTCTTAACAGACTTGCCTAGTTAAATAAAGGTTAATAAATATTTCAATGACAGCTCCAGGAACAAGGCTTTGTGGGAAATGGTATGTCAGCTTTACATGAAAAACAAAATCAGCTTAAGATTTCCAATGTACCGCCCAGTTGAAGCATATCACACGTCATCATAAGCCACAAAATCTCATTCCGATGAAAATCTAAATACTGTTAATGAAAGAAGCACCAGTGTGCTAGCTGGACCATGAAGCAGGAGATTAAGTTGGAATATGAAGTTGGCAGGGCATTCATCAATTCCTTTGAATAGGCATCAGCTGCTGCTCTCTGTCATCCTCTTTGGGTAAATCCATTCACCAATGTCCAACATACCCATCCAATCCACAACAGCCATGCAATTCAGCTGCTCCCATGACGTCTGTCACCTGGGATCCATGCTTGCAAACATTAGAAAAAGTTTCTCTGTCTCAAAATCTGCTTTAGCCAATTACAAAGGTTTATGTAGTTCGTCAATTAACACTTTTTTCATGAGTGTCCCTATTAAAGGCCCATCAAAAACTTCATCTAAACGTGTTTTATATACTGTATATTTCCACACCGAGGTTGGAATAATACTGTGAAATTGTGAAAAGTATGATAATGCCGTTTTAATCCAAGAGCTGTATTTGTGGTCTGTGCACACCTGACATTTCAGCCTGTTGTGGTGGGATGGAGTTTTGTCCTGTCTATGAGCTAGTTTTCAGTTTTCCCCTCCCCACTCAGACCACTCTCAGACAGTCATAACTAAATTATTGCTTAAGAATTTGCTCGTTGCTAAGAAGCTATTTGTTTCTTTTTGACCATTTTAACTGAAAACAATCAGAGTAAAGTACTTAATTGTTACCCAAAAATTATGTAATATTGCGATAAAAAAGTCTTCGTTGGACCTTTAACTGAAGTCAAACGGCCCATCTGTAATTGAAATGTACTGAAGACATTACCTTACAGTGTAGCAAGCCTAGGCTCCTAGAAAATGTTGCTTTGTTCGAATCTCAAGTGAGATATAGAGTTTTCCTTTGAAATGTAGAATTGCATTTATTGTGTTGCAAGGGGAAGTGTAGATTAAATATGTCTAATACATTTAATGAGGCATCTTCATCCTTGTAGACCAAGCACACTGATAATAATCAAGTTTATTAAGTCAACACGTATTACATAAACTTGTAGGCTTCACTTGCATGTACAACGTTTCATAACCTTTGGTGTTTTTGAGCCACGGATTTGCAGATTGACTGACAGGTTAACACTTGTTGGCTTGTCTCTAGCTAGCTAACTAGCTGGCTAATGTTTTGAAAATTTCATCTAGACACAGTAGCAGATTTTTTTGTTTTACCTGGCTGCCAACTCGAACAGTCACCTGAAGCGTGATGGGAGACAGAGGAATACAGCAGTGCTGAGGCAGAGGGAGACTAGTGAAGACGACTGGCTACTATTAAGAACTTTGTGTGGCAAACTTTCTCGTGCCGAGAGCTGCTCCCAGTGTTACACAGAGTGGAAGAGGAAGTTCAGGTAGTCCTATGTAGCTCCGATGGTAGTGCATGGGTTGTGGGTTCAATTACCACAGAGGACCAGTATCAAAAAAATATGAACATGTCCGCACTAACTAACTGTAAGTCGCTCTGGTTAAGAGCGTCTGCTAAATGACTAAAAATCTCATGTCCAGTGGCTATATGAGTCAGCCTGGTTCCCACATCCTCTAACCAGCTCTCGCTGCTCAAGCCAGGAATTGCTCTCCGTCTTTGGATGATGTATCTTTCATAGACACCGTCTCTGTTGGTTGACCTGTCATGATATATTGCTTGTTTGGTTTATAATCATGAAGTGCTTTGAGATTCTACAATAAGCACTATAGAAATGTAATAAATTATTATATGAATTATTAGAATCACCCACTTCGTCACATATGCATGATTTGAATCGAGCATCGAGGACTAACTCGTTATGTGAGGGGGGGCCTCAAACCCATTGTTATTGTACCGCACCGATTCACAGTTAACCAGTTTAGCATTGCATGCCACCTACCAGCGATTGTAATGGGGGTACACTATATATACAAAAGTATGTGGACAACTCTTCAAATTAGTGGATTCGGCTATTTCAGCCACACCTGTTGCTGACAGGTGTATAAAATCAAGCACACCGCCTTGCAATCTCCATAGACAAACATTGGCAGTAGAATGGCCCGTACTGAAGAGCTTAGTGACTTTCAATGTGGCACCATCATAGGATGCCACCTTTCCAACAAGTCAATTTCTGCCCTGCTAGAGCTGCCCCGGTCAACTGTAGGTGTTGTTATTGTGAAGTGGAAATGTCTAGGAGCAACAACGTCTCAGCTGCGAAGTGGTCGGCCACACAAGCTTGTCTGTCCTCGGTTACAACACTCACTACCGAGTTCGACTTCCTCTGAAAGCAACGTCAGCACAATAACTGTTTGTCGGGAGCTTCATGAAATGGGTTTCCATGGCCGAGCAGCTGCACTAAAGCCTAAGATCACCATGCACAATGCCAAGCGTCGGCTGGAGTGTAAAGCTCACCACCATTAGACTCTGGAGCAGTGGAAACGCGCTGTCTGGAGTGATGAATAACGCTTCGCCATTTATTTTACCTTTATTTAACTAGGCAAGTCAGTTAAGAACAAATTCTTATTTACAATGACGGCCTACCTAAAGGCAAAAGACCTCCTGCGGGGACGGGGGCTGGGATTAAAAATAAAAATAAATAAATAAAATATATAGGACCAAACACACATCACGACAAGAGAGACAAAACAACACTACATAAAGAGAGACCTAAGACAACAACATAGCAAGGCAGCAACACATGACAACACAACATGGTAGCAACACAACATGGTAGCAGAACAAAACATGGTACGAACATTATTGGACACAGACAACAGCACAAAGGGCAAGAAGGTAGAGATGACAATACATCATGCAAAGCAGCCACAACTGTCAGTAAGAGTGTCCATGATTGAGTCTTTGAATGAAGAGATTGAGATCACCATCTGGCAGTCCAACGGACAAATTTTGGTTTGGCGGATGTCAGGAGAATGCTACCTGGCTGAATGTTTAGTGCGTGCGTGCCAACTGTAAAGTTTGGTGGAGGAGGAATAATGGTCTGGGGCTGTTTTTCATGGTTTGGGCCCCTTAGTTCCAGTGAAGGGAAATATTCTGTGCTTCCAACTTGTGGCAACAGTTTGGGGAAAACAGTTTCCTGTTTCAGCATGACAACACCCCTATGCACAAATCTAAGTCCATATAGAAATGGTTTGTCGAGATCAGTGTGGAAGAACTCTGGCTTTCACAGAGCCCTGACCTCAACCCCATCAAACACCTTTGGGATGAATTGGAATGATAACTGCAAGCCAGGACTAATCGCCCAACATCAGTGCCCAACCTCACAAATGCTCTTGTGGCTGAATGGAAGCAAGTCACCACAGTAATATTCCAACATCTAGTGGAAAATCTTCCCAGAAGAGTGTAGGCTGTTTTTTTTATTTTTACCTTTATTTAACTAGGCAAGTTAGTTAATAACAATTTCTTATATACAATGACAGCCTACCAGTGAAGAGTGGGTTAACTGCCTTGTTCAGGGGCAGAACGACAGATTTTTAAATTGTCAGCTCAGGGATTTGATCGAGCAACCTTTCGGTTACTGGCCCAACACCCTAACCACTAGGCTACCTGCCACCCCTAAAACAGTGTAGGCTGTTATAACGATTTTGGAATGAGAGGTTCGACGAGGTGTCCACATACTTTTGGTAATGTAGTGTACATGACAGCTAATTGACAAGACAATAAGGCTTCTACTTTTTTATATAATGTAGGATAAACTTTGAATGTTGTATAGACCTCCTGCACATGGATGTCTGTGAAACAGATGACCAGAAAATTGGGATTTTGTCACATATGCAAAAATCTGCTTTTTCAGTTTTGTCTAATGTTAGTAGCATTTTCACTTATAAATTGAACATCAGATTAAAATGACAGCATAAATTAAAATGTAGCGTTTAATCACATGCAATTGAGTCAACAATTTGAATTGGCTGATGCGCATTTTAAGACTACGAAAAAGGCTGATGTTCACAAGTACAGACCCTTGGAGTTCATGGCCGAAGGAGCTAGTTAGCATGAGCTACTGCGGCTCTGCTCGGGTTGAACATCCTTGTCCTTACTGTATCTCCTCTGGAAGTCAGTTACATCATTTTAGGGTTTAACTGCGGTCGAACATAACTATAGCGGTACTTGCGTTTTGAAATCCTGCCCACCACAGCCCATTTGAACCTGTTTGACAGCAGTGGGGTCATTCACCAAGATATTTTGAGGAGGCACTGATTCAACATCTTTGCATTAATTATGTGTATCTTCTATAACGTTCAGAGAGCATGCCGCCTCTGTTAAGCAGCCAAATCAGAGGTTAAGGAGGGTTCAATCCTGGTATTTGGCCAACAAACACATTCACTATTGTGGCATTGATACTGTTTAGAAACAGAGTGCCAGTGTAGTGTGGGCAGACAGGCAGGCTCCGCTCTGGCTCCGTCTCCGATCATGTAGGCTACACACAGACATTAAAACCAGTACATAGTGGTAGCGCTAACGTTATTCACGTATTCCTATAGAAAACTCCCGATGGCGCATGAAGCCAGAACTATTTTAATTTGAACCGCAGCATATTGATGAATGGGGCTGAATGACACCAAAAAATCTCTAAGGATCATGGTTAAAGTGTCCGTAACTAGCAGAATATCATGGTCGATGTAGTTGTTTTCATCCTGCCTGAGAGAGTCAACCTTAATGTCTATGGCATGAGGGCACGAGCCTCCTCGTAGCCTGCTGGCCCGTGATTGGTCTCTGTCAGCACGTGGTCCTGTGTGACAATAAATGTAGTAGTAGTCAGAATGGATTACTTTTTAATTAAATATCTCGATTTGTAGGGAACTTTAAAATAATTCACTGCGGGGATCGAAACTTGTTTGGAGCCCAAAACGGCAGTCTAAACACATTTTGTTTGGCCGTTCTGGTGATTGTAATTTACATAGACTTTTAAATGGCAGACCAGGGCTAGGTTGCTATGAAGTCAGCAGCAGAGCTTGTGACTTCACGCTCCAGACCGGACAATGGGGGCCTGGCTACACATTGTGCAAGAAACTCTCTTGCTTTCCCGTAACCACCAGTCACCAGCCTCCTATTAACAGTAGCTTTGCCTGGGTGGGTAAGAAACAATAGTATTGATTTTAAAAGTTAAACAACAGTCTTGCTATTGGTCTCTCTCTCCCCTTGAGTAGCCTATAGAAAAGGAGGGTGGCTTTGAACTGTCGCTCTAGCCTCGCATCCCATAGCCAGGTTCTGACACCTCTCTTTACTTTCCCCTCTGCAATAAAAAAAATGTACACAAATATAAGTGGGCACTTACGAAAAAGTAGTCGCAGGTTTAGAACAACTGAATTTATTAAATCACCATAGCTTTAAGCAGGACAAAACCCACAGTGCAAAATATAAAGTACTCAGGAAGTAGCAGGCGATTCCTCTCAGGAAAACAAGTAACATTTACAATGACCGACAAAGACCAATGACAGATGGATTATAACTACAGTGATAGGGTGGGGATTGGAACCAGATGGAGTACATCTACAGTGATAGAGTGGGGATTGGAACCAGGTGGAGTATATATACAGTGATAGAGTGGGGATTGGAACCAGGTGGAGTACATCTACAGTGATAGAGTGGGGATTGGAACCAGGTGGAGTATATCTACAGTGATAGAGTGGGGATTGGAACCAGGTGGAGTACATCTACAGTGTTAGAGTGGGGATTGGAACCAGGTGGAGTATATCTACAGTGATAGAGTGGGGATTGGAACCAGGTGTGTGTAATGATGACGAGACAAGTCCGGGGTTGATGAGTGAAGGGCGTTTGCCAGCAGCAGGTTCGGCAGCAGCTGGAAGGCCGGCCAAAGTGAGGGGGAGCAAAAGCGAAGGCTGGTGTGACACCACTGAGCGACAGGAGGAACAATCAGAGCCAAATCAATAGAGGCAAGAATCTAGTAAAACCAGCAGTACAAGTTAGCAAAAAAAAAGCAGCTGTCATCAAAATACCAAAAATGTCTAAAGAACCCTGAATCATTCGTTTAGCTTTCCAACGTTTTTCAGCAGATGGTGCAAAGCAGAGACACAACTTTGGTTTTAGAAGTGGGGGGGGACACAACTTTTTAACCCGACCGCTCGGAGGTGTCTGCATGGTCCTAAAGCACTCCAATGAAGAAACTAGGGGGGACAAAAATGCTATTTCTGTATTTCTTGTAATTGAAAAACTAGAAGAGAAGAACAACTGACTGCAAAGTAAACAGTCTATGTATTAGAATAGACTTCAGCCATAGGGACCCGTGACTCGACTAGTGACTCAACCATTGGTGACTCAACTACAACACTGCTGAGGTCTAAAGAAAGATAGGCATTGTGTCTATTTCTGTTTGAACTTAGTGTACACAAGACCAGCCATTAATGTTGACTCACTGGTCACCTGATTTCACAACACCATTTACTACCAAAGGAAACAAGAGGTGTTGTAATGCATGATTCACAGTATTACAGTTATATTGGAAAAAAACAACACCCATCTACATATGCATGACAACAGTTTGATCAAAACGTGGACAAGCAAGCGGAAAGCATTCAAGAAACTTTCTTGGATAATTGGAAAACTGAATCCCACATTCCATTAGTTCCGTTAGTGTGCTAGCCTATACGTTTCCCTTTTTTCTTCTGCAGTTTGGAAAGGCACACACCTGTCTTTATAAGGTCTCACAGTTGACAGTGCATGTCAGAGCAAAAACCAAGCCATGAGATTGAAGGAATTGTCCATAGAGCTCAGAGACAGGATTGTGTCAAGGCACAGATCTGGGGAAGGGAACCACAAATGTCTGCAGCATTAAAGGTCCACAAGAACACAGTGGCCTCCATTATTCTTAAATGGAAGAAGTTTGGAACCACCAAGACTCTTCCTAGAGCTGGCCGCCCGGCCAAACTGAGCAATTGGGGGCGAAGGGCCTTGGTCAGGGAGGTGACCAAGCCTCGATGGTCACTCTGACAGAGCTCTAGATTCCCTCTGTGGAGCTGGGAGAATCTTCCAGAAGGACAACCATCTCTGCAGCAATCCACCAGTCAGGCCTTTATATTAGAGTGGCCAGACGGAATCCACTCCTCAGTAAAAGGCACATGACAGCCCGCTGACCTCGATCGAACATCTCTGGAGAGACCTGAAAATAGCTGTGCAGCAACGCTCCCCATCCAACCTGACAGAGCTTTAGAGGATCTGCAGAGAAGAATGGGAGCAACTCCTCAAATACAGGTGTGCCAAGATTGTAGCGTCAAACCCAACAAAACACGATGCTGTAATCACTGCCAAAGGTGCTTAAACAAAGTACTGAGTAAAGGGTCTGAAAACTTATGTAAATTTGATATTTCCAGGATTTTTTCAAATATATAAGCACACATTTCTAAAAACCTAAAAAGTGTCTGAATACTTTCCGAAGGCACTGTATAAAGCATTTCCACCGACATTTCTCTCATTAATATTACAGACACATATGGAACATTCTGAGCTGGTACAGCCATTCAGTATATCCTTGGCCTTATTCGAGTGGGACAAACCCGTAAAAGGAATGGAAGCACTGCTACTTGTTAATCTCATGAATATATTTAACTGTACCTTTGCCGTATGAGTGACTTCCCAATGCTGTGTGGCGTAGTGGGACTGCTAAATCATTCCCAGTCAGACTTTCTTCTAAGCCAAGGACTTTAACAAGTGAACAGATGCCAGGTCTTAAAAGTTATGGCTTTGCTGTTTTCCCAGTCAGTTTATGATTATGAACTTAAAAGTTGATTTTGCTGGAAAACACCTTGCGTGGAATTTCTATAATCTGCAAGCCATTTGTGTGGCGTTGTACACAGTACCAACCTGCTCTTTATTCCACAGGCTGAATGACCGTCTCCTATACCTTACTTTTGCCACTTAATTAACTCGTTGTATCCCAAAACACAAATGTAATGTTTTTTTTAACTTGCATGTTCCGTCTATTTATTAAATTGACATTTTAGTAATTTAGCAGACACTGTTATCCAGAGCAACTTATAGGAGCAATTCGGGCACATCGACAGATATTTCACAGAGTCGGCTCAGGGATTCAGCCTGTGACCTTTCAGCCCAACGCTCTTAACTAGTACCTGCCTCCCCATTTATCAAGACAATATCCATGGATTGCCATGTGGATTGTTACGAACCCCTTTGTCTTAAAAGTCTAGGGTGTATGGTAATGAGACCCGTAACTCATGCATATTATAACAGTGAAAAGTAACAGTGAGAATAAAATACACAGACAACCCAAACTACCGTCAAACACATGAGGTTTATTATAAACACACTGTAAAACGGTTTAGGGAAAGGGGCGGAGCTAGACCCAAGGAAAGAAATAGTAGATATCCAGAAACCCCTAAGATAGTCTTGCCTGCCTCAAGAACTGCTGAGCTAACTAACCAAACGTACAGTGGGTGGTCCGCCCAGTTCTAACTAGTGTATTTAGACAAAGTTTTCCTACTTGGCTACGCCAAGGGTGACTTGGCTAGGTATCCTCTTGTCCCACGTACAAACAAACAGCATAGATTAGACAGGAACCAAACAACAGTAAACCAGACACCACCGCAATACATACTCACATGAAACAGGACAGAGTGAGATGGATGTGCAATAACTATGTGGTGTATGAAGGAATATGTGGTCTAGCTATGTCTGTGTCAAAAGGTTTATACAAAAAGAGTCTGGGGATGAACACAACTGACTGGGTTTTTAAACCAAGGAAAAGGGATGTGATTGGGTAATGGAACAGGAGCAGGTGGTGAAATCAGGAGGAGTGTCTTCTGATTGGTCCACCTCATCAAGGGAACAAACGAACTGATGACTGACACCTGTGATTAGGACAGAAGGAGAGAATACACACACACAGGATACCTGTACCACACACACAGGATACCTGTACCACACACACAGGATACCTGTACCACACACAGGATACCTGTACCACACACACAGGATACCTGTACCACACACACAGGATACCTGTACCACACACAGGATACCTGTACCACACACACAGGATACCTGTACCACACACAGGATACCTGTACCACACACAGGATACCTGTACCACACACACAGGATACCTGTACCACACACAGGATACCTGTACCACACACACAGGATACCTGTACCACACACAGGATACCTGTACCACACACAGGATACCAGTACCACACACAGGATACCTGTACCACACATTCTAGTAGCCAAGGGTCTGGGAAAAATGTGGCCTTTTTTTAAACGCATTTCATCAGGGGCTCAAATGCTTTGACACTGACAAACTGAGAATCTGAGATCAATGAAAACAACCTTGAATCCATCAATAGCATTGGCCTACTATAGATGTGTGGAGGCTACACCCTCTCCAGCATTGCACTTCATCATTCATTTCCTTATAGAATCATAGCCGCGCCAAGGGTTCTGGAGGAGCTGCAGCGCCCCTAATGAATTGAAATACATTTACAAAGTTATATAATAACTGGTGTCTGTTCAGAAATAAATGTAATAATTCTGAATAGCCTACTACACCATGAAAATGCCCACAATTTAGCCACAGAGGATCAATAGTTTGCAACTGCTTTGCTTTGTCTTGGTCAGGTCACAGTTGTAAATGAGAACTTGTTCTCAACTGGCCTACCTGGTTAAATAAAGGTGAAATAAATATAAAAAATAAATAAATAAAAAATAGCCTAGCTGTGGATTGTGTGTAGCCCAATAACAAGGCAGCAAATCTGTCAGTGAACAGCATGCAGACAGAACAGGCCTTTCACTATATTTCAATTACAATCGTGGAAAACAGGTTGGAAAGCAAATGGCTCCTGCTGAAAAGAGAAGACTCTAATCTGTCTGCTGTAGGCTAACTAAATAGTTTATCAACTTCCAAATATTGTTTTTACAAAGTAAAACAAGAGCGAGATATATTCTGGCACGAACGCCACTGGAAAGGCTGTTTAGGACTATTCCTCCTCATAGTGTAGGGAGAGATGAGAGTTGCAGACTCATGTCTATCAGAGCAGAGAGAGGGATCATGGAAAGGTAACCTCATTCTAGTTATGTGGTAGATACAGGCGCTCTATCACGCCCATGCTGATAATCTACTTTTTTACATTACGCTTTTTTTTTTGTCGGGGTGGATTTAGAATGAAGATTAATTAGAATGAACTTTGATCGCTTTTATTAGAATTTTTACATTGCAAAAATGACAATTATTTTTCTTATCACGAGATGTACCGGATACAGCTCACCTACAAGATACAAGATAATACCATACAGCTCACCTACAAGATACAAGATAATACCATACAGCTCACCTACAAGATACAAGATAATACCATACAGCTCACCTACAAGATACAAGATAATACCATACAGCTCACCTACAAGATACAAGATAATACCATACAGCTCACCTACAACATACAAGATAATAGCATACAGCTCACCTTCAAGATACAAGATAATACCATACAGCTCACCTACAAGATACAAGATAATACCATACAGCTCACCTTCAAGATCCAAGATAATACCATACAGCTCACCTATAAGATACAAGATAATACCATACAGCTCACCTACAAGATACAAGATAATAGCATACAGCTCACCTTCAAGATACAAGATAATACCATACAGCTCACCTACAAGATACAAGATAATACCATACAGCTCACCTTCAAGATACAAGATAATAGCATACAGCTCACCTACAAGATACAAGATAATAGCATACAGCTCACCTTCAAGATACAAGATAATAGCATACAGCTCACCTTCAAGATACAAGATAATAGCATACAGCTCACCTTCAAGATACAAGATAATAGCATACAGCTCACCTACAAGATATAAGATAATACCATACAGCTCACCTACAAGATACAAGATAATAGCATATAGCTCACCTTCAAGATACAAGATAATAGAATACAGCTCACCTACAAGATACAAGATAATACCATACAGCTCACCTTCAAGATACAAGATAATACCATACAGCTCACCTACAAGATACAAGATAATAGCATACAGCTCACCTACAAGATACAAGATAATACCATACAGCTCACCTATAAGATACAAGATAATAGCATACAGCTCACCTACAAGATACAAAATAATAGCATACAGCTCACCTACAAGATACAAGATAATACCATACAGCTCACCTACAAGGTACAAGATAATAGCATACAGCTCACCTACAAGATACAAGATAATAGCATACAGCTCACCTACAAGATACAAGATAATACCATACAGCTCACCTACAAGATACAAGATAATACCATACAGCTCACCTACAAGATACAAGATAATACCATACAGCTCACAAACAAGATACAAGATAATAGCATACAGCTCACCTACAAGATACAAGATAATACCATTCATAATAGCATACAGCTCACCTACAAGATACAAGATAATACCATACAGCTCACCTACAAGATACAAGATAATACCATTCATAATACCATACAGCTCACCTACAAGATACAAGATAATACCATACAGCTCACCTACAAGATACAAGATAATACCATACAGCTCACCTATAAGATACAAGATAATAGCATACAGCTCACCTACAAGATACAAAATAATAGCATACAGCTCACCTACAAGATACAAGATAATACCATACAGCTCACCTTCAAGGTACAAGATAATAGCATACAGCTCACCTACAAGATACAAGATAATAGCATACAGCTCACCTACAAGATACAAGATAATACCATACAGCTCACCTACAAGATACAAGATAATACCATACAGCTCACCTACAAGATACAAGATAATACCATACAGCTCACAAACAAGATACAAGATAATAGCATACAGCTCACCTACAAGATACAAGATAATACCATTCATAATAGCATACAGCTCACCTACAAGATACAAGATAATACCATACAGCTCACCTACAAGATACAAGATAATACCATTCATAATACCATACAGCTCACCTACAAGATACAAGATAATAGCATACAGCTCACCTACAAGATACAAGATAATACCATACAGCTCACCTATAAGATACAAGATAATAGCATACAGCTCACCTACAAGATACACAATAATAGCATACAGCTCACCTACAAGATACAAGATAATACCATTCATAATAGCATACAGCTCACCTACAAGATACAAGATAATACCATACAGCTCACCTACAAGATACAAGATAATACCATTCATAATAGCATACAGCTCACCTACAAGATACAAGATAATACCATACAGCTCACCTTCAAGATACAAGATAATACCATACAGCTCACCTACAAGATACAAGATAATACCATACAGCTCACCTACAAGATACAAGATAATAGCATACAGCTCACCTACAAGATACAAGATAATACCATACAGCTCACCTACAAGATACAAGATAATACCATACAGCTCACCTACAAGATACAAGATAATAGCATACAGCTCACCTACAAGATACAAGATAATAACATACAGCTCACCTACAAGATACAAGATAATACCATACAGCTCACCTACAAGATACAAGATAATAGCATACAGCTCACCTACAAGATACAAGATAATAGCATACAGCTCACCTACAAGATACAAGATAATACCATACAGCTCACCTACAAGATACAAGATAATACCATACAGCTCACCTACAAGATCCAAGATAATACCATACAGCTCACCTACAAGATACAAGATAATACCATACAGCTCACCTTCAAGATACAAGATAGCATACTGCTCACCTACAAGATACAAGATAATAGCATACAGCCCACCTACAAGATACAAGATAATAGCATACAGCTCACCTTCAAGATACAAGATAATAGCATACAGCTCACCTTCAAGATACAAGATAATAGCATACAGCTCACCTACAAGATACAAGATAATACCATACAGCTCACCTACAAGATACAAGATAATAGCATATAGCTCACCTTCAAGATACAAGATAATAGAATACAGCTCACCTACAAGATACAAGATAATACCATACAGCTCACCTATAAGATACAAGATAATAGCATACAGCTCACCTACAAGATACAAAATAATAGCATACAGCTCACCTACAAGCTACAAGATAATACCATTCATAATAGCATACAGCTCACCTACAAGATACAAGATAATACCATACAGCTCACCTTCAAGATACAAGATAATACCATACAGCTCACCTACAAGATACAAGATAATACCATTCATAATAGCATACATCTCACCTACAAGATACAAGATAATACCATACAGCTCACCTTCAAGATACAAGATAATACCATACAGCTCACCTACAAGATACAAGATAATACCATACAGCTCACCTACAAGATACAAGACAATAGCATACAGCTCACCTACAAGATACAAGATAATACCATACAGCTCACCTACAAGATACAAGATAATACCATACAGCTCACCTACAAGATACAAGATAATACCATACAGCTCACCTACAAGATACAAGATAATACCATACAGTTCACCTACAAGATACAAGATAATACCATACAGCTCACCTACAACAAGTGCAACTATTTGTATGTATTTATAATCAAGTGATAGTCCCTAGAAAGGTAACATCATGGAGGCAGCTAACATCTAATGCCCTTAACAATTTGTTCTTATGACTCCTTACCTCACAGAAACCATTGATTTAGAAGTTCATTAATTGTTTTTATTGCTGTGATTGTAAGGGTGGCGTATTGCTGTGATTGTGAGGGTGGCGTATTGCTGTGATTGTGAGGGTGGCGTATTGCTGTGATTGTGAGGGTGGCGTATTGCTGTGATTGTGAGGGTGGCGTATTGCTGTGATTGTGAGGGTGGCGTATTGCTGTGATTGCGAGGGTGGCGTAAAACGTTTAAGTGTGTTAACCCTCGCAAGACTGCCGGCCCAGACTGCATCCCTAGCCATGTCCTCAGAGCATGCGCAGGCCAGCTGGCTGCTGTGTTTATGGGCATATTTAACCTATTCCTGTCTGCTGTCCCAAATGCTTCGAGATAGCTACCATTGTTCCTTTACCCAAGAATGCAAAGGTAACTGAACTAAATGACTATCGCCCCGTAGCACTCACCTCTGTCATCATGAAGTGCTTTGAGAGACTAGTCAAGGATCATATCACCTCTATCTTACCTGCCACACTAGACCCACTACAATTTGCTTACCGCCCCAATAGATCCACAGATGATGCAATCGCCATCACTCTGCACACTGCCCTTTCCCATCTGGACAAGAGGAATACCTATGTAAGAATGTTGTTTATTGACTATAGCTCAGCATTCAACACCATAGTATCCTCCAAGCTCATCATTAAGCTCCAGGCCCTGGGTCTGAACCCTGTCCTGTGCAACTGGGTCCTGGACTTCCTGACGGGCCGCACCCAGGTGGTGAAGGTAGGAAACAACACAGCCACTTCGCTGATCCTCAACACTGGGGCCCCACAAGGGTGTGTGCTCAGCCCACTCCTGTACTCCCTGTGGACAAGCACGCCTCCAACTCAATCATCAAGTTTGCAGACGACACAACAGTGGTAGGCTTCATTACTCACCGCCTACAGGGAGGAGGTGAGGGCTCTGTCCCGTGTAGCTCAGATGGTAGAGCATGGTGCTTGCAATGCCAGGGTTGTTGGTTTGATTCCCACGGGGGACCAGTATGAAGAACGTATGAACATGTACGCACTCACTAACTGTAAGTCGCTCTGGATAAGAGCATCTGCTAAATGACTGAAAAGTAAAAATGGCTCTGGGAGTGTGGTGCCATGAAAATAACTTCTCAATCAATGTCAACAAAACATATGAGATGATGGTGGACTTCAGGAAACAGCAGAAGGTGCACCCCCTTATCCACATCGACGGGACTGCAGTGGAGAAGGTGGAAACCTTTAAGTTCCTTGGCGTACACATCACTAACAAACTGAAATGGTCCACCCATAGACAGTGTGGTGCAACAGTGCCTCTTCATCCTCAGGAGGATAAAGAAATTTGGCTTATCACCACAAACCTTTACAGATGCACAATTGAGAGCATCCTGTATCACCGGCTGGTACGCAACTCTGCAGTCTGCCCAACTCATTAGCGGGGGCAAACTACCCGCCCTCCTGGACACCTACAGCACCTGATGTCATAGGAAGGCCAAAAAGATCATCAAGGACATCAACCACCCGAGCCACTGCCTGTTCACCTCACTATCATCCAGAAGGCGAGGTCAGTACAGGTGCATCAAAGCTGGGACCGAGAGACTGAAAAACAGCTTCTATCTCAAGGCCATCAGACTGTTAAACAGCCATCACTAACACACCAGAGGCTGCTGCCTAAAGTCACTTTAAGAAATGGAACACTAGTCACTTTAATAATGTTTACATATCCTGCATTAATCATCTCATATGTCTATACTGTATTATATACTATTCTACTGTATTTTAGTCCATGCCGCTCTGACATCACTCGTCCATATATGTATATATATATAGGGCGGCAGGTAGCCTAGCGTTTAGAGCGTTCGACTAGTAACCGACAAGGTGAAAAACCTGTCGATGTGTCTTTGAGCAAGGCACTTAACCCTAATTTGCTCCAGGGGCTGACCCTGTAGGTGGGCCGTCATTGTAAATAAGAATTTGTTCTTAAATCAATGTTATCATTACATTTCACAATAAACGTATATTTGGAGTTAATGGTTGTGTGGTGAGAGATATGAACAATACAATGCATAATGACAGGTTATGAATTAAAGACTGGCTGCGTTACAAGTCATTTGGAGTTCTGTACTAAAAGTTGTGAAAATGTACCACATACTGAAAATAGCACCAAAGCGATTAAAAAAGCTGTCATGTATTTTCTGACCCGGGGTTATTTGACTTGGGTGTCATCTATCTGTCATCTATCTGTCATCTATCTGTCATCTATCTGTCATCTATCTCTCTGACTTGGATCAGGCCCTTCATTTTTTACTTAAATAAAAGGTAAAGGAAAGATCTAATCCTTGTTTCACGCATTAATTATCTGAGAAATTAAGGGGAAATAAATATAGCCTGGGCTAAAGCTAGACTGACTGATTCTACGTCTAATAAAAATATAGCCTGGGCTAAGGCTAGACTGACTGATTCTACGTCTAATAAAAATATAGCCTGGGCTAAGGCTAGACTGACTGATTCTACATCTGATTGGTAGTCCTTCAGACATTTGAGAAATAAATGTCTATCTCTGGTTTAAAAAGCAAAACATTTATTGAATTGTGTATCTGAGAGTGGTGGTAATCCAGCCAACTTCTGGAAAATGGTCAAATCATTGAAACAAAACTCTACCCCCTCATTGCCACTGCAGATTATGACAGTCTCTGGTCCCATAATAGGTGACTAAACTGCTTGGAGTAACACTGGATTGTAAACTGTCATGGTCAAAACATGCTGATACAACAGTAGCTAAGATGGGGAGAAGTCTGTCTATAATAAAGTGCTGCTCTGCCTTTTCAACAACACTATCAACAAGGCAGGTCCTACAGGCCCTAGTTTTGTCACACCTGGACTACTGTTCAGTCGTGTGGTCAGGTGCCACAAATAAGGACCTCGGAATATTACAATTGGCTCAGAAAAGGGCAAGCACGGCTGACCCTTAAATGTACACGGAGAACTAACATTAATAATATGCATGTAAATCTCTCATGGCTCAAAGTGGAGGAGAGATTGACTTCATCACTACTTGTTTTTGTAAGAAGCGTTGGCACAGCTCGGACACCCATGCATGCCCCACAAGACATGCCACCAGAGTTCTCTTCACAACCCCCAAGTCAAGAACAGACTACATAGATGTGCACCAGTCTGGTTTTACAGTAGATCTGGACATAGCACTGTTTCAACCACTATGCTGGTTTTAGATGTATAAGCCTTTCCAAGGCCTTCAACACCGTTGACCATTCCCCACTCATTCAAAGACTTTCTGAAATGGGCCTGGATCAGGAGTCTTATAAATGGTTTGAGAACTATCTGACAGATGGGACACAATGTGTGCTTTCTGATGGTTTCCTGGATATTACAAAAGGTGTACTGCAGGGGTCAGTTTTGGGACCTGTTCTCTTTACTATTTATCTAAATAATATTGGTCTATCTACTAAATCCTGTAATATTCATCTTTATGTATGTACGGCACCAACTGTTGACCAAGCTATGTTAGAGCTGCAATCTTTTTTTTGTTACATTATAGACTAAGTAATATAACGAAACTAAATATACGTAGGTTGTTCTGTAATTCACTCAAAAATGTCTCAAATGGACTACGTATTTACTCATTGGATGATTCTCTCATCAAGCGGGTTCCCGCCTATAAATAGCTGGGCGTTTGGATCGATAAAGATCTCATGTTTAAAAGACGGAATCAATGGCTCAGCTGTAAGTAGGGCTGAGTCATTAGAAATTCCTGGCGACCATCACCTTCCACAACCTCAAGTGGACATCACAGCAGTCACCAAGAAGGCCCACCAGCGGATCGAGTTCTTGCACCAAAAATATAAAAAAATCGGATTCTCACAAACAATACTGATCCGGTTCTACACAGCCATCATCGAGTCCATCCTCATCTCCTCGATGACTGTCTGGTTTGGGAATGTGTCTGCCCGGTCAAAGGGCAAACTGCAATAGATTGTCACGTTCTGCTGAGAGTGTCATCGGCTGTCACCTGCCCTCCATCAAGGTCCTGCACAGTGGTGTAAAGTACTTAAGAAAAATACTTTAAAGTACTACTTAAGTAGTTTTTTGGGGTATCTGTACTTTACTGTACTATTTATATTTTGGACTACTTTTACTTCAATACATTCAAAATAATATACTTTTTACTCCATACATTTTCCTTGACACCCAAAGTACTAGTTACATTTTGAAGGCTTAGCAGGACAGGAAAATAGTCAAATTCACGCACTTACCAAGAGAACATCCCTGGTCATCTCTACTGCCTCTGATCTGGCCGACTCACTAAACACACATGCTTCATTTGTATGTCTGAATGTTGGAGTGTTCCCCTAGCTTTCTGTCCACTTTTAAAACAAGAAAATGGTGCAATCTGGTTTACTTAATATAAGGAATTTGAAATACTTTTGATACTTAAGTACATTTACTTTTGATATTTAAGTATAGTATTTTAAACCAAATACTTTTAGACTTTTACTCATGTAGAATTTTACTTGAGTCATTTTCTATTAAGGTATCTGTACTTTTACTAAGTATGACAGTTGGGTACTTTTCCCACCACTGGTCCTGCACGACTCCAGGACAAGGAAGCGAGCAGGAAAGATCATCGCAGACCCCTTTCACCCCAGGCACCCCGTCTTCAAAAGACTCCTGTCTGGCAGACGGTTCAGGTCAATCACAACCAAAACCTCCCACCACCTGAACAGCTTTTTTCCCTGGGCTGTGACCTTTACCAACTGGCCAACGTTGATCTTCCCACTCATAGACTTTGCACTCCTCACTATCCATGGACTATTCATCCACGGACAATTCATCCATGGACTATTCATCCACGGACAATTCATCCATGGACTATTCATCCACGGACTATGCACCCTGCACTTTCATCCTAGACTGCACATTGCTCTTTGCACTGGCACGGACTGACTCCCACATATATATTTCCCCCGTTGCGCATAATATAATATATATATATATACAGTGGGGAGAACAAGTATTTGATACACTGCCGATTTTGCAGATTATCCTACTTACAAAGCATGTAGAGGTCTGTAATTTTTATCATAGGTACACTTCAACTGTGAGAGACGGAATCTAAAAAAAAAATCCAGAAAATCACATTGTACGATTTTAAAATAATTAATTTGCATTTTATTGCATGACATAAGTATTTGATCACCTACCAACAAGTAAGAATTCCGGCTCTCACAGACCTGTTAGTTTTTCTTTAAGAAGCCCTCCTGTTCTCCACTCATTACCTGTATTAACTGCACCTGTTTGAACTCGTAACCTGTATAAAAAACACCTGTCCACACACTAAATCAAACAAACTCCAACCTCTCCACAATGACCAAGGCCAGAGAGCTGTGTAAGGACATCAGGGATAAAATTGTAGACCTGCACAAGGCTGGGATGGGCTACAGGACAATAGGCAAGCAGCTTGGTGAGAAGGCAACAACTGTTGGCGCAATTATTAGAAAATGGAACAAGTTCAAGATGACGGTCAATCTTCCTCGGTCTGGGGCACCATGCAAGATCTCACCTCGTGGGGCATCAATGATCATGAGGAAGGTGAGGGATCAGCCCAGAACTACACGGCAGGACCTGGTCAATGACCTGAAGAGAGCTGGGACCACAGTCTCAAAGAAAACCATTAGTAACACACTACGCCGTCATGGATTAAAATCCTGCAGCGCACGCAAGGTCCCCCTGCTCAAGCCAGCGCATGTCCAGGCCCGTCTGAAGTTTGCCAATGACCATCTGGATGATCCAGAGGAGGAATGGGAGAAGGTCATGTGGTCTGATGAGACAAAAATAGAGCTTTTTGGTCTAAATTCCACTCGCCGTGTTTGGAGGAAGAAGAAGGATGAGTACAACCCCAAGAACACCATCCCAACCGTGAAGCATGGAGGTGGAAACATAATTCTTTGGGGATGCTTTTCTGCAAAGGGGACAGGACCACTGCACCATATTGAGGTGAGGATGGATGGGGCCATGTATCGCGAGATCTTGGCCAACAACCTCCTTCCCTCAGTAAGAGCATTGAAGATGGGTCGTGGCTGGGTCTTCCAGCATGACAACGACCCGAAACACACAGCCAGGGCAACTAAGGAGTGGCTCAGTAAGAAGCATCTCAAGGTGCTGGAGTGGCCTAGCCAGTCTCCAGACCTGAACCCAATAGAAAATCTTTGGAGGGAGCTGAAAGTCCGTATTGCCCAGCAACAGCCCCGAAACCTGAATGATCTGGAGAAGGTCTGCATGGGCCAAAATCCCTGCTGCAGTGTGTGCAAACCTGGTCAAGAACTACAGGAAACGTATGATCTCTGTAATTGCAAACAAAGGTTTCTGATCCAAATATTAAGTTCTGCTTTTCTGATGTATCAAATACTTATGTCATGCAATAAAATGCAAATTAATTACTTAAAAATCATACCATGTGATTTTCTGGATTTTTTTTTAGATTCCTTCACTCACAGTTGAAGTGTACCTATGATAAAAATTACAGACCTCTACATGCTTTGTAAGTGGGAAAACCTGCAAAATCGGCAGTGTATCAAATACTTGTTCTCCCCACTGTATATATACAGTACCAGTCAAAAGTTTGGTCACACCTACTCATTCAAGGGTTTTTCTTTATTTTTACTATTTTCTACATTGTAGAATAATAGTGAAGACATCCAAACTATGTAGTAACCAAAAAAGTGTTTGTAGTTACCAAAAAACAAATCACACTCTTGGCATTCTCTTTTGGGGGGGGGGAATTCCAATCCGGTAACTCTGGCAACTTTCTAGACCTCTCCATTTCTGACCTGAAGATCACTGGCGTCATTATTTATTTTTGAGTTCCCAGTTGTCTTAAAAGCACCATGACCATCAAATGCAGGTAGCATCAGTCCAGAAAAAAAAAAGTGAATTATTTGCAAAATATTTCAATTTATGCTCAGCTGTGCCTTGCAAGTGCTACACCAACTGATCTATCTTGTTATCAAAGCTCGAGTTTTGAAGAACAATATTGGCAGGCCAGGCATAAAGCCAATATGCCGTGATAATGTATTAGGCCTACTGCACAAAACTCATTCCTACAGAACTATTTTTATTAGGTTAATGAAAAAAATGTAAGTCATGTTTAAAGTCAGAAAAGGTTGGTGACCACTGGTGCAGCTTATAGTGGATTGTGTAAATTCCACGTCTATTTTTGTAAGTATTTTCTGTCTATTGTCTGTCTGTAACTCTGTAGCAGCACCATTTCACTGAGTCAAATTCATTTGGTGAATAAAGGTGATTCTGGTGAGTCAGATGTCATTAGGCTCTGCTTTACATGTGCTGACCTTGGCCAAACCCAACGTGTAGCAGAGGGAGGAACACCTGTATTTCCCACAAAGCTTTGGCAAAACAACAAAATCGAGACAGCACTTTACAAAGAGAAGGCACAATCTGGCAGAGAGGACAGGAGGGTGGAGTGTAGAGGGGTTTCACGAAACAGAGGAATATCCATATTAATGTCACCACCTCAGAGGCATCTGTTGCCAAGGCTACAGGGAAGGGATTAATACTGGGTATTAGGAGAAGTGGTGGCCTGACTGGAGAGAGGGGGGGGGGGGGGGGGGGGGGGGGGGGTGAGAGGTAGGAGGGGTGCAGAAAAAGAGAGAGAGAGCTCTGTCTAGTGAACCAACCACACAGCCTAGAGAGAGAGATAGAGAACTGACAAATGAGCGGGCAATCAGAATAACAGTTTATAAAGGAACAAAATACATATACTGGACAAAAATATAAACGCAACGGGTAAAGTGTTGGTCCCATGTTTCATGAGCTGAAATAAAAGGTCCCAGAAATGTTCCATACACAACAAAGAGCTTATTTCTCTCAAATGTTGTGCACAAATTTGTATTCCATCCCTGTTAGTGAGCATTTTTCCTTTGCCAAGATAATCCATCCACCAGACAGGTGTGGCAAGAAGCTGATTAAACAGCATTATAATTACACAGGTGCTGGGGACAATAAAAGGCCACTCTAAAATGTCACAGATGTCTCAAAACAATGAAAATAATTGCATTTTATCGATGGCAATTTGAATGCACAGAGATACCGTGACAAGATCCTGAGTCGCAATGTCGTGCCATTCATCCGCCAACATCACCTCATGTTTCAGCATGATAAAGCACGGCTCCATGTCGCAAGGATCTGTACACAATTCTTGGAAGCTGAAAAATGTCCCAGTTCATCCATGGCCTGCATACTCACCAGACATGTCACTCATCGTGCATGTTTGGGATGCTCTGGATCAACGTGTACGATAGCGTGTTCCAGTTCCTGCCAATACCCAGCAATTTCTTACAGCCATTGAAGAGGAGTGGGACAACATTCCACAGGCCACAATCAACAGCCTGATCAACTCTATGTGAAGGAGATGTGTCGCCCTGCATGAGGCAAAAGGTGTCACACCAGATACTGACTGGTTTTCTGATTCACGCCCTTATCTTTTCTTTTAAGGCATCTGTGACCAACAGATGCATGTCTCTATTCCCATCCATGTGAACTCCATAGATTAAGGCCTAATGAATGTATTTCAATGTAATGATTTCCTTTATATGAAATGTAACTCAGTAAAATCTTAGAAATTGTTGCATGTTGCGTTTCTATTTTTGTTCAGCAGGATAATACAATAAGGGGTTCAATGCAAATAGTCTGGGTAGCCATTTGATAAACTGTTCAGCAGTCTTATGGGGTAGAAGCTGTAATCCCTCTACAGAATAAGCCCTGGGGGGGGGGGGGGTGGTGCTTAGACAGGGCTTAGTGACGGGATGTATAGACAATTGTCACGTGTTGGTATTGACAGAGACCAAGGCGCAGCACAGTTGAAGTTCGACATCTTTAATATGTTATTTGGCTAATCACAAAACTGACAAACTATACAAATAAACACAGCGCACACAAAACTGAAAACACACCTACTTTGACGTGACTGGAGATATGACCCACACCCAGGTGTGGAACATACAAACATATGTAGAATCCCTAATTAGAGACAATGCACTGCAGCTGCCTCTAATTAGGGATCCACCACAAACCACCACATAGAAACGGAAAATACGGACCTGTCAGACTCTGACCATGGCTACATAGAGAAGCAAAAGGCTGACAGTACCCCCCCCCAAAGGCGCGGACTCCCGAACGCCCACCAATAAACACACACATGGGGGGAGGGTTAGGGAGGGAATCTAGTTCGTCGGTGGCGGTTCTGGCCCCGGCGAAGTGGACAGCTTCCTCCCTCGCCTTCCTCTGATGACCGGGGCCGAACCAGGCACCGGTGTGGCGAACGGCTCCGGCCATGGAGCAGGGCAAATAAGCGGGCCCGGACTGGGCACAGGAGGCGGAGTTGCAATGTACTGCAGAGATAACCTGCAGAATTCTGTCATACTGTCCAGGTCTGTGCCCAAACAGTTTGAGCTTCTAATCTTAAAAATCCACCTTTCCAGAAATGTCTCTCATTGTTGCTGCCTGTTACAGCCCCCCCCCTCAGCCCCCAGTTGTGCCCTGGACTCCATATGTGAATTGACTGCCCCCCATCTATCTTCAGAGTTTGTACTGTTAGGTGACTTAAACTGGGATATGCTTAACACCCCGGCTGTCCTTCAATCTATGCTAGATGCCCTCAATCTCACACAAATTATCAAGGAACCCACCAGGTACAACCATCATAGATATCATCCTAACTAACTTGCCCTCCAAATACACCTCCTCTGTTTTCAACCAGGATCTCAGTGATCACTGCCTCATTGCCTGCATCCGTAATGGGACCACTCCTTATCACTGTCAAATGCTCCCTAAAACACTTCTGCGAGCAGGCCTTTCTAATTGATCCGGGTATCCTGTAAGGAAATTGACCTCATCCCGTCAGTAGAGGATGCCTGGTTGTTCTTTAAAAGTGCTTTCCTCACATCCTAAATAAGCATGCCCCATTTAAAAAACTTTGAACTAAGAACAGATATAGCCCTTGGTTCACCCCAGACTTGACTGCACTAGACCAACACAAAAACATCCTGTGGCGCACTGCATTAGCATCGAATAGCCCCCGCGATATGCAACTTTTCAGGGAAGTCAGGAACAAATATACACAGTCAGTTAGAAAAGGAAAGGCCAGCTTTTTCAAACAGAAATTTGCATCCTGTAGTACTAACTCCAAAAAGTTCTGGGACACTGTAAAGTCCATGGAGAATAAGAGCATCTCCTCCCAGTTTCCCACTGCATTGAGGCTAGGAAACACTGTCACCACCGATAATTTCAATAAGCATTTTGCTACGGCTGGCCATGCTTTCCACCTGGCTACCTCTACCCCGGCGAACAGCTCTGTACCCCCCACAGCAACTTGCCCAAGCCCCCCCCGCTTCTCCTTCACCCAAATCCAGACAGCTGATGTTCTGAAAGAGCTGCTAAATCTGGACCCCTACAAATCTGCTGGGCTAGACAATCTGGACCCTCTCTTTCTAAAAGGGTGTCTCCCCCTTTGAAGAGGGGGATGACTGCGGCACTCCAGTGTTAATTCTAATTTGTAACTTATTTCGCCACTATGGCCTATTTATTGTCCTACCTTCCTAACCATTTTGCACTACATTTGCACACTCTGTATATAGATTCTCTATTGTGTTACTGACTGTAAGTTTGTTTATTCTCATGTGTAACTCTGTTGTTTTTTGTCGCACTGCTTTGCTTTGTCTTGGCCAGGTCTCAGTTGTAAATGAGAACTTGTTCTCAACTGGCCTACCTGGTTAAATAAAGGTGAAATAAAACCTACCTGGTTAAATAAAGGTGAAATAAAACCTACCTGGTTAAATAAAGGTGAAATCAAATAAAATAAAATAAATATATTGCTACTACTTTAATAGATTTTATTAAAAACTACATGTTTCTTGCAAATGATGTATTTATCAGAGGTTTTGACCTCATAATAAGACAGATGATGTATTTATCAGAGGTTTTGACCTCATAATAAGACAGATGATGTATTTATCAGAGGTTTTGACCTCATAATAAGACAGATTCGAGTAACTTGAGCAGAAGCCTGTCGTAAATGGACAGCTCATGGTGCTGAAAGTAGGTAAATTCGAGTAGACATAATTCATTTAAACCATGATTTATGATTTTATCAACATCAAGAACAAGGGCCTTGTGTTGGAGCATATTTCTTCCTATTTAGGAAATAAGAGGTATGCTAACCTGTTAGACAGATAAGCCTACCTGCTGAGTTATGTTTAACTCATTTTGTACTTAATGTTGCTGCTACCGTCTCTTATGACCGAAAAGAGCTTCTGGACATCAGAACAGCGATTACTCACCTCGAACTGGGCGGAGATTTTTTCATTAAGTTTTCCGACGACAAGGATAAACTGCTTTGTCAAGATCAAGATCAAAATATATATGTTTTAAGATGAGCACTTCTGTATCTCCAAGTTTAACCTATTGGTACAGCCACATTATGTTGACATATAGTGGCAACGTTATTTAAAACATTTTGGGGACAGTAGTTCACAAATTTCCCCATAAATCATTATTTGTTGACATTAGTTTACTATGACATAAGCGATTATGATTCTGTAAAAGATGATCAATTACAATTTTAGCTATGCTGTATTCTGAGATCGGAAGCGTCTGAGTGACTGGGTCCAACAGAGGAGAAGCAGTAAGAATGTTCGCCTGTGGGGATGATGATGATGATGATGATGATGATTTGGAAAACAGCTCTGTGATGCATCCTGGGACTAAGGAAGTAGAGGGTCAGGAAATGAAAGGGTAAATCTCCATGTGACACCAGAGATGCAGTCTGCATCCAGGCTCAGACAACATTCTTTTCCTTTACTGTACCTCAGGGAGATGGCTGAATTATACTTTACCTGATATAACCCTATTTTATTATCAGTCCCCCAAAAAACAAAACACTAAATCTTAAATCAAAAAAGATATAGAATAGCAGATGCTAGCTGGAATCTTATTATAATATATTACATGTTGAATCATTTTGCACAAAATGATACAATCATCAGAATAATGTGGCCGTTTGGGTCAGCATTAACAATTCGTTCACACTTAGACGCAGGGTTGGGGAGTAACGGATTATATGTAATCTGTTACATGTAAGGGATTACAAAAAACAGTAACTGTAATCCGTTACGTTACCAGCTAAAATATTGTAATCAGATTACAGATACTTTTGAAAAACTAGATTATTATTTTAAAGAAATCTTTGACACTTCTCTGTTTTCTCGATGACATTCTAAATCAGCTTTGAAAAAATACGCAAGTTTAAGGTTGTTCCACCTGAGTGAGTCTGACTACAAGTCAGAAATCACTGTGATGACACACCAAATGTTTTTAATGGATCTGGGGAAAAGAGCAAGAATAGGCTTTTGTAGGCTACAGTCCAAGCTATGTCTTCCAGTGGTGCGACTGCTGTCGGCATCCAAAGATGATCCAACTTGAATAAACGCTTGGAGGTAAGGATGACAGCAGTGGTGTAGTCAGGGGCGATACGGATATCACTTATTATTGATATCCACATAGCGCATTGATGTGAATCACACAGCTCCTCTCTCATTTAGCGATTTGCCCCTTATGGATTGTGGTTGTTGTGGATGGCTGTTCACAAATCTAAATGTGTGTATTTTAACCCAATAATGGTTGAATCATTGTTTAAGCTGCCTAGCAATCATTGTTTTTTAATCATTGTTTTCATTCTAATTCATGCTAATAAAAAAATATTAATAATAATACATTTTTGGACTTATAAATGATATACACAGTACCAGTCAAAAGTTTGGACACACCTACTCATTCAAAGGTTTTTCTTTATTTTTGCTATTTTCTACATTGTAGAATAATAGTGAAGACATCAAAACTATGATATAACACATATGGAATCATGTAGTAACCAAAAATGTGTTAAACAAATCTAAATATATTTTAGATTCTTGAAAGTAGCCACCCTTTGCCTTGATGACAGCTTTGTACACTCTTGGCAAATCATGCCATTCCATGAGCGCAGCATTTATTTTTCAACTGGAATCAATGAGCCCAATCAGTCCTCCATGACAACAACATCATAAACAATAGAGTAGGGCTGGATAATAAAGTCCTTAGTTTTGGGGTCATGATCAAGTAAAACAATTTGGCTAATCTTTACTTCCATATTTCCAAGTCCTGTTCTTGAAGATCAAGTGGTATAACGTTTATTTGAATGACTGGAATACTGATAGACTTTGGTTTTTAATGTAAAGATATAATTGAATCCTATAATTATATGTAGTAGAAAGCAATTGGTTAGAAGAATCCTCCATAACCAACCCATAAAGTAACATCTAACATCCATATATGACCAGCTATGTAAACTTTAACATGTATTTATCCTGTAATAGATGTTGTTCAATCAGTAACATCCATGTTAGTCTTCTTCTAATGTCTCTTAAGGGGAAAGTCATCTAAAAGTAACTGAATGTAATCAGATTACGTTACTGAGTTTGGGTAATACAAACGTTATGTTACTAATTACAATTTTGAACAGGTAACTAGTAACGGATTTCATTTAGAAAGTAACCTAACCAACCCTGCTTAGATGGGATATCGGTCACTCTGCACTTCTTTGGCTAGTAGTAATTTTAGTAAAACATTTTAGTAATGTTTTAAGTCATTGGGCACACATAATAATATTCCCCCCTGAGGTCCCATGTATCAGCAGCAGACCATAGAGGCAGAACAGAGTAAGGAAGGATGGAGAGAGTTGTCTGATGGAGGAGAGGATGTCCGGAATCCTGATGAAGCTGTTTATGACTTTAGGTCCATGACATAGACAGAGCAGGTGAAAGCTATGATCCTTTATTGATGTCACTAATTAAATCCACTTCAATCAGTGTAGATGAAGGGGAGGAGACTGGTTAAAGAAAGATTTTTAAGCCTTGAGACAATTGAGACATGGATTGTGTATGTGTGCCATTCAGAGTGTGAATAGGCAAGACAAAAGATTCAAATGCCTTTGAACGGGGTATGGTAGTAAGTGCCGGGCGCACCGGTTTGAATGTGTTAAGGACTGCAATGTTGCTGGGTTTTTCACACTCAACAGTTTCCCGTACGTATCAAGAATGCTCCACCACCCAAAGGACATCCAGCCAACTTGACACAACTGTGGGAAGAATTGGAGTAAACATGGGCCAGCATCCTTGTGGAACGCTTTCGACACCTTGTAGAGTCCATGTCCCAACGAAATGAGGCTGTTCTGAGGGCAAAAGGAAGCACAACTCATAGTTATGAAGGTGTTCTGTATGTACAGTGCCTTAGGAAAGTATTCAGACCCCTTGACTTTTTCAAAATTTTGTTAGATTTTAAAAATTTATAAAATCCTCAGCAATCTACACACAATACCCCATAATGACAAAGCGAAAACGGGTTTTTAGAAATTTATAAAAAATAAAAAACTGATATTTACATAAATATTCAGACCATTTGCTACGAGACTCAACATTGAGCTCAGGTGCATCCTGTTTCCATTGATCATCCTTGAGATGTTTCTACAACTTGATTGGAGTCCACCTGGGGTAAATTTAATTGATTGGACATGATTGGGAAAGGCACACACCTGTCTATATAAAGGTCCCACAGTTGACAGTGCATGTCAGAGCAAAAACCAAGCCATGATGTCGAAGGAATTGTTCGTAGAGCTCCGAGACAGGATTGTGTCGAGGCACAGATCTGGGGAAGGGTACCAAATTTTTTCTGCACCATTGAAGGTCCCCAAGAACACAGTGGTCTCCATCATTCTTAAATGGAGGAAGTTTGGAACCTCCAAGACTCTTCCTAGAGCAATCGGGGGAGAAGGGCCTTGGTCAGGGAACTGACAGAGCTCTAGAGTTCCTATGTGGAGATGGGAGAACCTTCCAGAAGGACAACCATCTCTACAGCACTCCACCAATCAGGCCTTTATGGTAGAGTGGCCAGACAGAAGCCACTCCTCAGTAAAAGGCACATGACAGCCCACTTGGAGTTTGCCGAATGGCACCTAAAGACTCTCAGACCATGAAAACAAAATTCTCTGGTCTGATGAAACCAAGATTGAACTCTTTGGCCTGAATGCCAACGGTCACGTCTGAAGGAAACCTGGCACCATCCCTACGGTGAAGCTTGCTGGTGGCAGCATCATGCTGTGGGGATGTTTTTCAGCGGCAAGGACTGGGAGACTAGTCAGGATCAAGGCAAAGTACAGAGAGATCCTTGATGAAAACCTGCTCCAGAGCGCTCAGGACCTCAGACTGGGGCAAAGGTTCACCTTCCAACAGGACAATGACCCTAAGCACACAGCCAAGACAACGCAGGAGTGGCTTTAACCCAGACTTGAACCCAATTGAACATCTCTGGAGAGACCTGAAAATAGCTGTGCATCAACGCTCCCTATCCAACCTGACAGAGCTTGAGAGGTTCTGCAGAGAGGAATGGGAGAAACTCCCCAAATACAGGTGTGCCAAGCTTGTAGCGTCATACCCAAGAATAATCACTGCCATAGATGCTTCAATAAAGTACTGAGTAAATGGTCTGAATACTTATGTAAATGTGGTATTTCAGTCATTATAGGGTATTGTGTGTAGATTGATTAGGAAAATAAGTCTGTAACGCAACAAAATGTGGAAAACGTCAAGGGGTCTGAATACTTTCCGAATGCACTTTAAATATTGGAATACTTTACCAAATCAATAGTATTGCAGATCCTTTCTTACCAACTGATCCTTTCATCATCGATGCCGTTGAAATCTCAAGACAACATCTGGTATGCACAGTGATTGCTCCAGATAGGCAATCAAATTAAAAGCTTATCCTCAAATATGCTGAATCCATAATTAAGGCGTCCAACAACGGCTAGTGACTCGCTAAGCAGATTTCCTGCCCCCAGGGAATCACTGTGTCAATCAGATTCTTTATGTAAATTGAATAGTAAACAAAAGCAAGGTTATCTAAAATACTGTATAAATAAAAGTAGGTCTTATGTACACTGAACAACGCCACAAATGTCTCAAGTTTTAAGGGAGTGTGTAATTGTTATGCTGACTGCTGGAATGTCCACCAGAGCTGTTTCCAGATAATTGAATGTTAATTTCTCTTCAATAAGCCGCCTGCAAAGTAGTTTTAGAGAATTTGGCAGAACGTCCAACCGACCTCACAACCTCAGATCATGTGTAACCACACTAGCCCAGCATCCAGCTTCTTCAACTGTGGGATCGTCAGACGGGGGAAGGCGGGGAGTATTTCTGTCTGTAGTAAAGCCCTTTTGTGCTGAAAAACTCATTCTGATTGGCTGGGCCTGGCTCCCAAGTGGGTGGGCCAATGCCACCCATGGCTGCACCCCTGCCCAGTCATGTGAAATCCATAGATTATGGCCTAATGAATTTATTTCAATTGACTGATTTCCTAATATGAACTGTAACTCAGCAAACTCTTTGAAATTGTTGCATGTTGCGTTTATATTTTTGTTCAGTGTATTTCTTATCCTCCGTCGTTTCCACATTACTTTTCTCATTACAAAATGTAATTATTGCACCTGCCATGTTGCTTAAACGTACATTTGGAATTAGAATTTCGGGGCATGTTAGGCTACTGTACAAATACTTTTTCCAGGTTCTCTTTTCTGCATCTCACTTCTCTTACTCTTTCTTTCCTAATGATCTTCCTTTTCTCCTCTCGCTCTGGAGACCATAATGACATGCTAATGATTTATTTTGAGATGAGCTTAATGACACACTCGTTCTGATAATTAGCTCATTATTTGTAAACACCAGAGCCGTCTATGCCTAGACCGGGCTGGCAGTGGAGGAATTGTATTAAGTCAAATACCAGGTGAAAGATGCGTTCACCATTCTCGTCTCTTTTATACAAGCTGAGTTTAACCGTATCAACAGGATTTTTAAATGTTTTAACAGCTATTTAAATATTAAGAAGCTTCAACTTTAGTTTACCATGACCAATGACCGGAAAAACCAGGTGGAATAACGGACATTGGACATATGTATGGGGAGAACATATATGTATGTATACATACATGTATGGGGACTGGGCAAAGGTTCAAAGTTGTAAAAGGTTCCAGATAGATTATTAATATGAATAGAGTCTGCAATCAAAATATGTCATTACTTTTATCATTTGTATCTTTCATGTCAATTTTTAACTGCTGTGTCTATTGAAATGAGTACTAGAAATTGATTTATCACAGGTCACGGATTGGTTGGTCTGGAGCATCTCTGTATTTGTCCAGTGTCTAGCATCTCTGGTAGGAAGTTGTTTGGCCTTAAGTAGTCTGTTTTACGATCCAATTATCTCTCCTGCCAAACAGGCCACCGTCAACCAACCATGAATGCTATCATCACTCTCCAAGCTCCATCTCTCTCAACCCTGTTGTGTTGTTCATCAAAAGTTTCCATCTATAAACTATCACATGCCTATCCTTCATTTAAATGATCCAGAACGTACTGATTTGACCACTTTGTTCTATATACCATTATTTAATATCACTATCAATTGTCTTTTGTCCACATTTACATTGACGTCATTTAGCAGACACTCTTTTCATACTTTATCAAATCAATCCCACAACCCTTGTGTTGTACGCGCCATGCTCTACCAACTGAGTCACACAGGGCTACCAGATAGTGGTTTTCTGCACAATTACTCTGATTCTGCACTGCCTGCAGTTCACCATGCACTCCTGTGAAAGAAACCACCCTCCTCCCTCACCATGTCAGTCAGATAATGATTTTTATTTTACCTTTGGCTCTGAAACGTCTTTCTTTGATGGGAGTAATCAGTGACATAGCCAGAGAGAAACACAGACACAGTGTGTAAGCTTCAATCGACTCCAACACAGCTCTAATTAGCCTAGTGTTGTAGCACTGCCATCCCACTTCCAAAGCGAAACATGAGAGAGTAAATGGGTTGAATTATTCACTGGCAGAGCGTACAGACCCTCGTCTTTCTGACAATTGTATGAATAAGGTGTGAAGTCACAGATGTGTGAAGTCACAGATGTTAAATTCATAGCAATTAGGCCTAGATTTTGATCACAGTGGGGTATTTCTAGCCTATACATATTTAAAAAATATATGTTTTTATTACAGGAATATGAATACTGTTGTTGTCATTTTGTAAGGAAGGGGAGTGATTAGTGGCACACAATTACAAATATTCCGAACACCTCCAAAACAAAGGTCATGTGGTTTGGTAAGAAGAATGCCCCTCTCCCCACAGGTGTGATTACTACCTCTAAGTGGGTTTTCTAAATAAGCATCCCCACAGGTGTGATTACTACCTCTAAGTGGGTTTTCTAAATAAGCATCAACCACTGTGATGTATTGTCATCTCTACCTTCTTGCCCTTTGTGCTGTTGTCTGTGCCCAATAATGTTCGTACCATGTTTTGTGCTGCTACCATGTTGTGTTGCTACCATGCTGTGTTGTCATGTGTTGCTGCCTTGCTATGTTGTTGTCTTAGGTCTCTCTTTATGTAGTGTTGTTTTGTCTCTCTTGTCGTGATGTGTGTTTGGTCCTATATATATTATTTATTTATTTTTATTTTTAATCCCAGCCCCCGTCCCCGCAGGAGGTCTTTTGCCTTTTGGCAGGCCGTCATTGTAAATAAGAATTTGTTCTTAACTGACTTGCCTAGTTAAATAAAGGTTAAATAAAAAATAAAAAAAATAAAAAATGTGCATCTCCACATTTCAAGATTTATTTTTTTATCAAACAACTCAAGTTGAGTGTATCTGATACAAATGTCAAGTTGTGCTCATTGGTGTTTCCTGAATGGATTGAAGGATGCTGTTGATGTGCAGGAGCTATTATTTCCTTCTGCACAAACAAGTTTCAGGGTCACTAAAAACCTGTTGAATACAGTTTGAATAATATCAAATACAACTAACCCGGCCCAGGACTGGATGACAATATCTGGCACACGACAGTGGAACTCTTCTAACCACCGGTGTTAAACAGTGACTGGCCCTAAACACAACTAATCCCTTTGAAAACGGTCTCTGTGGCATCGATATGAGTCAGAGACATTTGTTCTAGTGTCAAAATTGACTACAAAGTGTAAATAGGATCATTTTGGTCATAAAGTCTGTCTCGTCTAAAACAGAGTTTGAAACCTCAGTGCCCTGTCACAGGCCCTCCCAGTCAACACCACCTCATCAGATTGTCTAATATATTACCCTGTCACAGGCCCTCCCAGTCAACACCACCTCATCAGATTGTCTAATATATTACCCTGTCACAGGCCCTCCCAGTCAACACCACCTCATCAGATTGTCTATTATATTACCCTGTCACAGGCCCTCCCAGTCAACACCACCTCATCAGATTGTCTATTATATCACCCTGTCACAGGCCCTCCCAGTCAACACCACCTCATCAGATTGTCTATTATATCACCCTGTCACAGGCCCTCCCAGTCAACACCACCTCATCAGATTGTCTATTATATTACCCTGTCACAGGCCCTCCCAGTCAACACCACCTCATCAGATTGTCTATTATATCACCCTGTCACAGCCCTCCCAGTCAACACCACCTCATCAGATTGTCTAATATATCACCCTGTCACAGCCCTCCCAGTCAACACCACCTCATCAGATTGTCTATTATATTACCCTGTCACAGCCCTCCCAGTCAACACCACCTCATCAGATTGTCTATTATATTACCCTGTCACAGGCCCTCCCAGTCAACACCACCTCATCAGATTGTCTATTATATCACCCTGTCACAGCCCTCCCAGTCAACACCACCTCATCAGATTGTCTAATATATCACCCTGTCACAGCCCTCCCAGTCAACACCACCTCATCAGATTGTCTATTATATCACCCTGTCACAGCCCTCCCAGTCAACACCACCTCATCAGATTGTCTATTATATCACCCTGTCACAGCCCTCCCAGTCAACACCACCTCATCAGATTGTCTATTATATCACCCTGTCACAGCCCTCCCAGTCAACACCACCTCATCAGATTGTCTATTATATCACCCTGTCACAGGCCCTCCCAGTCAACAACACCTCATCAGATTGTCTATTATATCACCCTGTCACAGCCCTCCCAGTCAACACCACCTCATCAGATTGTCTAATATATCACCCTGTCACAGGCCCTCCCAGTCAACACCACCTCATCAGATTGTCTAATATATCACCCTGTCACAGCCCTCCCAGTCAACACCACCTCATCAGATTGTCTAATATATCACCCTGTCACAGCCCTCCCAGTCAACACCACCTCATCAGATTGTCTATTATATCACCCTGTCACAGGCCCTCCCAGTCAACACCACCTCATCAGATTGTCTAATATATCACCCTGTCACAGCCCTCCCAGTCAACACCACCTCATCAGATTGTCTAATATATCACCCTGTCACAGCCCTCCCAGTCAACACCACCTCATCAGATTGTCTATTATATCACCCTGTCACAGGCCCTCCCAGTCAACACCACCTCATCAGATTGTCTAATATATCACCCTGTCACAGGCCCTCCCAGTCAACACCACCTCATCAGATTGTCTAATATATCACCCTGTCACAGGCCCTCCCAGTCAACACCACCTCATCAGATTGTCTAATATATAACCCTGTCACAGGCCCTCCCAGTCAACACCACCTCATCAGATTGTCTATTATATCACCCTGTCACAGCCCTCCCAGTCAACACCACCTCATCAGATTGTCTAATATATCACCCTGTCACAGGCCCTCCCAGTCAACACCACCTCATCAGATTGTCTATTATATTACCCTGTCACAGCCTTCCCAGTCAACACCACCTCATCAGATTGTCTAATATATCACCCTGTCACAGCCCTCCCAGTCAACACCACCTCATCAGATTGTCTAATATATCACCCTGTCACAGGCCCTCCCAGTCAACACCACCTCATCAGATTGTCTAATATATCACCCTGTCACAGCCCTCCCAGTCAACACCACCTCCTCAGATTGTCTAATATATCACCCTGTTACAGGCCCTCCCAGTCAACACCACCTCATCAGATTGTCTAATATATCACCCTGTCACAGCCCTCCCAGTCAACACCACCTCATCAGATTGTCTAATATATCACCCTGTCACAGCCCTCCCAGTCAACACCACCTCATCAGATTGTCTAATATATCACCCTGTCACAGCCCTCCCAGTCAACACCACCTCATCAGATTGTCTAATATATCACCCTGTCACAGCCCTCCCAGTCAACACCACCTCATCAGATTGTCTATTATATCACCCTGTCACAGCCCTCCCAGTCAACACCACCTCATCAGATTGTCTAATATATCACCCTGTCACAGCCCTCCCAGTCAACACCACCTCATCAGATTGTCTATTATATCACCCTGTCACAGGCCCTCCCAGTCAACACCACCTCATCAGATTGTCTAATATATCACCCTGTCACAGCCCTCCCAGTCAACACCACCTCATCAGATTGTCTAATATATCACCCTGTCACAGCCCTCCCAGTCAACACCACCTCATCAGATTGTCTATTATATTACCCTGTCACAGGCCCTCCCAGTCAACACCACCTCATCAGATTGTCTATTATATTACCCTGGCACAGCCCTCCCAGTCAACACCACCTCATCAGATTGTCTGTTATATCACCCTGTCACAGCCCTTCCAGTCAACACCACCTCATCAGATTGTCTAATATATCACCCTGTCACAGCCCTCCCAGTCAACACCACCTCATCAGATTGTCTAATATATCACCCTGTCACAGGCCCTCCCAGTCAACACCACCTCATCAGATTGTCTATTATATTACCCTGTCACATCCCTCCCAGTCAACACCACCTCATCAGATTGTCTAATATATCACCCTGTCACAGGCCCTCCCAGTCAACACCACCTCATCAGATTGTCTAATATATCACCCTGTCACAGCCCTCCCAGTCAACACCACCTCATCAGATTGTCTAATATATCACCCTGTCACAGGCCCTCCCAGTCAACACCACCTCATCAGATTGTCTATTATATCACCCTGTCACAGGCCCTCCCAGTCAACACCACCTCATCAGATTGTCTATTATATCACCCTGTCACAGGCCCTCCCAGTCAACACCACCTCATCAGATTGTCTAATATATCACCCTGTCACAGGCCCTCCCAGTCAACACCACCTCATCAGATTGTCTAATATATCACCCTGTCACAGGCCCTCCCAGTCAACACCACCTCATCAGATTGTCTAATATATCACCCTGTCACAGGCCCTCCCAGTCAACACCACCTCATCAGATTGTCTAATATATCACCCTGTCACAGGCCCTCCCAGTCAACACCACCTCATCAGATTGTCTAATATATCACCCTGTCACAGGCCCTCCCAGTCAACACCACCTCATCAGATTGTCTAATATATCACCCTGTCACAGGCCCTCCCAGTCAACACCACCTCATCAGATTGTCTAATATATCACCCTGTCACAGGCCCTCTTTTACGCTGCTGCTTAAAAGAGGGGTCTGATGGCCCTTTGATTAGCTGTTCAGTAGTCTTACGGCTTGGTGGTAGAAGCTGTTAAGAAGCCTTTTGGACCTAGACTTGGCGCTCCGGTACCGCTTGCCGTGCGGTAGCAGAGAGAGCAGTCTATGACTGGGGTGACTGGAGTCTTTGACAGAGTTGTGTATTCTACATGGATCTGTTACTACATTAGAAATCTATCAAAACGCTTAGTTTAGAATATCTACATAAATTCAGCAATTACTCTGTAGGTTACTGACCTATTTAAAGCTTCCTCTGGCATCTCACCTTACATCTGCCTGTAGTTATTGAATTCAACATGCAGGTTCGTTTGTTTGTTGTGACTGAGTGGGTGGAAACAGCTGTGGGCAAGGTTATGACAGATGAGTTGTCTTGGTGGTGGCAAGGACAAACCCAAGAGACACCCACATCAAACCACACCCCCAAGCCATCTCACGCTTGGCTTCTGTCTTGGCCGCCAGCATTTCTTGACGAGCAAGCCTTTTAAATGATGCTCTATTGCTGTTATCTCTATGGAAACAGTGTGATTATACCATAAACAATGACTTGTTTGATGATTTATAAAGCCGTACTCAAATCTATTTAACTTGCATCCTGGGCGTTTTCAGTCTGAGCTCACAGAATAAAGCTATTATTCACAAATAAAAATGCCATGCCTTGCCATCAGTTATTCATATAATTGATAATATTTCCCTGAGTTCTCAGTTGTCATTCTGGTATTTGTGTTTCCAAGTTCTGTTGTGACTTGTTAGAAACTCAGTCAGCATGTAGAAAGCGTAACATATCATTAACCATTCCACAAATTTGTAATTTACACCCACCAGAATCATCCTGCACCAGCGATATCACAGACGTGTTCAGTGGGCACACCGTAGCAAAACATTTTGCAACTGAAAATGGGGCAGTCATGTTATCCCTTATTGTCTAAGATTGATAATCTTAATAGCCTCAACGTAAGTACTCGGCATGTTTAATAGCCTCAATATATCTGTTGTTCCATGTAGTGAATCTGTTCAATGTGTTTGTATGGGCTAATAGCATTCATGGAGACATGAATCCAACATATGAATTATTAATTTGTAGACAAACTGGAATTAAAGTTAGTGGCACAGATGGAACTATCCAAGCATACGATAAATCTCTGAAATACAACAAACAGTGCTCTGAAATAAAAATGTTCATTGGTCGCACTGGTGCTCTCAACTTAAAAAAGATAGGAGCACCACATGAAATTTTGGAGCACCCAAAAAAGTATTTACTATTGAGATACAGCCTATATTGGGCCTATATGAATTCTAGCTGCTTATAACACACGTTGTGTTCTAGAAACTAATATTTAACATTAAAGACGTGTGTTTATTGTAAAAGCTAAAATGTTGAAATTACAATTAAATTTTTGGAATATTAGGTTTCTACATTTGTCACGAACGTGGTGAGTGTCAGAGAAAGACGCAGCACTGAAGTAAAGAACGTGGTGAGTGTCAGAGAAAGACGCAGCACTGAAGTAAAGAACGTGGTGAGTGTCAGAGAAAGACGCAGCACTGAAGTAAAGAACGTGGTGAGTGTCAGAGAAAGACGCAGCACTGAAGTAAAGAACGTGGTGAGTGTCAGAGAAAGACGCAGCACTGAAGTAAAGAACGTGGTGAGTGTCAGAGAAAGACGCAGCACTGAAGTAAAGAACGTGGTGAGTGTCAGAGAAAGACGCAGCACTGAAGTAAAGAACGTGGTGAGTGTCAGAGAAAGACGCAGCACTGAAGTAAAGAACGTGGTGAGTGTCAGAGAAAGACGCAGCACTGAAGTAAAGAACGTGGTGAGTGTCAGAGAAAGACGCAGCACTGAAGTAAAGCAACATGATTATTTATTAAATCAATTTGCACGAAAACAACAACGAGATACACAAATGTAACACACAGTAAGGTACACAGTAGGACACACAGTAAGGTACACAGTAGGGTACACAGTAGGGTACACAGTAAGGTACCAAGTAGGGCACACATTAGGGTACACAGTAGGGCACACAGTAGGGTATACAGTAGGACACACAGTAGGGTGAAACACTTTAACTTAAATATGGCCCCCAATTAGAGCCAATGCAAAGCAGCTGCCTCTAATTGGGGACCAACACAAAACCCACATAGAAACATAAACCTAGATCTGTCAGGCTCTGACCATAGATAACTAGAGGAGACAAAGGCTTCCCTGTGACCAGAGCCTGACAACGTTGTGTAAATGCATTATTTTTCTATTGAGATGCATTACACTCTTGGCGCTGTCATTTTACAACTGGGAACTTAAAACGAGGTCAAACAATTCAAACAAGGTCAAATCATGACGTTAGTGATCTTCAGGTTGGAATGTCGGTGCTCTAGAAAGATTTCCGACTTGGATATCTGAGTTGGATGACCTTTCAAAACTACTTTTCCCAGTCGGAGCTCAGTGTCCCCAGTTGTCTTGAATGCACTGAATTCGGAAATTGGACATTTACGAGTTCCCAGTCGTGACAGCGGCATGTCTCTTTAAAAACGTCAGGCTTGTGACGAAGACGTGCAAGATATCTGTCATGCATAGCTATGATCCACTGAGGTATAATAAGAACTTTTCTTTCTGTTTTTGATATACTGGTAGCTAGTTAGCTAACTAGCCAAGAAAGTAACATGACTGAACAAAGACTGAACAAAGTGGGGTTGGAGGTCATACCAAGGATCATTTAGCTATTTGATTTTGAAATTTAAGACCCCTTGAAGTATCAAAAAAATATACAGTATATAACAATTATTTGATGAAACATTGACAACACTGCTATATTTTGCTAATTCGATTTATGTTGAATTCACATCTCCAACTAAAAGTTATATGGGACTAAGCCAATGGCTCAGATGGAACTATCCAAGCAGTAGATACATCTCCTTTGTCAACCAAACACATTTTCAATATTACTTTTGTAATATGGTAAATAGCCTGAAGTTAAAGAATTCTTATAAGTTAATGTAACATTCAACCTTAAAATTAAAAACACCCCCATGACCACATTATGAGGTTACTGTAACTATATATTTATTCTAATGTAATCATATTCAATCATGTTCAAGGTCATTTGGTTTCTACTACAAGATGAAGCACAGCGATAACACATCACATCGTTTTTCCCCCATTTGATCTTTGCTGTGCTTTTAAATGTTAGAAAACACAGTGATAGACGGTGACAACTAAACCAAACATCTAATTTGGTTGTGCTTTTAGATTGTTGAAAGCACAGTGAAAGCAACACATTTGAATGTCTTTCTGAGTGGGTGAATATAGGTTGTAATTGAATTGATCGACGTCTCAACCAAATACCACCCAATTATCCAAGTTGAAATGGCATAGTGTCACACTATGGGTTCCCTCCAGTGTCAAACAGTTATCAGGGGGTGTCACGAGACCAAGACACAGCGCAGGGATTATAGTTCCACATGATTTATTATACTGTGTAATATAATAAACACAAAAGACAAACTACCAAAACAAAACGCACGATGTACAAACGTCACGTTACGTTACAAAACAAACACGAAATGAACGGACGTAACAAATGAGCCCACTTACTGTCACCGTGACTAGCGAACTATAATTGATAACGACCCACAACCCCGTGTGAAAATCTACAAACCTATGTAGGATCCCTAATTAGAGACGATGCACTACAGCTGCCTCTAATTAGGGATCCAACACAAACCACCACCAGAAACAGAAAGAATAGACCAGTCAGACTCTGACCATGGCTACATAGAGAAGCAAATAGGCTTCTCTATGGCCAGAGCCTGACAGGGGATAATCTCACACATTTGATCAGGTCCAGAACAGATGCTGGGAAATGCACAGTATTAAAACGAGCCATGACTAAATGGAACTCAAACTAGCAATAAAACCAGATCAAAAAGCAGATAAAAGAATACCTTGAGACTGTGAAGAGACACAGACATATTTATATATTTTGTACTGTATTATGTATTGTTATGTACATTATGTATAAAATACTACAATACTAATCGCACCCTTTTACGTATGTCATACATTTAAGTATTAATTTAAGTCAAATTAAATTTTTTATCATAGAATTTTAGTAAATCATTTTCTAAAGGCTTAATGACCTTTGATTTGAGCGTATGTGGCCTTCATTGAAGAACATCCTCAATACCAAAAACATTTCTCATTGGTGTTACCTTGATCCCTTTGCTTCTGGTGTTATCCCTAAGATCTGGAAAGTGGCACATGTCCTCCCTCTTCACAAAGGTGGGGATCGTTCTGACCTAGATAACTACTACCGAATTTCTACACTCACCTTGCAACTACTCCTGCCGTTGGCACAATGTTATCCTAATGATAAGAGTATTTAAAGTAATTAAGATGCCATATTAGTTGATTTACAACGGGAAGATGTACCCAAATACATACCAAAAACATTCCATACCCAGATGCCACCACAATTCAAGAACAACCCCAATACTACCTCTGTGATACTAATGTAAGCATGTATGTATTAGTTCCCAACTCAGTGAATCACAGAAAATGTAAAGAGTAGGATTGAATGTGGGTGAGCCTCTGCAGTTTTGTTTAAAAACCGGCAACTCCTTCAGTTGTGTTCAGCCTCCACAGTCTTATTCCATAGAGAACGTCCTTGTGCTGCATCATAGGACTCTTCCCTGTTGTTATAGAGTATATCAGAACATGTAATCTGCATTACTCTGTTGAAACCCTTAGTGATTCGCCTGCTCAGTGCATGTTAAAGGGACTGTACAAAACACAGCTGTGGGCTACGAGTGCTGGAGGGATTAAATCATATTTGAAACTAGATTTTGACAACTGTTTTTCCAGGTTGAGAAACAACTGTTTCTCTGAGATTAACCTAGAGGCTAACTGTTCTCAGTCTCTGACTGTCCTGGAGGCACTCCGCAGGTCTAAGGATTAGCCGATGTTTTCGACTGAAACATATCCAACCACAGTAATTAAAAGGCTTTGTTGATATGATCGCGACCCCTCAATGCAAAATAGTCACCCCACTATAAAGCATGTTAGAATATCCATGCCCCTCCAAAGCCTTTTCAAATATTATTAACCTAACAACCCCTATTATTCTTGACCTTAATTACTGTTCCGAGGCATTCTCCAAGTACCAGTAATCACAATCAACAAACGGCAGGCGGTGTGGACGCAGGGTACAATGAGATATGGATTCGCACCACAGAGGCACATCAAGGAGCTATCTGTTTTCCCTGGTGTGATTTTAGAGAGTCAACAAAGATGTCAGGTGGCTCCTGAATTTATAAAACGTTCCTACTCTTTATGGAATGTTCCGTGTCTCAGAGTCTAACCGAGGATGTACTCTCGCTCTTTCCTTTTTAGACAAGAACAGAAGAAGTCCAAACAGTACAGCTTTGGTTCATTTGGTAGAGCACGGTGCTTGCAATGCCAGGGTTGTTGGTTCGATTCCCACGGGGGACCAGTATGAAAATGTAAGTCATTCTGGATAAGAGCGTATGCTTAATGTAAAATGTCCCATTTTAGCAGGCACCTTTTATACCAAGCCACTACAGTCATGCGTGCATGCATTTTTGTATCGGTGGCCCCAGCAGGAATTGAACCCACCACCCTTAGCATTGCAAGCACCATGCTCTATCGACCAACTGTTCCACATAGGACCACTGAAAGACTAAAATATATGCTAAAAGGCTAGAATAAGAAAAAAGTGATTATGCTAATTGAATTTAAGATGGTTAACCCCGCAAAACCAACCATGATTAATAAGATTGTTCAAAAGAACCTCACTAGAGAAACTTTTCTCAACAGTATTCCACGTTCTACACTTAACACCAGCATTGAATGTAACAGCAAGAAGCATCACAACCTGTGAAATGTTTTACATCATCTCCAGTTTGAAGAAAGCTGCACTTCAAATATGTTTCTCTCTCTCTCTCTCTCTCTCTCTCTCTCTCTCTCTCTCTCTCTCTCTCTCTCTGTCCTTCCTTCCCATCCCCTGGCTGCTGCTTCTGCATTTAGAAAGGAGGGAGATTTAGGCCGTCTATCAGCTACTTCCTTTCTTATGATCTCTTAACACTTTGAAAGCTGCTGAAACCTGACACCTAATTACAGGTGTAGAAGAGGTAGGGGAGTCATGAGCAACAAAACAGTATTATAAACTCACACAGAGGTCAAGGTTTTGAACAGAATTCGGCAATGTATCAACATCTTCAGTCGGTATAAGGACATCCTTGAGACATCCTCTACATAAAAAATTCCCTTATTTATGTGCAAATGGATTACTGTTGTGATGCTAGTTGTTGAACGTGTGACAGAACTGCCTTTTTGAGGACCTGTTTTTTTATTTTCCTTGGACTTCCCAGCTAATGATATGCAGCCTAGTCATTTACTGTTTTGGAATCCACAGAGTAACATTAATTAAATTAGTAACACAAATGACTCAGTAACATGACAGCAACTGTATTTCAAACAGCAGTGTACCACTACTGTGAATCTATCACTAATAAATTGGCATGGATGGCTCTGGCCTTCCATTAGCCAGGACACAATCAGTCCATCACCGCCTTCTGCTGGTGGACTCTGTGAACAGCCGTAGATATAGAATTGTTGTCAAATCAAATCCAATCTAATCTAATTGTATTTGTCACATGTGCTGATTACAGGTGTAGACCTTACAGTGTAATGCTTACTTACAATCCCTCAAACCAACAATACATTTTTAAGAAAAATTAAGAATTAAATTAAGTAAAAAATAAAAATACAAAATAATTTAAGAACAGCAGCAAAATAACAGTAGCTTAAAAATATTTTAAGATAATTACACAACACAGAGGACTATAGGTTAATCGGATCGGATCACAACCTTGTCCACCTCACCCCACTCTACAGGCCTTTGGTCAAACAGGAGCCTGCAACCACCAGGACTATTAGGAGATGGTCCCCGGAGGCGAATGAGGCCCTACAGGACTGCTTTGAAACAACAGACTGGGATGTGCTCTGTGAGGCTCATGGGGAGGACATTGATGGACTTACTGACTGCATATCAGACTATATACATTTTTGTGTAGACAACACTGTACCCACCAGGAAGGTACGCTGTTTTCCAAATTATAAACCTGGGACACCAGCGACCTGAAGGCCCTGCTGAATGAGAAGAAGAGGGCCTTCAAGGAGGGGTACATGGACAAATTGAAATGTGTCCAGAGGGAGCTGAAGTTGCGGATTGCTGAGGGGAAGATGGTTCAGAGCCAATGAGCTGGACCAATTTTTTAACAGGTTCGATACTGGCCCTGTCCACCTCCCCTCCAGCTCCCCAGGCCACACACCCTCATGGCTGTCCCACCTCCACTTTGCTCACAACACCTCTGTTGAGACAATCAGCGACCCCCTTCCCACCTCCGCCCCCCCCACCTCTGGACTGATCCTCAACACCTCCCTTCCCCCACCTCCCCACCTGGGCTGGCTTTCACCACCAACCAAGTGAGGAGAGAGCTGGAGAGACTACACCAGTGGAAAGCGGCGGGCCCTGATGGCATCAGCCCAAGGGTGCTTAGGGTCTGTGCTGACCAACTGTGTGGAATACTCCAACGTCTCTTCAACCTTAGCCTGAGCCTGGAAAGGGTCCCTGTGCTGTGGAAAACATCCTGCCTGGTCCCAGTGCCCAAGAAGGCGCACCACACTGTCCTGAATGACTTCAGACCTGTAGCGCTAACATCCCACATCATGAAGACCCTGGAAAAGTTAGTCCTCGCTCACCTCAGACCCCCTGAAGTTCGCATAACAAGTTCCTGGGAGTCCATATGGACAACAGGCTGGAATGGGCTGGTAACACCAAAAAGGGACAGAGCTGACTCTACTTTCTAAGGAGGCTCAGGTCCTTCAACGTGTGCAGTAAACTACTGCATACCTTCTAGCAGTCTGTGGTGGCCAGTGCCATCTTTTTTGCAGTGGTGTGCTGGGGCGCCAACATAGTGGTGGTGCTTCTCGGGTAAATAAGCTGATCAGGAAGATTAGCTCTGTTCTGGGGATTAGCCTTGACACTCTAGAGGAGGTGGCGGAGAGACGGATCCTGGCCAAACTGCTGGCCATCATGGACAACGTCACCCACCCTCTGCATGCCATGGTTTTGACGCAGAGGAGCACCTTCAGTCACAGACTGATCCCACCACGGTGTGCCAGAGAGCGCTACAGGAGGTCCTTCCTGCCGGCGGCTATTAGACTATTTAATGCCTCACCGGGGTGCCGTGCCGTCGGCAACATAGACCTGGAACTGTTGGGGTGTTAGGACCTAGTTTAACAATTACGCATCCATCTGTGAGTAACTCTGGTCTGTAATCACTTATTCACTCAGGACTTATTTATTCATTCAGGTCTGTATATACATATTCATGTACAGTTGTTATATCACGTGCAATATTGTAAGTCATTCTTGAACTGAACTTATGTAGTCATTCACTCAGGAATGCATATTAGTATCCTGTCAGATGTATCTTTTTCATTGCTTTTATTATATCGAATGTGCAATACGTGCAGTTGTCTGTAATTATACCCTGCGCACTAAGGACTGTATTTTAAGGGAATTACTATTATTACCCTAAATTATATCATACACACATTTAGCTATTTAAGTATCTCTTCCTGTCATTTACCTGTACAGTTAATGTAACCATGCAAGTATTCACTTACCTGTACATTTAACCAGACTGTGTATTAAGTACACTATTATTACCCTCACTACCCTCATAATTGTAAACTATTATTATCATACACACTTTTAGCTATTTAAGTATTTATTTGCCATCGACCTGTATAGTATAGTTAACCATGCAAATACTCCTTATTTATCTATATCAACTTGCAATATTTGTATACAATTGTTTTCACCTAACACTCTGTAACAATGTATAGTGTACATATTCAGCCATCCACCCATACTATGCAATGTCTTTTATAGCTTTTTTGCACTCCAGACTTTTTCATACTGCCACTCTATGTATCATGTATCGTGTATCTGTCTTTTGTGTATTTCGTTCTGGAATTTTGCACCTGCCCTGTGTGTTTTCGTAGCTATCTATCTATCTATCTATCTATCTATCTATCTATCTATCTATCTATCTATCTATCTATCTATCTATCTATCTATCTATCTATCTATCTATCTATCTATCTATCTATCTATCTATCTATCTATCTATCTAATCTATTTGCTTCGAAGAATAACATCAACTGCTAACAGTAGCGAGGCTATATACATATATATATGTGCGGGGGCACAGGTCAGTTGAGGTAATTGAGCTAATATGTAACGTGACCATGCATGCTGTGCGGTAGCAGAGAGAAAAGTCTATGGCTGGAGTCTTTGACAATTCTTAGGGCCTTGCTCTGACACCGCCTAGTATAGAAGTCCTGGATGGCAGGAAGCTTGCCCCCAGTGATGTACTCGGCCGTACACACTACCCTCTGTAATGCCTTGCGGTCGGAGGCCGAGCAGTACCATACCAGGTAGTGATTCCCCTCCTGAGGGGCAATAGGCTTTGTCGTGCCCTCTTCACGACTGTCTTGGTGTGTTTGGACCATGATAGTTTGTTGGTGATGTGGACACCAAGGAACTTGAAGCACTCAACCTGCTCCACTACAGCCCCGTCGATGAGAATGGGGGCGTGATCGATCCTCCTTTTCCTGTAGTCCACAATCTCCTTTGTCTTGATCACGTTGAGGAAGAGGTTGTTATCCTGGCACCACACGGCCAGGTCTCTGACCTCCTCCCTATAGGCTGTCTCATCATTGTCGGTGATCAGACCTAACACTATTGTGTCGTGGCAAACTTAAAGATGGTGTTGGAGTCGTGCCTGGCCATGCAGTCATGAGTGAACAGGGAGTACAGGAGGGGACTGAGCACGCACCCCTGAGGGAACCCTGTGTTGAGGATCAGCGTGGCAGATGTGTTGTGACCTACCCTTACCACCTGGGGGTGGCCCGTCAGGAAGTCCAGGATCCTGTTGCAGAGGGAGGTGTTTAGTCCCAGGGTCCTTAGCTTAGTGATGAGCTTTTGAGGGCACTATTATGTTGAACACTGAGCTGTAGTCAATGAATAGCATTCTAGGTGTTCCTTTTGTCTAGGTGGGAAAGGGCAGTGTGGAGTGCAATAGAGATTGCGTCATCTGTGGATCAACGCGAGCATAGAAGTAAGTTAGCTAGTCTGGTAGTCTCGTGTCACAGGCAGCACTGCCACATCCGACGAGTGTCGGAGCCGGTGTAGTACGATTCAATCTTAGTCCTGTATTGACACTTTGCTTGTTTGATGGATTTCTTATAAGTGTCCTGGTTAGAGTCCCACTCCTTGAAGGCGGCAGCTCTACCCTTTAGCTCAGTGCGGATGCTGCCTGTAATCCATGGCTTCTGGTTGGGGTATGTACGTACAGTCACTGTGGGGATGACGTCATCGATATTAACGGGGTGACTCAAGTAAAAGCATTGGATTGATGAAAGCTTGGACTAGAAAGACTTTGAACAAGTGCACACTTCAGGAGAAAGGAAATGAAAGCAGTCACAGTTACAGGGGGAAACTATACTGAACATAAATATGAACGCAACATGTAAAGTGTTGGTCCCATGTTTCATGAGCTGAAATGTTTTGCACAAATTTGTTTACATCCCTGTTAGTGAGAATGTATACTTTGCCAAGATAGTCCATCCATCTGACAGGTGTGGCATATCAAGAAACTGATTAAACAACATGATCATTGCACAGGTGCACCTTGTGCTGGGGACAACAAAAGGCCACTCTAAAATGTGCAGTTTTGTCACACAACACAAAGTCACAGCATGCAATTGGCTTGCTGACTGCAGGAATGTCCACCAGCTTTTTCCAGAAACTTGAATCTTCATTTCTCTACCATAAGCCACCTCCAATGTAGTTTTAGAGAATTTGGAAGTACGTCCAACCAGCCACACAAACGCAGACCACGTGTTACTCCGCCAGCCCAGGACCTCCACATCCGGCTTCTTCACCTGAGACCAGGCAACTGGACAGCTGTTTGCACAACCAAAGATGCTCTGGATTGACAATATTCAGCAACTTCGCACAGCCATTGAAGAAGAGTGGGACAATATTCCACATGCCACAAACAACGGTCTGAAGATGTGCCGCGCTGCAAGAGGCAAATGGTGTTACACCAGATACTGACTGGTTTTCTGATCCACGCTCCTAACCTTTTTTTAAAAAGTTATCTGTGACCAACAGATGCATATGAGACGGCGCCGATAGAAATGGTCGCCCTGTTCATGGCTCCTAAGCAACTGTGCAATCTTTTTTGTGTGTGTTATTTCTCACATTATTAGCACAGAACGTCCTATGCATTATTACATACAGAACATCCTATGCATTATTACATACAGAACATCCTATGCACTATTACATACAGAACATCCTATGCATTATTACATACAGAACATCCTATGCATTATTACATACAGAACATCCTATGCATTATTACATACAGAACATCCTATGCATTATTACATACAGAACGTCCAATGCATTATTACATACAGAACGTCCTATGCATTATTAGAGTGGCGGTAATATGACTTTCCTGAATTGGACCCCCGAGGAAATTCAACTCATCCAAGACGCCGCCGGCGGAGAAGAGATATTCGGGGTGGACACCATCCATCGCTTCCGAGGATATTACAAGCATTTCACTACAGCCGCAATGACATCTGCTAAATATGTGTATGCAACCAATACAATTTGATTAGATTTTTATCTGTAGTCCCAGTCATGTGAAATCCATAGATTAGGGCCTAATGAATTTATTTCAATTAACTGATTTCATCATATAAATCTTTGAAATTGTTGCATATTGCATTTATATTTTTGTTCAGTGTAATTTTTATGATTTTCATATGGTAAAGTTAAATCAATACAATACACAGAGGCATACATAAACAAACACATTTACTGAATACAAGCCTATCTGGTGATGTACCAAGGATCCAGTCTTCGTTGTTGCTGTTATGTTCTGAATTCTTTTGATTTGAGATGTTGTTGTGTTCGATAAAACTGTCCCTCTGTCAACACACCTGCAAAGTGAAGAACAAACAAGACTTACCATGAAGAGTCTGGGATGGCATTTTTTAATCAAAGCTTTTCAGACAGAGAATGGGGGAGCATAATCCCATGGTGCTGTATGACTGTTCAAAGAAAACAGTAGTCCTTAATCTGTATCAAACCGTATTTTTCCTCTAATTTAGAAAGCTTTTTTGTTGTCTTCTTTTTCTCTGTTTTCTTCGTGTTTTTTTCTCGGCAAAGAGGTGAAAGGGATGAATCAAATCTGACAAAGTGATTTCCACTCAGCAACACGTTAACTGTATTCCAATTCTCATTGATGTCAAGTCTCAATAATTATTCAAATTGTATCCAGAAAAGAAGGAAAGGGAAAGTGAAAGGAATTTAATTAAGCACTGGTGCACTACAAAAGACGCAGTTTGAATGAGGTGATTTGATCTTTATGTCTGTGAAGAAAAGTACTCAAATTGCAGTGCATGCATGGAGAAAAAAAGATACCTGGAGAGATTATACATTTTTCTCTCCAGTGCTGGTAAATTATCTTTCTTTGAGTTCCTTTGAAAGCTCAGCTGGATCTGATACTGTAGAGAACAACTCGTAAGTCTAAATCAGAACACTTCACTTCCCATTCAAATTAGAGCTCTTACTCGGCCTGCCAGGGCATCTCGAACACTTCATGCTAGATTGAGAACACAAGGCAACTAACTATACAGAAGTCCCATCTCAGCAGAAAAAGGAAAAAGAGAGAATGATGATGTTGATGTCCAATAGAAATCCTTCATAAAGAATAAAACAGTCTACTTCAGGCTATGACAGTACAAATGAGAGCATCCTTTTTGAGTAGATATTTCGTCCACATTGCATCACTAGGGGGCATGAGCGAGATGTCTAAAGTTCGGGAAGCTGACTCAGATCAAGTGCAGATCTGTTGAGTTAGGCTATTGTTGTTGTTAGAACATACTACTTATGTTGTTATGAAGGCTTATCTTAATAACAGAATGTTTATCTTATTTTGAAAAAGAACCTGTCGATGTGTCCTTGAGCAAGGCACTTAGCCCTAATTTGCTCCAGGGGCCTAGTTAAATAAAGGTTAAATAAAAATATATAAATAATTTGAAGATATCCTAGTTGTTTTTAGTTGGTCTACTCAACATGTAGAATTAATAGTGGAAAGAAAAACGTTTGACGTTCACCAAAATTGTGTTGGTCATATGCTTGCAAATATATACTTGTTCAATCTCAGGCTCAACAAGTATATATGGTTTCTTTGTTAATCTCTTGGCTGTGGAATATCAAACAGAAACAAAATCTGTATTCACTGATCATTTGTCATTTCTGGTAATTGTTATACAAGTTTTGAAGAACATAACGGGAAATAAAATAGTGAGTATGACTATGATGTATTGAGTATTATGTGGTCAGAATGACCTGTGTCGTTTGACATGGAGCACTCCAATCCTTACTGTAGTAACCCATTGTGTCTGAACCCAACATCTCCCACCTCGGTCACATGTTAGACGACCCACCCATCTTGCTATAAATGTCCCCTAGGACCCAAATGGCTGAACCATCTGTTGTGATCTAGGTGAAAAGGAGTCCCCTCTGCTTATTCCCCAATGCACCATTTCTTTTAAAGGTCAAGGCTGTGTGTGTTTCCTCCAGGAGTAAAATAAATCATATGGAGGGAAGGCATTTCTTTGCCTCTTCGTTATGTATGCTCCCTCATTTGTTAGGATGGAGGGAGTTTAGAGATGGGAGTCTGGGCCTGTGAAATACCACACAGCATCTTCCCATCCCATCAGTCACTATCGGACATTCCTAGTCTCTCTGGCTCTTTAATTGACCAGTGATTCCTGCTCCTTCTGATGTGCTCTTGACAAAGGCATCTAGTCGAAATGTTGAGCACTGGCTGCTGTTTCTGTCATTATTATCTCTCTGATGACTAGACCAGAGGATGGTGATGGGGTTTATCCTGTAAAAACTGTGTTCTTGTTAAAATAATCAAAGTGTCAAGTTGAATAATTTATGCCAGGGGTTTCCACAAACTGCCGGAGAGGTGAAACTCCCCCAGAATGCACTGAGTTGAAAGGGTGTGATGAGTTTGATGAGGCCCAGCTACAGAAACTATGTCAGGAATTAAGGACAACCAGAAAAACCACAATAAAGATTTTTTAAGTGCTGTAAGTGCATCTAACAATGACCAGACGTAGAATGTTTACTGTAATTGTGATCTCATCTACTCTCTTGGTTCAGGGCTCTTTAGAAAAATACATTATTATCTCCCACTGGGAAAAGACCGGACACGCCCGCAGCCACCGTAAGGCTGGGGGGGCACACGAGCTCTGGGGGCCCATGCGCCTGTCATCGATGTCTATTATTTCAAATGTAATAAATCATTTTGACAGTAAGTCTCCAAAAAGTCATTCATAAACCTTTGTTATTTCTATATGTACCAGGAAGCTAAGTGTCTGTTTCTTGGGCTTCAGGAATGTGAGGTTTTGAAATACAAAAAATTCTACAAATGCCGTGGTTAAGGCTACAACGGAGACAGTGCAATGAATGGAGTTTACTCAGATGTTCAAAGGCGCATATCAGACCGAGAGCCTAATGCTTCTTAGGCAGCTAGTTATTTAGTATAGAAAACAATCTCCCAGCAGAAGCACAGTTACAGGGATGGTAAAAAAAAACAGCTTGGTTGCCATAGCAACATCAGGGAAACTGGGCAGAAGGGAGCGGTGCTTCAAATACAGCAGCTCTGCAACATCTTTCATTGAGCCTCTCATTCTCCTTAATTACCGGCCTCAACATGTTACGAATAGAGATTAACTGTACAGGAAGCTCTGGAGAAAGGTAGACTACAGGAAAAAGAGGACCGAGCACGCACCCATTCTCACCGACGGAGGTCCACATCACCAACAAACACACCAAGACAGTCGTGAAGAGGACTCAACAACATATTTTCCCCCTCAGGAGACTGTAAAGATTTGGCATGGGTCCTCAGATCCTCAAAAGGTTCTACAGCTGCACCATCGAGAGCATCCTGACTGGTTGCATCACTGCCTGGTACGGCAACTGCTCAGCCTCCGACCGCAAGGCACTACAGTGGGTAGTGCATACGGCCCAGTACATCACCGCCATCCAGGACCTCTATACCAGGCGGTGTCAGAGGAAGGCCCCCAAACCATAAGACTCCCCCCTACCACCACCACACCACAACGCCTCTTTTACGCTGCTGCTACTCTCTGTTTATTATCTATTCATAGTTACTTTAGCTCTACCTACATGTACATATTACCTCAATTACCTCAACTAACCGGTGCCTCCTCACATTGACTCTGTACTGGTACTTCCTGTATATAGCCTCCTCACAATGACTCTGTACTGGTACCCCTGTATATAACCTCCTCACATTGACTCTGTACTGGTACCCCTGTATATAGCCTCCTCACAATGACTCTGTACCAGTACCCCTGTATATAGCCTCCTCACATTGACTCTGTACTGGTACCCCTGTATATAGCTTCCTCACATTGACTCTGTACTGGTACCCCTGTATATAGCCTCCTCACATTGACTCTGTACCGGTACCACCTGTATATAGCCTCCTCACATTGAATCTGTATTGGTACCCCAGTTTATAACCTCCTCACATTGACTCTGTACCAGTACACCTGTATATAGCCTCCTCACATTGACTATGTACCGGTACCCCTGTATATAGCCTCCTCACATTGACTCTGTACTGGTACTTCCTGTATATAGCCTCCTCACATTGACTCTGTACTGGTACTTCCTGTATATAGCCTCCTCACATTGACTCTGTACTGGTACCCCTGTATATAGCCTCCTCACATTGACTCTGTACTGGTACTTCCTGTATATAGCCTCCTCACATTGACTCTGTACTGGTACCACCTGTATATAACCTCCTCACATTGACTCTGTACTGGTACCACCTGTATATAGCCTCCTCACATTGACTCTGTACTGGTACCCCTGTATATAGCTCTACTACTGTTAATCAACCTTGTTTTCTGCTGGGAAAGGTTCTGACATCATACTGGCTTGCCAAAATGACCTGTACCTGACCCCGTCCATAAAACTGCAGGGGTAAACAAAAACCTGCACTCAGAATATTTGAAATGGTTCATTCGTTGGTCAGGTGAAACTCCCCCAGATTGCACTGAGTTGAAAGAGTGCAAGAAATTTTAACGAGGCCCAGATACAGTAAACTTTGTTAGGAATTAAGGAGGATCACACAAACCATGATAAACATTTAAAAAATGTGTACATGTAACATTGACCAGACATCATATGTTTACAGTAATTGTGGTCTTTTAATCAATTACTGTAAAAAATTATCCACCCTAGGATTAACACTTTTTGTGAATCTTCTTTGACCCTAGAGAAGTGTAAGCTGCTACCTCTGGGATAGATCTTTCTAGACAAATACATTATTATCTCCCACTGGGCACAGATGCCAATTCAATATCTATGCCACGTTGGTTCAACGTAATTTCAATGAAATGACGTGGAAACCATGTTGATTCAACCAGTGTGTGCCCAGTGAGGACTCACCTGGATAAATAAAATATTTGAAAAATTGTCAGGCTCTGGCCATAGAGAAGCCTATTTGCTTCTCTAGGTAGCTATGGTCAGGGTGATTACTGGGCTTTCCTCTGTAAAATGTATAAAATTATATACAGTGGGGCAAAAACGTATTTAGTCAGCCACCAATTGTGCAAGTTCTCACACTTAAAAAGATGAGAGAGGCCTGTAATCATAGGTACACTTCAACTATGAGAGACAAAATGAGAAAAAAAATTCCAGAAAATCACATTGTAGGATTTTTAATGAATTTATTTGCAAATTATGGTGGAAAATAAGTATTTGGTCAATAACAAAAGTTTATCTCAATACTTTGTTATATACCCTTTGTTGGCAATGACAGAGGTCAAACGTTTTCTGTAAGTCTTCACAAGGTTTTCACACACTGTTGCTGGTATTTTGGCCCATTCCTCCATGCAGATCTCCTCTAGAGCAGTGATGTTTCGGGGCTGTCGCTGGGCAACACGGACTTTCAACTCCCTCCAAAGATTTTCTATGGGGTTGAGATCTGGAGACTGGCTAGGCCACTCCAGGACCTTGAAATGCTTCTTACGAAGCCACTCCTTCGTTGCCCGGGCGGTGTGTTTGGGATCATTGTAATGCTGAAAGACCCAGCCACGTTTCATCTTCAATGCCCTTGCTGATGGAAGGAGGTTTTCACTCAAAATCTCACGATACATGGCCCCATTCATTCTTTTCTTTACACGGATCAGTCGTCCTGGTCCCTTTGCAGAAAAACAGCCCCAAAGCATGATGTTTCCACCCCCATGCTTCACAGTAGGTATGGTGTTCTTTGGATGCAACTCAGCATTCTTTCTCCTCCAAACACGACGAGTTGAGTTTTTACCAAAAAGTTATATTTTGGTTTCATCTGACCATATGACATTCTCCCAATCCTCTTCTGGATCATCCAAATGCTCTCTAGCAAACTTCAGACGGGCCTGGACATGTACTGGCTTAAGCAGGGGGACACGTCTGGCACTGCAGGATTTGAGTCCCTGGCGCCGTAGTGTGTTACTGATGGTAGCCTTTGTTACTTTGGTCCCAGCTCTCTGCAGGTCATTCACTAGGTCCCCCCGTGTGGTTCTGGGATTTTTGCTCACCGTTCTTGTGATCATTTTGACCCCACGGGGTGAGATCTTGCGTGGAGCCCCAGATTGAGGGAGATTATCAGTGGTCTTGTATGTCTTCCATTTCCTAATAATTGCTCCCACAGTTGATTTCTTCACACCAAGCTGCTTACCTATTGCAGATTCAGTCTTCCCAGCCTGGTGCAGGTCTACAATTTTGTTTCTGGTGTCCTTTGACAGCTCTTTGGTCTTGGCCATAGTGGAGTTTGGAGTGTGACTGTTTGAGGTTGTGGACAGGTGTCTTTTATACTGATAACAAGTTCAAACAGGTGCCATTAATACAGGTAACGAGTGGAGGACAGAGGAGCCTCTTAAAGAAGAAGTTACAGGTCTGTGAGAGCCAGAAATCTTGCTTGTTTGTAGGTGACCAAATACTTAAATTCATAAAAAATCCTACAATGTGATTTTCTGGATTTTTCTTCTCATTTTGTCTCTCATAGTTGAAGTGTACCTATGATGAAAATTACAGGCCTCTCTCATCTTTTTAAGTGGGAGAACTTGCACAATTGGTGGCTGGCTAAATACTTTTTTGCCCCACTGTAAATACTGTCCACCGGATTTTAAGTTCACTGTCCACGTATACCAAAACTTCCATAAATGAAGGTCTTCATGTGAAGTATGCCCTGGTACCAGAAAGATAGACATATTAATATAGGAATACTTACCTCGAAGACCAACAACCTATAAAGAATGCTTAATATTACAGTTGATATGGGATGGCATATACAGTATTTACCCCTAATTGCTCCGGAGGCCCATATGGTTAAGGTTTGGGAGGTCGTAGGTCGCTGTCTGTCGGATTACCTGCTATGACCATGATTAGTACAAGGAAGTCCTTTTTTACTAGACTGACTAGGGATGAACATTCATCAAAAGCTCCGCTAAGCAACAGTTGTTTCTTCACCATTGAATTGTACAGTCTGTGTTATCTAACAACATGAAGGCCGGGATTCAACTGACTAGACTGGTCACTGGCCTACCCACAATACCCCATAATGTCAAAGTGGAATTATGTTTTTCAAAAGTTTTACTAATTCATTAAAAATGAAAAGCTGAAATGTCTTGAGTCAATAAGTATTCAACCCCTTTGTTATGGCCAGCCTAAATAAGTTCAGGAGTAAACATTTGCTTAACAAGTCACATAAAACATTGCATGGACTCACTCTGTGTACAATAATGGTGTTTTACAATGCTTCGCAAATAAGGACACCTATTGGTAGATGGGTAAATGTACAGAAAACAAATATTCCAAAAAGGTACTAAAGTAATACTGCAAAAAAAAATGTGTCCCGAATACAAAGTGTTATGTTTGGGGTCAAATCCAATACAACACATTACTGAGTACCACTCTCCATATTTCAGCATAGTGGTGGCTGCATCATGTTATGGGTATGCTTGTAATCATTAAGGACCTGGGAGTTTTTCAGGATAAAAAAGAAACGGAATGGAGCAAAGCACATGCAAAATACTAGAGGAAAACAAGTTCAGTCTGCTTTCCACCAGACACTGGGTGATGAATTCACCTTTCAGCAGGACAATAACCTAAAACACAAGGCCAAATCTACACTGGGGTTGCATACTAAGTGGCCAAGTGACAGGTTTGACTTCAATCTACTTAAAGAATCTGTCAAGACCTGAAAATGGTTGTCCAGCAATGATCAACAACCAATTTGACAGAGCTTTAATTTTGAAAAGAATAATGGGCAAATATTGTACAATCCATGTGTGGAAAACTCTTAGAGACTTACCCAGAAAGACTCACAGCTGTAATCACTGCCGAAGGTGCTTCTACAAAGTATTGACTCAGGGGTGTGAATACCTATGTAAATTAGATATTTCTGTCATTTTCAATACATTTGCAAAATTATCTAAAAACATGCTTTCACTTTGTCATTATGGGGTGTTGTGTGTAGATGGGTGAGAACAATGTGTTGTTTAATCCATTTTGAATTCAGGATGTAACACAACAAAGGGATATGAATACTTTCTGAAGGCACTGTATGCCTGATTGTTCAAGGAGATTGTTCATTACTAGACTGAATAAAGGGGAAGATTGATTCAACATAGAACAACATTTAACAGAGCTTTGCTAAGTGTTTCCTCACTATTGTATTGTTTCAAGAATGGGACAATTTAATTCCATGAAAATAAAGCTTTACATATATCATATCTCTCCCTCCCTCAACCTCTCCCTCAACGTCAGCAAGACAAAGGAGCTGATCGTGGACTGCAGGAAACAGAGGGGCGAACACGCCCCCATCCACATAGATGGGCTGTAGTGGAGCTGGTCGAGAGCTTCATGTTCCTCGGTCTCCACTAAGGAATTAACATGGTCCCCACACACCCAAACAGTTTTGAATAGGGCACGACAGTGCCTTATCCTCCTCAGGAGGTTGAAAAGTTTTTACATGAGCTCTCAGATCCTCAAAACGTTCTACAGCTGCACCATTGAGAGCATCTTGGCTGGCTGCCTCACCGCTTGGTACGGCAACTTAAAGGCACCAGACCGCAAGCTGCTACAGAGGGATGTGAGCAATGTTCCTTCTAAGCTGCAAGGGGGCGCTGCTCCCCCAGGACTATTCCTTCTAAGGTGCACGGGGGCACCGCTCCCCCAGGACTGTTCCTTCTAAGCTGCACGGGGGCACCGCTCCCCCAGGACTGCCGATGTAGAAGAAATATCAGCGCGTGCAGAGAAGCACGAAATTGAACTTCACGGAAGTTAACTATCAACATTTCCCTTTACTGTGGGAATTGTGATCGAATCAATGCAATATTAGTCCCTTTCAATGCAACATATATAAACAAAATTAACTATGCAAAAGATTTTGTTGTACGCAGAAAGCATCGAAGTAGGATTCTATTGCATTGAAATGCACGACTCAGGCCACTACACAGACCGGTGCGCCAGAGCTGCAGTAGGCCTATATGCAAATAGACCATTGCCATATACTGTATGGATCTGAGCCATTCACTTTGAACTGGACTGTTTTTACAGCATGAGCAGTCGTGTGTAGATGCGCTTGTTTTGAGCTACATGTAACGACGTGTGCACATTTGTACATTACTTCCTACAAGAGCACCACGTGTGCATTTCTAGACAACTTTGAAAGCGAGTCAGGTAAAGAGCTTTTCTTTTGTCTTAAAGAGGTAGTGATGTATTTTGAGACAGGCACCGGGAGATGTCTGATTCTCCGTAATAATGGTATGGGAATAATGACGCCTTTTATTTTGTAAAGTGGTTTCATCAAACAACACAACAATTTTGTCACCTCCTTGTCCGGAGGACCAGTGGATAATCAGGTTCATGTCAAACCCTGCATGTTTTTTTCAAATGTCTCATGGAATGTAGACCTACATTGAACACCACACTTTAGCTGCTACTGTAGGCTGAACGATAGAACAGATATTTACATGTTAAAATGTTATTGGATGCATTTTCTTCATTGTTTTTGATGGTAGGCCAATCTGGTAGGCCTACATTATGATCAAATAGCCACAGTTGCTTACTTGACCACTGTTAAAATGAACTTAAAGCAGCTACAGCCTCAGTGTTCACTGAAAAAGTATGCCAGAAGTTGCACTGAGTTTATACAACGCTCAAGTTTGCACTCAGCAGACCTGAAATTTGATCAGTGATGAAAAAGATTTGAGGGAACATTTGTGGTGAGTATGACCCATCCAGGAGCTCTATACCAGGCGGTGTCAGAGGAAGGCCCAAACAATTGTTAAAGACTCCAGCCACCCAACCCATAATCTGTTCTCTCTGCTACCGCACAGCGGTAGTCTACACCTGTTGTTAACAAAGCATGTGACAAATACAATTTGATTTGATCTGTCTGATTGCTTATAGGAGCATGAGAAGTTCAAGGTCATTCATTAATAGACTGACTAGAGGGCAACATATATTCAACATTAAAACACAATTTAGCAACAAAGCTTTGCTAAGCAACAGCTGTCAAACAAGAGCTTGATTTGGATGTTCCCTGTGCTTTTCTCCCATCGAATCAGGTCACAACGACAGGATGCCATTTTGAACACCTCTTCCGTATTTTGAGTTCAGACTCAGTGTTATTTAAGGTCTATTCGAAAGCTTTTGTCAATAGTCATGTTTCCTTTACACAATGTTTCCCCCGCTATTTGTTTTCATCAAAATGTTACCACACAAGTAGCTCCTTGATCACGTCCAAAGGAGCAGCAGCTTTAGAGATTGTCAGTGCCCCTGTTCTTATTCTGGTGACATGAGCATCGATTCTTGGCTGACGTTTGACAAATAAAAAAATCTTGCTCTTTTGTCCATAATAATCTCATCATGTAAAGTACACTGTACATGCACTCCAGCCAACAGAGCACGGCTACACTCACTTATAGAAGGCAGCATTTTTTGTGAGAAAACCATCAGAAAGAGTTGAAAATGCGATGGAAACCCATTGAACTTTAAAAAAAATTAGGTACATGGGAATTGATCTGTAAAAGGTATTTTTATGTGCACTAGGTTATCACACACAACCTTTTATTTGCAACAAGTAAATTTGATGGAAACACACCTCTGTTTTTATGCGGATTTGAGATTATTTGTATGAAATCTGTGCCAATTGGATGGAAACCTAGCTATTAACCACGAGTAAAGTCATATAGTATTAAAAAGAAACAAAACAACTGTGATGGAAACAGGAAGCTGCGGTACAATTTTATAAATGTCTACAGATCATTTGTTAATTGGACATGTTGGGATCTTTTTGTGTCTGTCAAATTAATAATGCAAGAAATGGCAGTGGAAAAGCCTTTATGCCCAAATATTGATATAACAACCATCGTATCGAAGTAAACTTGAAAAAACTTTTGTGACAATACTATCGCACCTGCTTCTTTGATCTAACTGAGTTCTGATCGCACCTGCTTCTTTGATCTAACTGAGTTCTGATCGCACCTGCTTCTTTGATCTAACTGAGTACTGATCGCACCTGCTTCTTTGATCTCACTGAGTTCTGATCGCACCTGCTTCTTTGATCTCACTGAGTTCTGATCGCACCTGCTTCTTTGATCTAACTGAGTTCTGATCGTACCTGCTTCTTTGATCTAACTGAGTTCTGATCCCACCTGCTTCTTTGATCTCACTGAGTTCTGATCCCACCTGCTTCTTTGCGAACAAGTGGAATCATGAACCGTAATTTGTTTGTTTCGTTCGCATTTTTAGCAGCACATTCACCACTCTCTCCAACTGCTAACTCCGCCCTCTCTAGGCACAGCTCGCAGTAGAGCCCTGCACAGGTATGAATATGAAGCTCGAGCCCTACCCATGCCCACTACGTTCAGGCCCTACCCTACCCATAACCACTACGTTCAGGCCCTACCCTACCCATGCCCACTACGTTCAGGCCCTACCCTACCCATGCCCACTACGTTCAGGCCCTACCCTACCCATGCCCACTACGTTCAGGCCCTACCCTACCCATGCCCACTACGTTCAGGCCCTACCCTACCCATGCCTACTACGTTCAGGCCCTACCCTACCCAGGCCTGATTGCTTCTGCCAAATTGCTTCAGGCCCTGCCTGAAACCCGGAATAAGAAAAAACTTCTTCCATCAGTAAATCCGTTAGCTGCTCCTCTCTGTCTGTCACTCGCTCCCTGTACACAGCTGGCTCTGCATGCGCTCTGCTCATGGCGGTTCTGAGTCTGTGTATAGCCATAGCAACAGCTCGGCCTGGGCTACTCTGCTCAATGAAGCAACATGAGACAGCAGTTAGCTACTTTTCTTCACTCTAAATTCCGACAAAACTCCTGTCTTATATTTGACGAGGTTGAAGCACATCTGACACCATGTTATGATCTTAGTCAGATATGTCTGTACTGTGCAGCAGAGCACGCGCAAATGGCTCTGCTTTAAAATGTTAGTGATCAATTTAGTGATACCCGAGCCAACTGGTAGGAAATGGTCACTTATAGATAACGGTCAGTCAGGTGGCTAGCTGCCGGCAGAGACTTCTATTGCAGTAATGTTGAAGGGCTCTGGATAGTATTACTTAGCCAGCTAGAAGGAGGAAGTAAGAAGCTAACGTTAAACAGAGCCTACCTCAGCAGGAAAATTAAAAAAAACACTACTAAGTTCTCATAATAAATTTACATTACAGAGAGGCTACTGAGACAGACAGTGATGTGGTGCTCAGTGGTGAGGCAGGCAGGCATGTATGTCAGGGCCCCATGTGCACTAATCTTATCTAAAGGAGAAAAAATAATGAATAAGATACACAACATGACTAAAAGTATGTGGACACCTGCTCGTCCATCATCTCATCATGGAGATTAATATGGAGTTGGTCCCCTCTTTGCTGTTATAACAGCCTCCACTTTTCTGGGAAGGCTTTCCACTAGATGTTGGAACATTGCTGAGGGGACATGCTTCCATTCAGCCACAAGAGCATTAGTGAGGTCAGGCACTGATGTTAGGCGAATTATTTCTGTATGGACCTCACTTTGTGCACAGGGGCATTGTCATGCTGAAACAGGAAATTTTTGCCACAAAGTTGGAAGCACAGAATAATCTAGAATGTCATTGTCTGCTGTGGCATTAAGATTTCCCTTCACTGGAACTAAGGGGCCTGAACCATGAAAAACAGCCCCAGACCACTATGCATTGGGGCAGGTAGCGTTCTCCTTCATCCGTCAGACTGCCAGATGGTGATTCATCACTCCAGAGAGAGCGTTTCCACTGCTCCAGAGTCCAATGGCGGCGAGATTTACACCACTCCAGCCGACGCTGGGCATTGTGCATGGTGATCTTAGGCTTGTGTGCGGCTGCTCGGCCATGGAAACCCTGACGAACAGTTATTGTGACGTTGCTTCCAGACGTTGCTTCCACTCGGTTGTGAGTGTTGCAACCGAGGGCAGGCGATTTTTACGCTCTGCGCGCTTCAGCACTTGGCGGTCCAGTTCTGTGAGCTTGTGTGGCCTACCACTTTGCGGCCGGTGTTGCTCCTAGACATTTCCACTTCACAATAACAGCACATACAGTTGACATGGGCAGCTCTTCAGTAAGGGCATTCTACTGCCAATGTTTGTCTATGGAGATTGCATGGCTGTGTGCTCGATTTTATACACCCGTCAGCAGCAGGCCTATCTCCCCTACAGGCCTAGCCTTCATTAAAATGCAATCAAAATGCAAACAATACAGTTCTAAAAATGCCAATACGTTTTCATTTCTCATATTTCACGCTTTCAGTAATATAACATTAAAATGGTATACCTAATAGGCTACGTGTTTGTAGATGGACTGAGGTGAATGAACCTACAGCAGCCAAGGTGATAATGGCTGGGGTCATTTATGCTTGTTTTTACTGTTCTCCAAATAGCATTACATTTTTTTTTATTGTATAGAAATGCAGTAAATAAACTTCAACTTTCAACAAATTTCCTTTCAGACCTCACTAAAACCCAAACCCTGGTTATTATCCCCTTAAACAGAATGTGAACTATTGCGACATGAGGCTAGTTTCACAAGGCTAGTTCAGCATGTTCTCTTAAGGGAGTAACCGTTATTTATAATAAGGGTTACATGGAGAAATTCGTACCTCTCTGAAATGAAAATAGCTCTCCCTTCAGCAAAATATTAACTAAACCATCCCTGAACGCTTGAAAAAAAGGGACCCTCACCTACAGTGCATTCGGAAAGTATTCAAACCCCTTGACTTTTTCCATATTCTAAAAGGTATTAAAAACAAATAAAAAATTGAAACAGTTTTTTGGAAAATGTTGCGCATTATTAAAAATAAAAACTGAAATATTTTATTTACATCAGTATTCAGACCATTTGCTATGAGACTCGAAATTGAGCTCAGGTGCATCCTGTTTCCATTGATCATCTTTGAGATGTTTCTACAACTTGATTGGAGTCCACCTGGGGTAAATTCAATTGATTGGACATGATTTAGAAAGGCACACACCTGTCTATATAAGGTCCCACAGTTGACAGTGCATGTCAGAGCAAAAACCAAGCCATGAAGTCGAAGGAATTGTCTGTAGAGCTCCGAGACAGGATTGTGTGGAGGCACATATCTGGGGAAGGGTACCACAAAATGTCTCCATCATTCTTAAATCGAAGAAGTTTAGAACTACCAAGACTCTTCCTAGAGCTGGCCAAACTGAGCAATCAGGGGAGAAGGGCCTTGGTCAGGGAAGTGACCAAGAACCCGACGGTCACTCTGACAGAGCTCCAAAGTTCCTCTGTGGAGATGGTAGAACCTTCCAGAAGGACAATCATCTCTGCAGCACTCGCACCAATCAGGCCACTCTTAAGTAAAATGCACATGACACCATAGTACCCTCCAAGCTCATCATTAAGCTTGAGGCCCTGGGTCAGAACCCCACCCTGTGCAACTGGGTCCTGGACGTTTTTCAGCTGCAGGGACTGTGAAACTAGTCAGAATTGCTCAGGACCTCAGACTGGGGTGAAGGTTCACCTTCCAACAGGACAACGACCCTAAGCGCACAACCAACAAAACGCAGGAGTGGCTTCGGGACAAGTTCTGAATGTCCTTGAGTGGCCCAGCCAGAGCCCGGACTTGAACCTGATCCAGTGAAATAGTAAGCTTTGAAAATAGCTGACAGATCTTGAGAAGAATGGGAGAAACTCCCCAAATACCGGTGTGCCAAGCTTGTAGCGTCAAACCCAAGAAGACTGGAGGCTGTAATCACTGCCAAAGGTGCTTCAACAAAGTAATGAGAAAACGATCTGAATATTTATGTAAATGTCATATTTCAGTTTAAATTGCAAACATTTCTCGGAACTTGTTTTTGCTTTGTCATTATGGGAAACTGTGTGTAGATTGAAGGGGAAACAATGTAATCCATTTTAGAATAAGCCTGTAACGTAACAAAATGTGGAAAAAGTTAAGGAGTCCGAACATTTTCCAAATGCATTAAGAAGGAAAGAAATTCCACAAATTAACTTTTAAGAAGGCACACCTGTTAATTGAAATGCATTCCAGGTGACTACCTCATTAATCTGGTTGAGAGAATGCCAAGAGTGTGCAAAGCTGTCATCAAGGCAAAGGGTGGCTATTTTGAAGAATCTCAAATGTAAATATATTTTGATTTGTTTTTACACTTTTTTGGTTACTACATGATTCCATATGTGTTATTTCATAGTTTAGCTGTCTTCACTATTATTCTACAATGTAGAACACAAAAATAAAGAAAAACCCTGGAATGAGTAGGTGTTCTAAAACATTCGACTGGTACTGTACCTACACTACTGTTCAACAGTTTGGGGTCACATAGAAATGTCCTTGTTTTTTAAAGAATAGCAATTTTTTTGTCCATTAAAATAACATCAAATTGATCAGAAATACAGTGCAGACATTATTAATGTTGTAAATGACTATTGTAGTTGGAAACAGCTGTTTTTTTATTGACTATCTACATAGGCGTACAGAGGTCCATTATCAGCAACCATCACTCCTGTGTTCCAATGGCACGTTTTTTTAGCTAATCCAAGTTTATCATTTTAAAAGGCTAATTTATCATTAGAAAACCCTTTTGCAATATGTTAAGAAACTGAAGATATCGTACAACGCTGTGTACTACTCCCTTCACAGAACAGCGCAAATTGGCTCTAACCAGAATAGAAAGAGGAGTGGGAGGCCCCGGTGCACAACTGAGCAAGAGGACAAGTACATTAGAGTGTCTAGTTTGAGAAACAGACGCCTCACAAGTCCTCAACTGGAAGCTTCATTAAAAACTACCCGCAAAACACCAGTCTCAATGTCAACAGTGAAGAGGCGACTCCGGGATGCTGGCCTTCTAGGCAGAGTTGCAAAGAAAAAGCCATATCTCAGACTGGCCAATAAAAAGATTTAGGGCAAAAGAACACAGACACTGGACAGAGGAAGATATGGCTTTTTCTTTGCACATCGATATATAGCCTAAGAAGCAACTCATTCTAAAAGACTGAGAAATATTAAAATTTAATCAATTACAAATTACATTAACTTTCTCTGGACTAGATTAAAAAAAAATACTAATCCCTCCCCTTGACTGAAATTGAAAAAGCATGACCCTCCCTTATTTTCCTCCAGGTAACAATTTAGAAAATGTCAATCCGGCCCTGATATGCCCTGATTTGTGGTGTAAATATGCCACATACGGCCCAAAACACTCTACTTGAAATGGGCTAACTTTTTTTTTTTTATCACATTGACCAATGAGTTGCCAGTGTGTGAGATGTGAATGGATGATCAATCAATCAATGAATGCAAGCTACAGGCATTACATGTTTAGGAGAAAATGTTGAGAACAGTGTAGCATTTACAATACAACATGTACAGTAGATCATGGAAATGCATAGGTACACTCTTAGAAAGAGAAGTGATATCTAGAACCTAAAACAGTTATTTTTTGAATATCCAAAAGGGTTATCCTATTGGAACAGAAGAAGATCCTTTTTAGAACCCTTTTTTCCCAAAAAAATGCATGCATGACATACTGTGTGCGATTCAAACCCTCGTCACCCACACAGTGACACTTATCAAAACAATTGGATGAGACTGAAGACGTTATATGTTCAGTGCTAGATGTAGCGTATGTGTCGACTCAAATGGACCACACATATGTGAAATTCAATCATGTTATATCTGAAGTTATGAACAAAATAACTGGAAAAGAACTCTGTTTTGAATGTGGTTCTGACTAACAACAAAATAAACCTGAATTTACTCAATAAATTAAAGACACCACTCTCCTATTCATTGAAGTTTGTCTAGGGCTTCATTGGGCTGTGGAATTGAGTCCAGGGGGTGAAATAACCCACAAAATAAAACTAGGACACTCAATTTTAACTGAAAAGGTGTTTATTTCAAGGTTTTAGACAGCATCTCTTGTCCACATTCAGAACCACTGCTGAAAGAAGCATCTTGGCTGTGGACTCCCATCACTCTGGATGTTTGAAAAGGCCTCTTACTGCTCACACACATATACTCTCTCGCTCTCTCTCTCTCTCTCTCTCTCTCTCGATCCTTCTCCATCATTGAGCTTGCACTCAAACTCTACTCAATAGGCATTATGCGTCTCGGTTGGGGGTCGGCACGGTTACGGTGGCCCTCAGGAAAGTAGATTAAAAACACTAGCAGGTCTGTTAGATGGAGGGATGAATTAAAATAACATATGACCTTTTCAAACAGCACCTGCAAAGCTGTTCTGTGGTTCAATGATAAGTTGGGGTTAGGTAGGGCCGATAAGACATGTCAAGTCAAGCTCATTTCTGTTTGCAAACATATTAATTTTACCAATAAAGCATTTACATTAATTAAACTACATAATTAAGATGAAAACATAAAGATAATGTAATTATAATATTGATTGTAACTAGGTTTTCTGGTTTTACTGTCCTGTCCCCACCAGCAGAAAAATAAATAGCTAGTCTCATGTGGCTATAGATCCTCTTTGCACTAAGCATGACCTTGCTCTGAACTCCAAATTGCATTATATTAGATACTTTACCCACTGAGATAGATGATGATATGGTTGAGAGAGGTTCCTAAGACCTTGTGATAATATCCGGATGGATGGAGAAACTAATTCAGGAATTAGATTTTAAAGAATTATTGCCTCAGAGGTTTCCTCCCTCCTGGAAAACTGTCAATATACAGTATGTTTCCATATAAGTTTAAGATAAATCTGCCATACATTCAAGCTATTTCTAAAGGGAGGAATATCAGGGGCGGCAGGTAGCCTAGTGGTTAGAGTGTTGGGCCAGTAACCGAAAGGTTACTGGTTTGAATACCCGAGTTGACAAGGTGAAAAACCTGTTGATGTGTCCTTGAGCAAGGCACTTAACCCTAATTTGGTGGAAGCTATGTAATGCTAGCTATGATTATGGTTCTGATAGAGGAGCTGTAACTGAATAAAGAAAGATTTTCTCGGTGACAGATTGGCTGAAAAAGATAGAGATGCTTTGACCAAATGTATAAAGTTGTCAACAATCACCTGAGGATGGTTTAAAACAACACTGCTAACGTGGGTATTTTAGACTATGTACTATCTTCGACCATGTCGAGCTCTCTGTGTGAATATCACTGATTACATACTTTGTCTTCTTGGTCAAAGAGCTTGTGAGAGGAGCGTAAATTCTGCATCCATCGCACAGCAGGATGATGAGCCCAGCGACTGATTTACAAAATCCAGACCAACAGACAGACTGAGGGAGGCTGAGTTATGTTGTAGCACTGAGTAGAGTGTTTTGTGGAGTGAGGGTTGGCTTGGAACCATTCCAGGCCTGTTTTGTGAGACAGTAGCTAGGCCTCAGTCCAGGACAAGGCAGCCGAACAGAACAGTGTCTCAGGATGTCATTAGGGGGCCACTATATAGCAAATGTCATAGCAGCCACCATACGGAGACGCTGTGCTACAAGCTTAATGATCTGTTCATCCACACAGCTGTATACTGTATACTGTATTGCCTGTTTCAATTGATGGGTTGAAACAGGCTACGGTTCTCAAAAATACTATGTTCTCTGTTTTATTGCCAAGTTGTCCGTTTGTGGCATTGGCACCATTGATTGTCAAGTGGACTATGCAGATGCACAGCTCAAGTATTTAATGGATGTCAGGTAGTACTAAAGCTTGTTGTAGCCGCCCAGAGAATTACCTCGGGATCAACTGTTGCAACTAAAGATCAAAATGCATTGAAGCTGACTTTTTGCTGTCATTATGGATTTGATGTTGAAGTCCAGATCAGGCACCTGCACAGATAGGGCTCTACCTGTGCAGACAACCTGGTCTCAGAGCATTTCATATTATTCTGTATGTAAATCCTAGACACTCCATTTAGTATGGAGTGTTACGTTTCTTATGGTATGTATTCATTTGTGGAGGTCCATCATCCATTTCGTACGATATTTTTTACGAATAACAATTCGTACAATATGTTATGACTAGCAATTCGTCCAATACGTGACGAATTTGCAAGACATATGATAGCTAGGTGGATAATGCTAGCGTTAGCTATCTCTAGGGGTTAGGTTTAGGAGTTAGGTTAAAGGGTTAAGGTTAGGGTTAAGGTTAGGGGAAGAGTTAGCTAGTAAATAGTTGCAAAGTTGCTAATTAGCTAAAATGCTAAAGTTGCCTGTGATATACTTCAAACACACAACCTTTGGGTTGCTAGACATTCACGTTATACGCTCACACATCCACCCCGACCAACTACCCTCGTTTTGCCTTAAGTAACCTTCTATCTTGTGTTACCATACCAACGTAACATATCATATTAATTTTAGTGTCCCGGATTTACGTTTACTACGTTACGTCTAGTCTATTAGACCGGGCTGGAACAGAGCACATGCCCTTTAGCCCTTACAGTCTCTGGGTGTTGGTATAATTTCCCAAAAATCGTTTTTTGTATAAATGTTTTTGCACTGCCAGCAAGTCGTTGTCAAGTTTGCCACACCACACCCCAGCTAGTTGGTTGATCTGCCTGTTGATCTGCCTGTTGATCTGCCTGTTGATCTGCCTGTTGATCTGCTCACACGTGCCCGGTTGCGCCTTTTTCCCAGTCTGCCCTGTACAAAGATTCTGTATGCCAGGTATCCATACATGCATGGCTTGAGAGACGCGGTCATCGGTCCAGTGTGTGTAACTAGTCACCTACAGTATATAGTTTGAATATCAACAGTACTGTCACAGCAGCATAACATTTGATTTACACTTGATAACACTTGATTCAGCCTACATCATCATAAATATTTGTTCTGGTTGGCTGATATGCACAGCAGAGGCTTGCATAAAATTAATGAAGTGAGTGTTGCAGAAATAAATAGGCCTATGCTCAAAAATGTAAATTCATTTTGAGCACTTGCCCCCTGAAAGGTCTGTGCACGGCCCTGGTCCGGCCCTGGTCCAGTTAAAGCAGTTCTCTAAGGTACAGCAAGTAGGCTTTTAATTGCCATTTTTTATTTATGAAATTGAATCATATATTTTACTCTCACTTTCCATATCAATGTATCTTATGTGTTGTTACTCTACTTTTCCATAAGGACACCTCCAGAACTTCAGAGATCATACTACAGATTTTATCCCCCTTGGGCACTGACACAGCCTTAACTTGAGCTAACCTCCCTGGAGCATTCTCATGTCCCAGTACTAGTGAGTCATAAGTATCTGCTCTTAGTTTGGGAAAAATACACACAATGAAGGGAAGCAGCTACCAAAATGCTTCCTTCACAACAAAAAGAAAGACAGGGAAACAGACATAAGAGACTCTGTTTCCCCACGGGGACGATCCCTGTAAGAAGAAGGGATACGCCGGTCGATGTGGTCGACCGGCGGTACGGTCGACCACATCACATCGCCTCTTACACACCAATCCACCCCCTGCTGATTACTCAGTAGCCTTTTCAACACGGTTCTTCTCAGGATGTGTGCTCTTTCTGTGTGCTCTGTCTGTGTGCTCTTTCTGTGTGCTCTGTCTGTGTTCTCTGTCTGTGTGCTCTGTCTGTGTGCTCTGTCTGTGTTCTCTGTCTGTGTTCTCTGTCTGTGTGCTCTGTGTTCTCTGTCTGTGTGCTCTGTCTGTGTTCTCTGTCTGTGTGCTCTGTCTGTGTGCTCTGTCTGTGTTCTCTGTCTGTGTTCTCTGTTTGTGTGCTCTGTCTGTGTTCTCTGTCTGTGTGCTCTGTCTGTGTTCTCTGTCTGTGTGCTCTGTCTGCTCTGTCTGTGTGCTCTGTCTGTGTGCTCTGTCTGTGTGCTCTGTCTGTGTGCTCTGTCTGTGTTCTCTGTCTGTGTGCTCTGTCTGTGTTCCCTGTCTGTGTGCTCTGTCTGTGTTCTCTGTCTGTGTGCTCTGCTTGAATTAATGCACTGACTGTAAGTCGCTCTGTATAAGAGCATGTGATAAATTACTAAATTGTAAAACTTGTAAATGTTTTGTACGTAAGATTTATTGGTGATATTGGCATCGGTAATGTTAACTATACTGACGTTAACACCCAGAGTGGAGCAGTGGTGTAAGACACTGCATCTCAGTGCAAGGGGTGTCACTACAGTCCCTGGTTTGAATCCAGGCTGTATCACATCTGGCTGTGATTGGGAGTCCCATAGGGCGGTGCACAAATGGCCCAGCGTTGTCTGGGATTGGCTGAGTTAGGCCGTCATTGTAAATAAGAATTTGTTCTCAACTGACTTGCCTATTTAAGGTTAAATAAAATAAATATAAGACTGCCCAAAATGTGTATTCTTATTTTTAAACTGTGGTTAAAATGATAATGTTATGGATTAGCGTAGTCTATGGATTTGAGAGTGGTTGCATTTTTCCAGTCCCATACCTCAGCTTTTTACTGAAACTGTGGCAGGGAGGATACTTTTGAAAATGTTTTTATGATAATTAAATAAAACGCCTATCTTCGGTTGTTACCACGGCCTTTGCTTTCACTGCCTTTTTTCTATTTCATGTTTTGCCACATCCATTCCAGCAACATAACACCTGCGTCCCACTGCTGGTTTTCTTCTGAAGCTAAGCAGGGTTGGTCCTGGATGGGAGACCAGATGTAGCTGAGAATGTTCTTACATTTGTGTATTTTCTTTATGAATATTACTAACAACAACAGATAAAACACATTTTGATCCGTGGAATAAGTGTACTACAATACATTGTAATATTATTCATATTAATGTGAAATGTATGTTTTTTACCCTGTGCAACATTGGCCTGGGAGGCTCAAAAGGATATTGGTATCCACAGTTTTTTTTCTACATACAGTTGAAGTCGGAAGTTTACATACACTTAGGTTGAAGTCATTAAAACTCATTTTTCAACCACTCCACAGATATCATGTTAACAAACTATAGTTTTGGCAAGTCGGTTGCCAGTGGGTCAGAAGTTGACATACACTAAGTTGACTGTGCCTTTAAACAGCTTGGAAAATTCCAGAAAATGATGCCATGGCTTTAGAAGCTTCTGATAGGCTAATTGACATAATTTGAGTCAATTGAAGGTGTACCTGTGGATGTATTTCAAGGCCTACCTTCAAACTCAGTTCCTCTTTGCTCGACATCATGGGAAAATCAAAAGAAATCAGCCAAAAAAATGTAGACCTCCACAAGTCTGGTTAATCTTTGGGAGCAATTCCCAAATGCCTGAAGGCACCACGTTCATCTGTACAAACAATAGTACGCAAGTATAAACACCATGGGACCACGCAGCCGTCATACCGCTCAGGAAGGAGACACATTCTGTCTCCTAGAGATGAACGTACTTTGGTGCGAAAAGTGCAAATCAATCCCAGAACAACAGCAATGGACCTTGTGAAGATGCTGAAAGAAACAGGTACAAAAGTATCTATATCCACAGTAAAACGAGTCCTATATCGACATAACCTGAAAGGCCGCTCAGCAAGGAAGAAGCCACTGCTCCAAATCCGCCATTAAAAAAGCCAGACTACAGTTTGCAACTGCACATGGGGACAAAGATTGTACTTTTTGGGAGAAATGTCCTCTGGTCTGATGAAACAAAAACAGAACTGTTTGGCCATAGGGAATTTTTACTAGGATTAAATGTCAGGAATTGTGAAAAACTGAGTTGAAATGTATTTAGCTAAGGTGTATGTAAACTTCTGACTTCAACTGTAAATGCACTGTAATTTTAGCTTTAAAACTGCAAAGTTTTCTCTCTGCGTCATAGAAAACATTTGTAGAATTTCAGGAAATTAGCTTGAAAACTACAAACGCTTCAATCTGAGGCCTTTAAAGGGATACATCTGGATTTTGAAGGAATTTGATAACTAGCGTTATCACAATTGCTAACTAGCATGCTAGTAGATACTATAGACTTCAAGTCATTGTGCCAGTGCTGTGTTCGAGACCACCTAAAGTGAGACCGATTCAAGACCAAGACCGGAGCAAATCAGACCGGAGGGGGGGGCGAGACAGAGTCAAGCCGAGACCAGCAGGAACGAATCAAGACTATGATTGTAATTGTGTCAAATCGCCACCATAATCAAAGTTAAAAATGATCAGTATCTCTGTGTTTATATTCCAGAAGAACATATGGATTCTTTAGACATTCAGAATGGTGAAATAATGCATTTTCTGGGCAAATAGAGAGCCACACAAATGATCACTAACCTAAACAGGTCTATAATAGATAAGACTAAATATGTTACAACTTTCCCAGGTCTCCCCTTACTAACTGAGTCTCCCCTTACTGAGTCTCCCCTTACTGAGTCTCCACTAACTAACTGAGTCTCCCCTTACTGAGTCTCCCCTTACTGAGTCTCCACTAACTAACTGAGTCTCCCCTTACTAAATTAGTCTCCCCTTACTAACTGAGTCTCCCCTTACTGAGTCTCCCCTTACTTAGTCTCCCCTTACTAACTGAGTCTCCCCTTACTAACTGAGTCTCCCCTTACTAACTGAGTCTCCCCCTACTGAGTCTCCCCCTACTGAGTCTCCCCTTACTGAGTCTCCCCTTACTAACTGAGTCTCCCCTTACTGAGTCTCCCATTACTAACTGAGTCTCCCCTTACTGAGTCTCCCCTTACTGAGTCTCCCCTTACTAACTGAGTCTCCCCTTACTAACTGAGTCTCCCCTTACTAACTGAGTCTCCCCTTACTGAGTCTCCCCTTACTAACTGAGTCTCCCCTTACTGAGTCTCCCCTTACTAACTGAGTCTCCCCTTACTGAGTCTCCCCTTACTAACTGAGTCTCCCCTTACTAAATGAGTGTGCAACTTTCAAACAATTTCCCCCACTCATCCCAACCAGTGAATCAAGAAATTTCTGTCAAGCGCAACAAAGTTTGAAGATATCTTTTTATGAAAGTAAAGGACAGTAATGTTACAGGTAAAATAGGAAGCCCAGGTTTAATAGGCTATGATATATTAATGTGATATTTAAACTGACAAAGCAGTTTTATGTGCTTACTGAAGTCACAGTAACTCCTTATATTGTGTTCTGATTATGAGGGAGTCCCTGATGAATTTGCTATCACATAAGTGGTCTCCAGCCCCAACAAGTTTGAGAACCCCTATTTTAAACCAAACCAGTGGGGAGTTTGTATCTACTAAGGAATCCCAAACGTCTCTTTGCTTGTCTGACAAGCATCTCCAAGTGTGTCAATCCTTTTCCTTTTGTTTGCAGATAAGAATCCTAACATTGTGTGGTTTTGTGTGGTCAGACTCTATTGTGTCAGCTTGTGTTGCACCGTCAAAGAACATTCTCTTGACTCTCTAAGAATTCTATTTTAGAATTCATCTGATGTTATGCTACCACACTGCCTGTTGTGTCAAGTCCTGCCTCTGCAGCCCTATTTCTACTATTGTCTTTAATCAGTTCACAATACACAATCATACCAACATTTAGTTCAAAAAAACATCCCAACAATGAATTGGCAAGATTGTGCAATGCCTCCCACTTCCACCCAAAGTCCTCAAAACGTTTTGGTTTGCATCTTATCGCACAAACCAAGGTAAACATGTACAGAGAGCTACACTCGATAACCTTAGACCCTATTATGTGATGACATCATATACCAAACTACACAAAATATTATTGGTTGCACCCTATTTTACAGAACAAAAAATGTACCAAGTATGTCCCTTCAGGAAACAAACACATGAATTTCACGTGTTCCAAACTGTTCCAAAAACGTAATGTCATGACTATAACTTCTGTTCCCAGACCACCCAGACCTGACCCTGCCAGATGGATTAACAAAACAGGCAAAAAGTTGGTCACATAACTGGGTATCCCAGGTCCATTTAATGTACGTCCGTAAAGCTCGCCCCGGACACATGGCATGTAACCTCCGTTTCTCTTCAGAAGAAATATAAGGAGGTGAAAAAGGGAAATAGCTCAAAAGCTAAGGACCTGTAGGACGTAGCCATGACTTTCAGCGCGACGGCGGCATTTTGACGCAACGTCACCATAGAGTCGCCAGGGGGCGAACTGAGTACAGGAAGGGTGTACTCATAACGCCTGGAGGATCTTCAGATCCAACTGCTCCTGAGGCTCAAAGGGGGCCATACACAGTGCCTCCAAAACCAATAGGAGCAATAGGTTTCAAGACCTGTCTGAGATCTCGACCCCCAAATCGTCTTGGTTGCTTTGTTAGCCATCTTACTCATTGCACCAGAAAATTGAAGAATAAATTATTGTTTGTGATCAGAAAACATATGAGAACAAATAAAAACTTCCAGGGGCTGAGCACGCTCTACCACTATGGGACAGTTTAGATGGTGCAAAATAAAACAGTCTAGTTTTCCAATTGTTTGTTTTAGTAGCATGAATCGATCCTGTTACCGTCCTAGCTGAAGAGCAAAATAACTGATGAATCCCGCTTATCAATTGTGGAAGGCGGGGCTTCCAGCAAGGTGGGGATTTAATTGGCCTTGTCAGGTGTGATTGTAGATCCTTCAACCAAAGTCGCGAGAGTGCAACTCCCCATAGTATGTTGTACCGAAGTTTACTGACTGAAAGGTGATAATGTGATAACATGTAAAGCAACATGTGATAACGTGAAGCTACACATGTAAAAACATGATCGCGTGAAGTGTTCCAAAAACATGTTTTCATATGAAATTTCACGTGTAAGCATGTTTTTCTGTAAGGGGTATTAAGAAATATGATGGTGAAATGGTAACACAGTCAAAACCTGTTTGTTTAAAATATACTATTCACACCAGCAATTAATAATAAAACTAGCTGTTCTGTGAGTTAAAACGGTCCTAAAGTCATACCGATTTCATTAACACATTTCTTCAGTGAGCCTGGGTTACAAATGTCAGTTGGAACATCACATAAGAGAAGACTGGTTACAAGGACAGCCTTTTCCATTCTTTATTGTAATAATTGTAACATGTAATTTATTCAGTCATGTTTATATTATTAGCCAGATCATTTAGTTTCACTTTTCATAATTGTCACTTGCAATCTTTCTAAAGAATGGAATAATGTTTCATGCATGCGTTTTAAAAGGGTTCCATACAAAAACCATCTTTGTCAGAGTGCGAAAGGTTATTTTTACCCTGGGAACTCAGATTTAATTGATGGCCTCTTGGCCCTGGGTGTGCTTCCGAGCTGAAATCCAGACATCATTTGCGTAATCAGAAGGAAAAAAAATAGAGAACATGTGTTGCTCGACTGTTGTTGTCTTCCTTGCATTTCCAGCCATTGTCTCACTATTTACTTAGAGGAAATCAAACCGAGTGTCAGAGGAGCGTGTACGAGAGGAGGCCAAGGTTGGGACTACCAGGGGTCAGTCATTCCTCCTTGATTGAAGCGTTAACGTGTGCGGTGTGTAAGACATACAATGTACAGCCTACGGGTATGTACAGTCATGTGGAAAAGTAAGTACACCCCCTGGAGAGTTTTTTTTTACATATTTCGACAGATGGATATGTAATCTTCACTTCAACACTATTGACAGATAACTTGATGTACAGAGAGAACACTGTAAGAACGGCATGAACATTTAGTGTTGTGTTGTGTAGTTGCTTTGATGGCATGCATTCCACTTCTTTTTTTTTTTTTGCCCCACCAAGATTTACATGCTAAAATCACCACTGAATATCATCACACCTTGTGAGTTTCTTTGCCCATGGGAGAGGTATATTTCACCCCGCCCGTCATTCTTCCAAAAAACTTGTTGAATTGTTGAATGAGTTTCAAGTAAACAATATATATTAAATCGAATCAAAATGTATTTGTCACATGAGCCGAATACAACAGGTGTAGACCTTACCTTGAAATGTTTACTTACAAGTCCTTAACCAACTACGCAGTTTTAAAAAGAGAATATTTACTAAATAAAGTAAACAATTCTAAATATTGTACATTTTTAAACACAATAAAATAACGATAATGAGGCTATATACTGACTAGCTGCTGTTACTGTTGATGATCCTGCTTACGTATAGATGTACATTCAGAAAGTATTCAGACCGCTAGACTTTTCTACATTTTGTTACAATACTGCCTCATTATAAAACGTTACTGCCTTATTCTAAAACGTTACTGCCTCATTCTAAAACGTTACTGCCTTGTTCTAAAACGTTACCGCCTCATTCTAAAACGTTACTGCCTTATTCTAAAACGTTACCGCCTCATTCTAAAACGTTACTGCCTTATTCTAAAACGTTACTGCCTCATTCTAAAACGTTACCGCCTCATTCTAAAACGTTACTGCCTCATTCTAAAACGTTACTGCCTTATTCTAAAACGTTACTGCCTTATTCTAAAACGTTACTGCCTTATTCTAAAACGTTATTGCCTTATTCTAAAACGTTACCGCCTCATTCTAAAACGTTACTGCCTCATTCTAAAACGTTACTGCCTCATTCTAAAACGTTACCGCCTTATTCTAAAACGTTACTGCCTCATTCTAAAACGTTACTGCCTCATTCTAAAACGTTACTGCCTTATTCTAAAACGTTACTGCCTCATTCTAAAACGTTACTGCCTCATTCTAAAACGTTACTGCCTCATTCTAAAACGTTACCGCCTCATTCTAAAACGTTACTGCCTCATTCTAAAACGTTACCGCCTCTTTCTAAAACGTTACCGCCTTATTCTAAAACGTTACTGCCTTATTCTAAAACGTTACTGCCTCATTCTAAAACGTTACTGCCTCATTCTAAAACGTTACTGCCTTATTCTAAAACGTTACTGCCTCATTCTAAAACGTTACTGCCTTATTCTAGAACGTTACTGCCTTATTCTAAAACGTTACTGCCTCATTCTAAAACGTTACTGCCTCATTCTAAAACGTTACCGCCTCATTCTAAAACGTTACCGCCTTATTCTAAAACGTTACTGCCTCATTCTAAAACGTTACCGCCTTATTCTAAAACGTCTCTGCCTTCTTCTACACACAATACCCCATAATGACAAAGCAAAAACTGGTTTTTAGACATTTTTGCAAATGTATAAAAAACAACAACTTAAATATCACATTTACATAAGTATTCAGACCCTTTACTCAGTCCTTTGTTGGACCCCCTTTGGCAGCGACTACAGCCTTGAGTCTTCTTGGGTATGACTCCCATTCTTCTCTGCAGATCCTCTCAAGCTCCGTCAGGTTGGATGGCGAGCGTCGCTGCACAGCTATTTTCAGTTTGATCGGGTTCAAGTCCCAAAGCCACTCTTGCGTTGTCTTGGCTGTGTGCTTAGGGTCGTTGTCCTGTTGGAAGGTGGACCTTTGCACCAGTCTGAGGTTCTGAGCGCTCTGGAGCAGGTTTTCATCAAGGACCTCTCTGTACCTTTCTCCGTTCATCTTTCCATCGATACTGACTAGTCTCCCAGTCCCTGCCGCTGAAAAACATCCCCATAGTATGATGCTGCCACCACCATGCTTCAGGATGGTGCCAGGTTTACTCCAGACATGACACCTGGCATTCAGGCCAAAGAGATCAATCTTGGTTTCATCAGACCAGAGAATCTTGTTTCTCATGGTCTGAGAGTCTTTAGGTGCCTTTTGGTAAACTCCAAGCGGCCTGTCATGTGCCTTTTACTGAGGAGTGGCTTCCGTCTGGCCACTCTACCATAAAGGTCTGATTGGTGGAGTGCTGCAGAGATGGTTGTCCTTCTGGAATGTTCTCGCATCTCCACAGAGGAATGCCATAGCTCTGTTAGAGTGACCATCAGGTTCTTTGTCACCAGCGGCCAGCTCTAGGAAGATTCTTGGTGGTTCCAAACTTCTTCCATTTAAGAATGATGGCGGCCACTGGGTTCTTGGGGACCTTAAATGCAGCATAACTTTTTTGTTACCCTTCCCCAGATATATGCCTCAACAAAATCCTGTCTCAGAGCTCTACAGACAATTCCTTCAACCTCGTGGCTTGGTTTTTGCTCTGACATGCACTGTCAACATTGGGACCTTATATAGACAGGTGTGTGCCTTTCCAAATCATGCCCAATCAATTGAATTTACCGCAGGTGGACTCCAATAAAGTTGAAGAAACATCTCAAGGATGATCAATGGAAACAGGATGCACCTGAGCTCTGAATACTTATGTAAAAACGTTTTTTTATATATATATATATATATACATTTGCTACAATTTCTAAGAACTTTTTTTTCGCTTTGTCATTATGGGGTACTGTGTGTAGATTGATGAAGGAAACAAATATTTAATCAATTTTAGAATAAGGCTGTAGCGTAATAAAATGTTGAAAAAGTCAAGGGGTCTGAATACTTTCCGAATGCAGTACATACCTCAATGACCTCGTACCTCTGCACATCAACTCTGTACTGATACCCTGTGTATATAGCCAAGTTATATTTACTCATTGTGTATTTATTCCTTGTGTTATATATTTTCTACAATGTAGCCCTGTTGTACTTTGAAATTGGAGCTCAGTGACTCTGGACTAGGATTAAATAATCTCCATCTTCAAAAACCAAGCCTAGGTGTCTACGCCTTGTGTTGTAAAACACGAATCACACAAGAAAGGTACGCCTGAATACTGTTTATTTATGATTCAGCCTAATGTTTTCATGCATGCCTTGTAGGCCAGGCCTATATGCGTTTGATTCAAAGTGAGCTACTGTATTCAAAGGCGCATGGTATTATGTATAATGTGTTCATGCCTAAATGCCTATACAGTAGCATTTGCTTAATCAAAGTGAGCTATTATTTTTATACCCGCCGTACAGTTCAAGATACAGGCCTAACGTGTTTGTATTGTATTGTGGCTGTTTTCATATAGCAAAAACTGTGTACTTTAGGCCTTAGTAAAAACACTTTCAGGGCTTTCTATTCTCCCATGATTCTTGGTGCAATAGGGCAATAAGCTGTTTGCACATATTCCAATCCAGTGCCAAGCTGGTGTCCGGACAATGTGCTGACCCTGGTCCTGAATCCACCTGCAGATCGCTGCTTTTCATTTCTATTGGCCACAAAGTAATCTGAAACAACCAAAACAAACAGCAAATGCATCCAACAAGTTTGTAGAGTCATAAGCTTGACGTAATCACTGTGTGCTACAAATGAGACAAAATACTACAATTTTGATTACTTTAATACACACAAATACAGTATATATAAGGGAATTTGTCCCAATACTTTTGGTCCCTTAAAATGGAGAGACAATGTACAAAAGTGCTGTAATTTCTAAATGTTTCACCTGATATGGATCAAAATACCCTAAAATTACAGCTGACAGTCTGCCGTAAGGGCTAGGTCCCAGAGGCCTAACATATCAGCCATAAGGGCTAGGTGCCAGAGGTCTGGTCCCAGAGGCCTAACATATCAGCCATAAAGGCTAGGTCCCAGAGGTCTGGTCCCAGAGGCCTAACATATCAGCCATAAAGGCTAGGTCCCAGAGGTCTGGTCCCAGAGGCCTAACATATCAGCCATAAGGGCTAGGTGCCAGAGGTCTGGTCCCAGAGGCCTAACATATCAGCCATAAAGGCTAGGTCCCAGAGGTCTGGTCCCAGAGGCCTAACATATCAGCCATAAGGGCTAGGTGCCAGAGGTCTGGTCCCAGAGGCCTAACATATCAGCCATAAAGGCTAGGTCCCAGAGGTCTGGTCCCAGAGGCCTAACATATCAGCCATAAGGCCTAGGTGCCAGAGGTCTGGTCCCAGAGGCCTAACATATCAGCCATAAGGGCTAGGTCCCAGAGGTCTGGTCCCAGAGGCCTAACATATCAGCCATAAAGGCTAGGTCCCAGAGGTCTGGTCCCAGAGGCCTAACATATCAGCCATAAGGGCTAGGTGCCAGAGGTCTGGTCCCAGAGGCCTAACATATCAGCCATAAGGGCTAGGTCCCAGAGGTCTGGTCCCAGAGGTCTAACATATCAGCCATAAGGGCTAGGTCCCAGAGGTCTAACATATCAGCCATAAGGGCTAGGTCCCAGAGGTCTGGTCCCAGAGGTCTAACATATCAGCCATAAGGGCTAGGTCCCAGAGGTCTGGTCCCAGAGGTCTAACATATCAGCCATAAGGGCTAGGTCCCAGAGGTCTGGTCCCAGAGGTCTAACATATCAGCCATAAGGGCTAGGTCCCAGAGGTCTAACATATCAGCCATAAGGGCTAGGTCCCAGAGGTCTGGTCCCAGAGGTCTAACATATCAGCCATAAGGGCTAGGTCCCAGAGGTCTAACATATCAGCCATAAGGGCTAGGTCCCAGAGGTCTGGTCCCAGAGGTCTAACATATCAGCCATAAGGGCTAGGTCCCAGAGGTCTGGTCCCAGAGGTCTAACATATCAGCCATAAGGGCTAGGTCCCAGAGGTCTGGTCCCAGAGGTCTAACATATCAGCCATAAGGGCTAGGTACCAGAGGTCTGGTCCCAGAGGTCTAACATATCAGCCATAAGGGCTAGGTCCCAGAGGTCTGGTCCCAGAGGCCTAACATATCAGCCATAAGGGCTAGGTGCCAGAGGTCTGGTCCCAGAGGTCTAACATATCAGCCATAAGGGCTAGGTCCCAGAGGTCTGGTCCCAGAGGTCTAACATATCAGCCATAAGGGCTAGGTCCCAGAGGTCTAACATATCAGCCATAAGGGCTAGGTCCCAGAGGTCTGGTCCCAGAGGTCTAACATATCAGCCATAAGGGCTAGGTCCCAGAGGTCTAACATATCAGCCATAAGGGCTAGGTCCCAGAGGTCTGGTCCCAGAGGTCTAACATATCAGCCATAAGGGCTAGGTCCCAGAGGTCTGGTCCCAGAGGTCTAACATATCAGCCATAAGGGCTAGGTCCCAGAGGTCTGGTCCCAGAGGTCTAACATATCAGCCATAAGGGCTAGGTCCCAGAGGTCTGGTCCCAGAGGTCTAACATATCAGCCATAAGGGCTAGGTCCCAGAGGTCTGGTCCCAGAGGTCTAACATATCAGCCATAAGGGCTAGGTCCCAGAGGTCTGGTCCCAGAGGCCTAACATATCAGCCATAAGGGCTAGGTCCCAGAGGTCTGGTCCCAGAGGTCTAACATATCAGCCATAAGGGCTAGGTCCCAGAGGTCTGGTCCCAGAGGTCTAACTTATCAGCCATAAGGGCTAGGTCCCAGAGGTCTAACATATCAGCCATAAGGGCTAGGTCCCAGAGGTCTAACATATCAGCCATAAGGGCTAGGTCCCAGAGGTCTAACATATCAGCCATAAGGGCTAGGTCCCAGAGGTCTAACATATCAGCCATAAGGGCTAGGTCTATTATTTAATTATTGATATCATGTGGATGTTTGGGAAATACTTTTTAGCAAAATTAGAGGATACATACTTCTCTTTGCACCATGACTACACCACTGATATCCGGCCCAGCCACACATCAGTTTCTGTCTACGCCTCTGATCCAGGTTCAGGATCCAGGATCAGAACCATAAAGGTATGATAAATGCAAAGTTATCGTGTGAGACGAGCACCAATAAAGTATGTTGGACATCATTGAAACATTGCCTTGTATTAAACAGTATATCAGACCTTTTGAAAACTCTTAATTTGAGCCAGTTTGCTAAAGCAGGAAAAGTATCCTTCAGCAAATGATAATTATTATGTGCATTATAATTCATTCAAATGTTTGTAAGGGTTGATACATTGGAAATTACTAACTTTAAAATACTTGTTAAAACTTAAATACACAGAAGTTTGCAAAATTCTCAGCAACTAAAGAGTGAAAATGATCAAATGGCCTCTTTGGTCAAATTGTATTTGAGCTCACCAGTGTTTTGAGGGGATGAAACACTTTCAACAGTGTATTGTGAATATGAGGGAGCCAACAAAAAATATTGGTCAGCTTCAAACTGCAGTAAATGTAAATGATATTCAGATCCCTACACTATTCAGCGCTTGTTGTTAAGCATATCTTGTCTGCCAAATGAACAAGCCTACAGCCTATGGTATGGCGCATAGCCAGATAACATACAGTAGGCCAACTCATGTTATGTTCTTCTGAAATATATGTTCTTTCATATCATAACCTGCCGAAAATAAATAATAAGTTCCAAAGGTGCACATCAGTGGCTTGTATGCGTGGAGACCTGGAGACACTAAATGTGTTTATGTTAATTAAAGTTAAATTACACGGCAATAACCGGTTGCCAAAACGACGCCACCAGACAACAATTATCTGTCTCCTCGTGACGAAGGAGACACGCATGGGGTCCCCGCGGTGGTGAGCCTTCCAGTCAAACACTCCTATAGTTATAAATCTCTAGGTATGAATCTCTAGGTATGAATCTGTAGGTATGAATCTCTAGGTATGAATCTCTAGGTATGAATCTCTGGGTATAAATCTCTAGGTATGAATCTCTAGGTATGAATCTCTAGGTATGAATCTCTAGGTATGAATCTCTGGGTATAAATCTCTAGGTATGAATCTCTAGGTATGAATCTCTAGGTATGAATCTCTAGGTATGAATCTCTAGGTATGAATCTCTAGGTATGAATCTCTGGGTATAAATCTGTAGGTATGAATCTCTAGGTATGAATCTCTAGGTATGAATCTCTGGGTATGAATCTCTAGGTATGAATCTCTAGGTATGAATCTCTAGGTATGAATCTCTAGGTATGAATATCTGGGTATAAATCTCTAGGTATGAATCTCTAGGTATGAATCTCTAGGTATGAATCTCTGGGTATGAATCTCTAGGTATGAATCTCTAGGTATGAATCTCTAGGTATGAATCTCGTATTGATCCAGATTGTAGTAGGGTGTGTTTATAAATGCAACCTGGCCAAAACTTTCTTTCTTTGCCACCAAATCAACAGCATGACATTTAAAAAAAAAAATGTTTACCCCTTTTTCTCCCCATTTTCGTCATATCCAATTGGTAGTTCCAGTCTTGTCCCATCGCTGCAACTCCAGTACGGACTCGGGAGAGGTGAAAGTCGTCCTCCAAAACACGATCCTGCCAAGCAGCACTGCTTCATGACACACTGCTCACTTAACACGGAAGTCACCACTTTATTTTAAGAATGTGAAATGCCAGAATAACAGTAGAGAGAATTATTTATTTCAGCTTTTCTTTCTTTCATCACATTCCCAGTGGGTCAGAAGTTTACATTACACTCAATTAGTATTTGGTAGCATTGCCTTTAAATTGGATTATGTTCCTAATTCCTTTTATTGTCATGTAATCTCTAATCAGTAACTTAATTTTTTTTCCAAGTAATCCATCCAACCCTGCAAATATATTAGGGTCCTAACCCTATCACAATACAATTAATTGCGTAAATAATATACATTTTTCATTTTTCCCCTCCTCCACATGAGTTGTGACAATTCAGGTTAAAGTAATGTAGGAGAATACAACAATGTATACAGACAAACAACCAAACAAAAATACAACTTAACATAAACATTTCCCTCATTATTATTGACTTGCTCTTAATGCCATTAAATGGATTAGTCTGCCTTTGATGTTATAGTTGATTTTATTTTACGATGTAGCTATATATTTAATTTAGTGAATGAGATCAAGTAGGATGATTGTCTGATTTCTAGAATAGTGTTATACATTACCTTGCTGCAAGCACTGAATGTATTATTTCTCTTTGTAGTATGTCATCTTTGAACTGCATAGGAAGAAGCCACTGCTCCAAAACCACCATAAAAAAGCCAGACTACGGTTTCAATCGTTGATTTACTCAAGCCTATTTCATACAGGTTACACAGCCATATACATCCACTTTTTCTCATCTTTGAAGTTATTTCCAACTGAAATCGACATTAAAATAATTTTCCTTCCTCATGATGCCATCTATTTTGTGAAGTGCACCAGTCCCTCCTGCAGCAAAGCACCCCCACAACATGATGCTGCCACCTCCGTGCTTCACGGTTGGGATGGTGTTCTTCAGCTTGCAATCCTCCCCCTTTTTCCTCCAAACATAACGATGGTCATTATGGACAAACAGCTCTATTTTTGTTTAATCAGACCAGAGGACATTTCTCCAAAAAGTACGATCTTTGTCCATAGTCTGGCTTTTTTATGGCGGTTTTGGAGCAGTGGCTTCTTCCTTGCTGAGCGGCCTTTAAGGTTATGTCAATATAGGACTCGTTTTACTGTGGATATAGATAAGTTTGCACCTGTTTCCTCCAGCATCTTCACAAGGTCCATTGCTGTTGTTCTGGGATTGATTTGCACTTTTCACACCAAAGTACGTTCATCTCTAGGAGACAGAACGCGTCTCCATCCTGAGCGGTGTGACGGCTGCGTGGTCCCATGGTGTTTATACTTGCGTACTATTGTTTGTACAGATGAACGTGGTACCTTCAGGCATTTGGAAATTGTTCCCAAGGATGAACCAGACTTGTGGAGGTCTACAAATTTTGGGGGGAAGTCTTGGCTGATTTCTTTTGATTTTCCCATGATGTCGAGCAAAGAGGCACTGAGTTTGAAGGTAGACTTTCTTCTTCTGCTTCTTCTTCTTCTTCTTCTTCTTCTTCGGGGCTCCTTGGCGGATCGCAGCTAACTAGCATTTGCATCTACCGCCACCTACTGTTTAGGAGTGTGGTCATCCATGGCAATTTACATTTATATTCTTATTGTCAGACCAGTCTCCCTACTAAAATATATAATGTCCCCATCTACCTCACTGCTTCCACCTCTCCTTCCAAAATACCATCTAACCCCCATTTCCGTCCCACTCTCCTTACTCCTTCAAACAGTCTTTCTCTCTGTGTATCATATAACTGACAGTATAACACATGTTCCACTGTCTCCCTTACCAAACATGCATCACACATCCCATTTTCATGTTTTCCTATTAACTTCAATGTTGAATTCAGTCCTGTTTGTCCAAATCTTAATCTTCCCAGAACCACTTCATCTCATTCTATTCCCAGAACACCCGTGATTCACAACTTGTTGTATATTCTTCCTAATACTATAGTAAAATCTACCCTTACTACTCACTTCCCACATCCTTTGCCACATATCTAGTCCTTTTTTCCTAATCAATGTTTTAACTTCCCCTCTACTTAACTTCACCTCCTTAACATCTACTCTATTTCTCCTCAGTGTTCTTTTGCTATTAAATCTGCCTTTTCATTTCCCTGTACACCTACATGTGCTGGAACCCAACAGAACTGGACTACCACCCCGCTTCTCTGTGTTCCCATCACCATTGTCATTATCTCTACCTACAAATCTTCCCTTCCTGACTTTTCGGATCTTAAACTACTTAACACAGCTGCTGAATCTGAACATATAATTACCATACATGGCTTAAACCCACTGCAATGACAATATGATTGCAATCATTTCTGTTGAATATACTGATAAATCCTTAGTTAATTTTTGACACATTTGAGTTTGAATTCCGGAATAACAATTCCTGCACCTGTTTGTCCAGTGTTTGGATCCTTTGACCCGTCTGTGTTTACATCTACATATGAGTAGAATGGGTTTTTAATGTATTGATCTACTCTTTTGCCCACATTGTCTTCACACCATGTCTTTCTTTTTTTCCAGCAATGTTAAATCCACATATGTTTGATTAAATAACCAATCTCGAGATCTGTTAGTTCATATGAAACCGCTTTGCTTTCTATTCCTGCTCCATATCCCTTGCGTTTACACCTGCTATATTCCCAGCATTCTTTTAATACACCCTGACCAGGGTGATCAGTCCCACTGCCCTTTAGTGGAACCCAATATACAAGCCCTAGTTTATCTCTTCTAATTGACAATGGTGTTTCCCCCGTATCTATTTGTAATGCCTCCACCAGTGTTGTTTTAAATGCTCCAGTACATATTCTAAATACCCTTGACTGTATTCCATCTAATTTTGAAAGTGTTGTTTTAGCAGCAGATCCAAACACAAAACCCCCATAATCAAATGTAGATCTAATGAATGATGTGTAAATATCCAGTAATGATTGCCTTTCTGTACCCCAGTCCCAACCTACTATTGTTCTCATTAGGTTTAAGACCTTTTTACACTTTGTTTCTATACTTGATATATGTGTTCTCCATGTAAGTTTCTCATCTAACCATAAACCTAGATATTTAAACTCAGTTACCTTATCTAATCTTTGTCCATATAATTTCAAAATAATGTCTTCCTTAACCCTTTTCCTAGTAAACAACATATGGCATGATTTTGTAATTGAGAGTTTAAATCCCCATGTTAACGACCAATCCTCAACCACTGTTACAGCCTCTTGCATTTTTCCCATTACAAACGGAATATTTCCACCTCTTTTCCATATGGCTCCATCATCCGTGTATAAAGCTGTGCTTATCCCAGGTCCTACTCTTCCATAAATATCATCTATCATAATTGAAAATAAAATAGGACTGATGACACTGCCTTGTGGTGTACCATTTACTATCTCATATTTCCTGGACATCTCAGACCCGACTCTAACCTGAAAAATTCAGTCAAACAAAAAATCCATTATCCAATTGTACGTCCTGTCACCGATCCCTCATTTATTAAATGTTATTAACAGACCTTCCCCCCACATGGTGTTGTATGCTTTCTCAATGTCAAAATACACTACAGACAGCACTTCTTTTGTTGCCAGTGCCTTTTCAATCTCATTACTCACTTTAACTAATGCATCTACAGTAGTTCTACTTTTCCTAAAACCACTCCGGCATGGGCTCAACAAACTCCTCTGCTCCAAATAATACACTAATCTATTTACAATAAGCTTTTCCATTAACTTGCACAAATTAGAGGTAAGTGCAATTGGCCTATAACTATCCGGACTTGATGGATCCTTAGCAGGCTTTACAAAAGGCAGTACCACCGCATGTTTCCATCCACCTGGTAATATTCCTACTTTCCATATTTTATTAAATATCCTAAGTATCTTCTCTAATACGCCCTCTGACATATGTTTAAACATAATATAACACAAACGATCCTCACCCGGAGCCGTTGTACCACATCCCTCCACAGCCCTATTCAATTCAAACATATTACATTCTATATCTAACACTGCCTCTGAATCTCCCTTCTTCCTGTTCACATCATCAAGTATTCGCATTTCTTCCTCCATACGTCTTCTGCTTTCATCACTTAAATGGTCTGCTTTATGTATTGATGCAAAGACATTCAAATGTTCTGCTTTACGTATTGCTGCAAAGACATTTAAATGATCTTTTGGCCAGGTCACAGTTGCAAATGAGAACTTGTTCTCAACTGACCTACCTGGTTAAATAAAGGTGAAATAAAAAATAAATAAAAATCTGCTTTATGTATTGCTGCAAAGACATTTAAATGGTCTGCTTTATGTATTGCTGCAAAGACATTTAAATGGTCTGCTTTATGTATTGCTGCAAAGACATTTCCCAACACGTTTGTTTTTTCTTTACTAGTTACAGCCATAACATCTCCCTTTTTTAATACTGGTATGTTGACTGTTTTATCTTTTCCCATCATCCTTTATAACATTGTCCACACGTCCCCTGCTGAGTGTCTCTTCCTATAGATGAACAGAAGTCACACCACGCCCCTCTCTTTGCCATTTTAATAACTTTCCTCACTTCTGCTTTCTTTCTTTGTAACTCTATCATATGATTAAGTGTCATGTTATTATTTAATATTTTATAAGCCTCCTCATGATCCTGTATGGCTTTGCCACATCCTTCATTCCACCATGGAACTATCCTTCGTTGACCACCTCTACCCCTCTTATAGGGATGGCCATTGTTGCAGCTTTCAATACAGCCAAACTCAATTCAACAGATCCTTCCAAAGATACTTTATCAACCTCTATTTCACATTCAGTATAAAACATTTCCCAAACAGCCTTATCAAAACACCATTTATTAACGACTTCATTGTCATTACAACAAATGTCAATCTCTACATTACAAATGACTGGAAAATGATCACTAGCCAAAGTAGACTCCTTCACATCCCACTCACAGACACCAGCCATATCAGCTGATACTATTGTAAGATCCAGACAAGACATGGTTCCTCTACGTATAGCTATTCTTGTCCCTCGTCCATCATCTACACATACCATCCTCTCCCCTCTAGAAATTATTCAACAACTGATCCATTTACATCTGTGACATCACTTCCCCACAAACTGTTGTGTGCATTAAAATCTCCACACCAAATCTCTTTACCACCTGTCCATCCTCCCACAACCGTTTCTAGCGTACCAACTGTGATGAGTCTACACAGATTATAATAATTAAATATCCTGATTGTCCCCCTCTTCCTATGAACTTCCACTATCACACATTCATCTTCATTATACTCCAAAATGATTCTATAAGCATTTCCGTCTTTAATGAAAGTCGATATAGTGAATTATAAATCAAATAATCTGTTTGTAAACAATTGTTGGAAGAATTACTTGTGTCATTTACAAAGTAGATGTCCTAACAGACTTGCCAAAACTATAGTTTGTTAACATGAAATCTGTGGAGTGGTTGAAAAATGAGTTTTAAAGACTTCAACCATAGTTTATGTAAACTTCCGACTTCAACTGTATTTATTTTATTTTCATTTAACCTTTATAATGATGGCCTACCTACAGGGTCAGCCCCTGGAGCAAATTAGGGTTAAGTGCCTTGCTCAAAGACACTCAGGTATTCAAACCAGCAACCTTTCGGTTACTGGCCCAGTGCTCTAACCACTAGGCTACCTGCCGCCCCTCAACTATTGTCAGAAGTGGGATCTGAACCCACGCCTTCAGTACAGACTTTCAGCTCCCTCCAAAGATGTTCTATTGGGTTCAGGTCTGGAGACTGGCTAGGCCACTCCAGGACCTTGAGATGCTTCTTACGGAGCCACTCCGTAGTTTCCCTGGCTGTGTGTTTCGGGTCGTTGTCATGCTGGAAGACCCAGCCCCAATCTTTGGAGGGAGCTGAAAGTCCGTATTGCCCAGCGACAGCCCCGAAACCTGAAGGATCTGGAGAAGGTCTGTATGGAGGAGTGGGCCAAAATCCCTGCTGCAGTGTGTGCAAACCTGGTCAAGAACTACAGGAAACGTATGATCTCTGTAATTGCAAACAAAGGTTTCTGTAACAAATATTAAGTTCTGCTTTTCTGATGTATCAAATACTTATGTCATGCAATAAAATGCAAATTAATTACAATGTGATTTTCTGGATTTTTGTTTTAGATTCCATCACTCACAGTTGAAGTGTACCTATGATAAAAATTACAGACTTCTACATGCTTTGTAAGTAGGAAAACCTGCAAAATCGGCAGTGTATCAAATACTTGTTCTCCCCACTGTATATAGGTGATTAGATTACACCCCTCTCCAGCATGGCCACATGGCGAGTAGTCTGTCTGCAAATGTTTTGGTGAAAATGAGTGAGCAGTATTTTTAACCACTACCGAACATCTAATATATCAAGAAATATGTAACATACAATTTTGTGAATAAAATATATGTTTTTTGGGATGTACATCCAAATGAAAGATAGACAGCCGTATGTTAGCTATATGGATACTTTAAAGTCCGAAATGAGTCAACATTTTCCAAACTGAAACGGTCACAACCGAAACACTTGACACCATCCTTGTATCTGTGCCATTATGGCGTCTGAGACAGCAAAGGGAGAGCCATTGAGGCAATCTCTATTTTAAAGTTGCATGTGCCATGCTCTACCAACTGAGCTACAGACGACCACCATGTGGGTAGTGGACAAGTGCACACTTCAGGAAAAAGTTTAGAGTATTGAGATGCATAGCCAGCAGGGGGGATCCAACCCGCCAAGATTCTAAACATTGACATCTATTTGGCCAAAACATAGATGTCTACTGTATAATGTGCTATACTGTACTGTACTCTACTGTACTGTGCTCTACTCTACTGTGTTGTACTGTACTATATATATATATAGGATAACAGCACTGAGACTTTTTCTAAAATGTTTTATGAGATTGGAGAACACTTCTTGCAAACAGAATATTTCCAGATCCTTGATATCCTTCGGTCTGCGCTTATGGACTTCCCTCTTCAATTCACAACACAGGTTTCCAATGGGGTTCAAGTCCAGAGACTGACATGGCCATTGCAAAATGTTGATATTATGGTCAATGAATCATTTCTTTGGGGATTTTGACGTGTGCTTGGGGTTATTGTCTGTTGGAAGATCCCCTTGCAGCCAAGTGTCAGCCTCCTGGCAGGAGCAAGCAGGTTTTTGACTAAAACGTCCTGGTACTGGTTAATGTTCATGAAGCTGTTGGTTAACAATGTCCCCAGGACCAGTGGAAGCTAAATATCCCCAAAGCATCAAATATTCACCATATTTTACAGTAGGTAGGGTGTTATTTTCTGCTTATGCATCCTTTTTGGTGGGCGTGGTCAAAGAGCTCTGTTTTCATGTCATCCAACAAAATGTAAACGCCTAGAGTTCGCTACACGGCATTGGCACTTGGACTGGAAATGGTGCTATGGTCAGATTACATGACAATAGACCTCTTTGGCCACGCCCACCAATGGTGGGTTTGGCGTCGAAATGAGAAGGCATGAGCATCGAAGAACCTCACACTTTTATTATTATAAAGTAATAATAAGTGCCCTTTTTTTGTACAATATAGCTCAGTATTTGTATTATACATTTTTTTTGTTCATCTTTATCAAGTGTGCCAATAATGGACCCAGCTGTATACCATTCAGTCTGTATAATGCCTGAACAACCTCCCGACATCAGAGGAAATCCTTTTGAGGTTATGTCTTAAAGAAAATACACGATTCCCTCCCTGGTGACATTCCCTTCACGGAAGTCGGATAAGCAAAACACTATTAAAAAAACATTAGGATTGTTAATACCTTCCTGTCCTGAGCAGGCACACAAAACTCCCTATTCGCAAACGCGTGAGGAGGATGTTTTGTAAACAAGTGGTAAAGAGGAGCACCAGAAGGAAATCTTTGGGACATCACATTTCTCCAAATAATCCACGCTGGAGGCCAGAGGGCAGCGAGAGGTGAAAAAATATATTTTTTTATTTTGAAGGTTGATATTTGAATGAAAGTGCCAATCTGAATTATACATGGTGGATAAGTTATTACAAATTAATACAATATAGCATCTTGATAGTATCTCTCTTTTTGGTCAATTCTGTTCCAAAAACAGTGAATAGCACTCACTTGTCACTCCCATTTATATTTTTGGCTAGTTTGTTTTAGTCCACCAAGAGTTGGAAATTGGATGAACCAGGCTCTGGAAGTGAAATCACTTTGGGATGTAATAATTAGCTTTTAGGGTGAATTCAAGGATTTTATATTGGTGAGTTCCCAATATAATTCCATCTCCACCCCGGTCCAGTCTATTACATAACAGTTTCCCTACTGTCTTGGTCTGGGTCAGGGCAGTCTGCAGTGCACTGAGATTAACCCTCATTAAGCATTAGCCTGTGAATGTGATTTGGAACCTAATGTTACTGTCACCATGAGTGGAATGGAACTATGGAAGCCTTTGAGGGAGACTTCTAGGTTCCAGACATTTTATTGACGTGGCGTGCATCTTGAATAGCATCCTGTTAATGTAGTGCACTACTTTTAAGGGCCATTGATCAAAAGCACTATCTAGGAAATAGGGTGTCATTTCAGACGCAGCCATGGTCTCTGTATCTAAAAGTTCTATACACTGTGAGATGTCATGACTGGGCAGCACATTTAGCAAAGCCCCTGAGATGTGAGGTATTTTTTAGAAAGGTTCTTTCTGCTTTTATGATCAAAAGGATCCACTCTATTCATTCAGGTCTTTTGTCTCTGTCTGTTTCACACGCTTGGAGCTAAATTCCTGTCCTGTCAGTGCGTAAACACCGTGAAAAATGGCCAGACTTCACCTTAAATTGGACTCTCCAAATACCACTTTTCAAAGTAAATTTGTTTGATCTTTTTCTATATATCGTTACTCAAATAGTCTATTTGATCAACTTTAAATGAGTCTATATTATCCTTTGAAAGAATGACTGGATTCTCAGTAGATCATTTTCTTTGCTTCGACACAAAAACTGTGAGGTGTTGCAGGAATGTCTCTTTGAATGTCTCTCAACCAAATTTCTATGAACCAATTAAATAGGTTTGAGCAATTAGTAAAATGAGGTCCTCCACTGTCACAAAATGTTTAATGGGTCAGTGAGTGTCACTGTGTTCTTGCCTATTCCACAACCTCTAACCCCTCAATATGTTAGTTCAGCCATCAACTCAAAAAAACATCCCAACGGAAGTCAGTTATGGTCTGACGCCATCTTTGTTTCGTTTACGAACTACATAAAGCTTCAAAAGGAGCATCCTGGTCAGTAAAGTGCTAACAAGACCCAATTGTTTGGATTTGCTTAGAAAAAAAAGCTGTTGAAATCAGTTGAAATCAATCACTCCCAAATGTACTGTATGTTTGCTGTACCGTGGCTATATGCTAAATGTATGTTTTTTACCTCACAATTGAATGTGCCATACCTCGTGCAACTGTTTAAAGTATCTTTCTTAATCGTAAGGTTTATTATGACATTTGATCAACTGAAAGGGCTCTATATTATGAAGTGGTTCTGACCAATGTTTTTTACTTTACACAGTGCGTTGGAGCTTCTGGTACGATATCTGTCATCATGCATACCGTACGTACGGTGTCATTGGTGATGCCAGGTTTGACAAACTGGTTGCTTGTTAAGTCTTCCACTGTCTGATGAAACACAGAACCAATCACCAAGCTTGGTCTCTGGGTCGTATTCATTAGGCACCAAAAAACATGGAGGGACTACCTGAACTAGTCCAATAACAAAAGCTTGTTTCTGTTTTCCGTTGCAAAATGTTTTGATACGTTTTTCTAAATAGTGCCCCAATTAATAGAACCAAGAAGTGTGGATGGAACAAAACAAAACAGCGGTACTACTTGTGGAGCACCTTGTCGATACTACACTCCTAAGTTTGATGGAGCACTTTGGAGAAACAAATCCAGCAAATGCTTTTTGCTTGCGATGAACCAGAAGATTGGACTCCCTCCCTATCCAGCCATAAAAACCTGGGAAGCAAACACAACTTTAGTTGAAAGCATTCAGTTGTACAACTGACTAGTATCCCCCCTTTCCTCATACCTGGTTATAACCAGTTAAAACCATAGACCACAAGATCTCTCTAACAGGTCCCCCTCCAGCCTCTGAGGATATGTATACCTGGTTATAAGCAGTTATAACCATAGACCACAAGATCTCTCTAACAGGTCGACCTCCACCCTCTGAGGATATGTATACCTGGTTATAAGCAGTTATAACCATAGATCACAAGATCTCTCTAACAGGTCGACCTCCACCCTCTGAGGATATGTATACCTGGTTATAAGCAGTTATAACCATAGATCACAAGATCTCTCTAACAGGTCGACCTCCACCCTCTGAGGATATGTATACCTGGTTATAAGCAGCTATAACCATGGACCACAAGATCTCTCTAACAGGTCCCCCTCCACCCTCTGAGGATATGTATACCTGGTTATAACCAGTTATAACCATAGACCACAAGATCTCTCTAACAGGTCCCCCTCCACCCTCTGAGGATATGTATACCTGGTTATAACCAGTTATAACCATAGACCACAATATCTCTATAGTTATAACTGACTTTTGCCAGACAACACCTGGGTAAAGTCAGTTGTACACTGTCATTTGAAATAGTAGGTTATTTATACGAAATTATTTTGGAAATACTTTCAAATACTTCTAATAGAAGTATTTCAAATACTATTTTCAAATACCTGGCTTAAATGCATGGGAGTGTTTTCAGATTGACCTACTTTTCAATATTTTCTAAGTGCATTTCCAAATACATTCCAATATTCAACTCCTTTTCTATTAAAAAAATATATATCTGAGTACTTACTATGCAAAAGTAATTGAGATATTTAAAATGGTATTTGAACCGAGGTCTGCTACACATACACAACAGTATATACAGTACACTCTTACATGAACACGCACACACGTGTTACTGTACAGTACATACAGTACAGGTCCCCCTCCACCCTCTGAGGATATGTATAACTTACAGTACAGTCATGTGAAAAAGTAAGTACACATTTGGACAGATGGATATGTAATCTTCACCAACACTATTGACAGATAAAGGTTACCCAAGCCTCTGCTCTCCAAAAATAATGTCAAGACACAACTGACTTGACCCAGGTGTTGTCTGGCTTCTTCCTTCCTGACCTCCCATGTAGGCCAAGTTTGTGCAGTCTCTTTCTGACAGTGTACCCATGCAGTTTGACATTGATTGTGGCAAGAGAGGCCTGTAGATCCCTTGATGTTACCCTGGGGTTCTTAGACACTTCTATGAGCATCTTTCGGTCAGCTCTTGGTCTGACTTTGGTGGGACGACCTGTCCTAGGTAGTTTGCCAGTGGTCTGGAATTTTTGTCGGACAGTGGAATTATGTACTTCGAATTGGTTGGAAATGGATTTGTAACCCCTCCCAGACTCATGGGATCAATAATCTTTCTTCTGAGGGCCTCGGGTAGGTATTTTGATCTTTGAATGATGTGTTACCACACACCCGTATGGTTAAGACCAAACCAGACCAATTTTCTTATCTTTATGGAAGGCTGGACTCTCTAAACATTTGCACATGTTTTGGTACCTAATTCTAATTTTAGCCATTTTATGTGATGGTAAAGGTAGGGGTGTACTAACTTTTTCCCCATAAGGAAAAGGCATTTTTGTTTATTTTAATTTAACTTTCCAGGGGGTGTACTTACTTTTTCACATGACCGTATATAAGTAGGACACGTGACATCCCGGCAACATTTCGAAAAGGTGGTGCCTGTTGTTCCCACGTGTATCTGCCCACTCATTGGCTAGAATGGTCCCACCTGATCTTGCCTCCTCTCGACAGCCTTCCGGGTTAATATGGCCCACCAACATTAGACAGCTATGCAGAAAGCCCTTCAATTGTTGAAATAAGTAAATCAAACCAATGATGAAAGAATAGTCAAATTAACTGACCACAGACATGATGGCATAGCAGGACGTTCTGAATGTCATGAACCACGAAGCTATGAGTTCAAATCCCAGGTGATGACATGTTGTATAATAATTACTGTATAAATGAACATTCACAATGTGTGCATGTATCCTTAACCTCAAAAAGAGTTGTGATTGGATCACCAATCAGGGGCTTGGAAACAGTAACGATGTGTAATGAAACATATTTTTGGGGAGAACATTTCTTTGGGACCATCAGGCGACGTCCTGACAACTGATACACAGAAATGTTCTCTCAACGTTCTCATGAAACATGTCTAGAACATTAACATCTTACATTCCGATAACATGGCAACCATGTTCTGTGTATGTTTGGTGGAACGTTGATGGAATATTCTCCTGACCCTCAGAAAACTGGACACATGAATGTTCTTGCAACGTCCCATGAAACGTGTCTAAAACATTAATATTGCATATTCTGAGAACATGGCAACCAAGTTCTAGATAAGTTCTGCTTGACAGTAAGGGAATGTTCTCCTACCTTTAACACTAAAACATGCTAAAAGGGTTCTCAGAAGGTTTTTTCTAACGTAGATAGAATGTTCCCCTAACTAACGGAAAATTGGACACTCAAACATTATGGGAACATTACAGGTAACATTACAAAAACGTTCTCTCTCCCTAGAATTGCGAGGAAGAAATGCAAACAAAAAGAGCTTTTTCAGCACATAAAAATAAACCTTTATTCTTGCATCTGGGCTCTGAAAGTGAACCACAGTACAAAACAAAAATGTCTGCTAGGAACAGACATGGAAACAACACGTGTCAATGAAATATAATTAAGGGGTGGATCAAAATGTTCAAAATGGTTACCTGGAAGAAAATGGAAGAGGGTCAGACTCTCCCTCTGGCGCCGCCCTGCTGGTCGCCTGTTAAGCAGCTCCCATTGTTTGTGCATTAATTGTTGTTTTAGTATGTCTTTCGTGAGTTTTTCTTGAGTTTTTTTTGCAACAGTTGAACAATAATAGTTCAGGATTATGGAGTGCTACTGTTTAACAAAGGTTTTGACGGTCTTTTTTAACACTGAGGCACTTTTTATTTTTCTCAGCGAAGAACGTACACGCGAGTCCTCAATTATTTACAACCGAACCCAGCTCCTGGATTTAGCACACTCAGCGCTATTGCACCCCAGGGAAAAGTTAGATATTCCGAACGAGATGAAAAGGCAACGGCATGGATGCAGGGCAGGGCAGGTCGGAAGTATAAGGCAAAGCTGAGTAAGTAAAAGCCGGCTATACCGGCTATCATTTTGGGCAACGTGAGATCGCTGCATAACAAGGTGGATGAGCTTGAGAGTCTGGTCCATGGGAAAAGAGACTACCGGGAAGCTAGCCTATTGTGCTTTACAGAGGCGTTTTCCAGACCATCAGAGCGGACAGGGATAGCGCTTCTTCCAGTGAGAGTAAGGGAGGGGGGCTGGCTTTAATAGTTAACAACAGATGGTGTAATCCGAGCCATATTACTGTTAAGGAACAGTAATATGGCGCCCATTTCTGTTATTGTTTACATCCCGCCCTCCACGTCATCCACTCTGCTATCGCGAGGTTACAGACAGCGCATCCCAGTGCCTTCTTTGCCATTTCGGGGGATTTTAACCATGCATCTCTCTCTTCAACGCTTCCCACGTTGAAACAGTTTGTGAAGTGCCCAACCAGGAATACTAAAAACGCTGGACTTGTTATATGCTAATGTGAAGGACGCATACAACTCCACTGCACTCCCTCCCCTCGGTAGATCGGACCACAACCTTGTCCACCTCACCCCACTCTACAGGCCTATAGTCCAACAGCAGCCAGCGACCACTAGGACCATTAGGAGATGGTTCCCGGAGGCGAATGAGGCCCTACAGGACTACTTTGAAACAACACACTGGGATGTGCTCTGTGAGGCTCATGGGGAGGACATTGATGGACTTACAGAATGCATAATGGACTATATACATTTTTGTGTAGACAACACTGTACCCACCCGGAAAGTACGCTGTTTTCCAAATAATAAACCCTGGGTCACCAGCGACCTGAAGGCCCTGCTGAATGAGAAGAAGAGGGCCTTCAAGGAGGGGGACAGGGACAAATTGAAATGCGTCCAGAGGGAGCTGAAGTTGTGGATTGCTGATGGGAAGAGAGGGTATAAGGAGAAGATGGAGGACAAGCTGAGGCAGAGCCAGGTGTGAGAGGTGTGGAAGGGTATGAGAAATATCACTGGCTTCAAAAAGTCAAACAGTGGACAGACAGAGGGGACCCAGGACAGAGCCAATGAGCTGAACCAATTTTTTAACAGGTTCGATACTGGCCCTGTCCACCTCCACTCCAGCTCCCCAGGCCACACACCCTCACGGCTGTCCCACCCCCACTTTGCTCACAACACCTCTGTTGAGACAATCAGCGACCCCCTCCCCACCTCCGCCCCCGCTCCCTCTGGACTGATCTGCAACACCTCCCTTCCCCCAACTTCTGGACTGATCGTCAAACATCCTGCCTGGTCCCAGTGCCCAAGAAGGCGCACCCAACTGTCCTGAATGACTTCAGACCTGTAGCGCTAACATCCCACATCATGAAGACCCTGGAAAGGTTAGTCCTCGCTCACCTCAGACGCCTGGTGTGTACATCACTGGACCCCCTGCAGTTCGCATACCAGCGCAACATCGGGGTGGATGATGCAATCATCTACCTTCTGCAGAGGGCCTACTCTCACCTGAACAACGCAGGATGCACTGTGAGGGTTATGTTTTTTAACTTCTGCAGTGCCTTCAACACCATTCAGCCCCTGCTACTGGGTGAGAAGATGAAGAGGATGAAAGTGGAAGCACCCTCTCCTGGGTTACGAACTACCTGACCGGTAGGCCACAATTTGTGCGGCTACAGAGCTGTGTGTCAGAACGGGCATTGAGCAACACAGGGGCCCCAGAGGGAACGGTCCTGTACCCCTTCCTGTTCACCCTCTACACCTCGGACTTCAGATATAACTCTGAAACATGCCACCTACAGAGGTTCTCGGATTACTCCGCAATTGTAGGGTGCATCAGGGTTGGGCAGGAGGAGGAGTACAGGAGAACGATCAATGACTTTGTGGTGTGGTGTGAGCAGAACCACCTTCAGCTCAACATCAGCAAAACAAAGGAGATGGTTGTAGACTTCAGGAGAACCAAGGTCAAACCGACTGCTGTCCCTATACAGGGGATGTGGAAATGGTTGGGTCATACAAGTTCCTGGGAGTCCATATGGACAGCAGGCTGGAATGGGCCGGTAACACCAGGGCTCTGTACAAAAAGGGCCAGAGCCGACTCTACGTTCTGAGGAGGCTCAGGTCCTTCAACGTGCGCAGCAAACTACTGCATACTTTCTACCAGTCTGTGGTGGCCAGTGCCATCTTTTTGCAGTGGTGTGCTGGGGCGCCAACATAAAGGCTGGTGATGCTTCTTGGGTAAATAAGCTGATCAGGATGGCTAGCTCTGTTCTGGGGATTAGCCTTGACACTCTAGAGGACGTGGCAGAGAGACGGATCCTGGCCATCATGGACAACGTCACCCACCCTCTGCATGCCATGGTTATGATGCAGAGGACCACTTTCAGTCACAGACTGATCCCACCACGGTGTGCCAGAGAGCGCTACAGGAGGTCCTTCCTGCCGGCGGCTATTAGACTATTTAATGCCTCACCAGGGTGCCGTGCTGTCGACAACATAGACCTGGAACTGTTGGGGTGTTAGGACCTATTTTAACAATTAGGCATCCATCCGTGAGTAACTCTCTGGTCTGTAATCACTCATTCACTCAGGAATTATTAATTCAGCACTCATTCATTCAGGACTTTATACACATGTGCATGTACAGTTGTTATATCATATCACGTGCAATATTGTAAGTCATTCTTGGACTGAATTTACGTAGTCATTCACTCAGGACTGAATATTAGTATCCTGTCAGTTGTATCTTTTTTCATTACTTTTAGTATATCGAACGTGCAATACGTGCATTTATCTGTAATTAAACCCTGAACTAAGGACTGTATTTAAAGGGAATTATTATTATTACCCTAAATTATATTATATGCACATTTAGCTATTTAAGTATTTATCTGCTATCGACCTGTATAGTATAGTTAACCATGCAAATATTCCTTATTTATCTATATCAACTTGCAATATTTGTATCATTTTTTCACCTAACACTCTGTAACAATGTATAGTGTACATATTCAGCCAACCACCCATACTATGCAATGTCTTTTTATAGCTTTTTTGCACTCCAGACTTCTTGTATTTTTATACTTTTTCATACTGCCGCTCTTTGTATCATGTATCGTGGATCTGTCGTTTGTGTATTTCGTTCTGGCATTTTGCACCTGCCTTGTGTTTTTTCAAAGACAAAGAAATTTCCCCTCGGGGATCAATAAAGTATCTATCTATCTATCTATCTATCTATCTATCTATCTATCTATCTATCTATCTGTTCAGTTTGAGAAGGATAGGGTGAATATGAGGTTAACCTTGATAGCTTGCTACTACTGTAATAGATTTGATTAAAAACCGTTTGTTTCTTGCCCATGATGTATCAGAATTATTGACCTCACAATAGAACAGATTCGCGTAACTTGGGCTCCCAAGTGGCGCAGTGGTATGAGACACTGCATCTCAGTGCTAGAGGCGTCACTACAGACCTGGTTCGAATCAAAACTGGCCGTGATTGGGAGTCCCATAGGGTCTGAGTTTTTGTTCGGTGTAGGGTGTCATTAAATAAAGGTTCAATAAAATGAACTTACATTGTGGTGCTGAAACTTGAAGCAGCAGCTGCGGCACAATCACTCGGAAATGGACAGCTCATGGTGCTGAGAGTAGGCATAATTCATTTTAATTACACTTCACTAACAACAAGAGAGCTTTGTGTTTGAGCCTATTTCTTTATATTTAAGAGATAATAGGTAAGCCTACCTGTTTGACATACGAAATTAGGTTGTTATATCCATAGATTTTGTCGGTCAATTTCTCAAACTTTCATGCACTCTTTAAATAGCCTACCTCCATGTCAGTGGAGGTCTGTTAAGTTAAAGGGTACGCCATAGGCCTAAAAGCACAGGCTTACCGCTTGATTTTGAAGAAAATAAAACGGCTCCGATTATATAAAGTGATCAATAACAGTCCGCGGCGCTTTATACTAGAAACAAGCTGTAAAATACCCCGGATATCATTATCATTGTTTCATATATCAACCTTCTATAGCTTAGGAGACAACATATTTTACTTTGCTTGGGATGTAATATAATTCTGCCACTATCAATTGATTAAGCTATTCACTTTCTGTACAGTAGAAGATGTTTAAACCCAGACTGCTGTCATTTCGCCAGTCATTAGTGTGGTATTAAAACATATTCTGCTAATATGTAAAATGACCTAGAATTGCATGACATTTTTATAAAAGGATATTTTCTTCAGACCTGCAAATACTGTGATATAAGAATGCAACGCTTCGACAAGCTCTTTCCATCCCTACTCGTGTCCACGCTGTGAACCCACAACCTTCTGGCCCGCATCTCTGTGCACTATCAACATTCCTGCGTTGTCATGTAATGCTTGCAGTACGAAGAACAGTTTCTAAAACTGTATATCTAAGGCTCTGGTCTGTCAAACAAGTGAGGGTAAACGATAGACATGTTCTCTGCATTCCACTTTGTTTTAATTATTATTTTCGGTATAGGGGAGGGTATAGTTATGGTTTTTTTTCGAGCGTTCAGGGAGGGTTTAAGTAAAATGTATTTTGCTGAAGGGAGGACCATCCATTTTCATTTCAAAGAAATCCGATTTTCTCCATGTAACCCTTATTATAAATAACGTTCACTCCCTAAAGTGTCAGAGTGTAGATACAAATATTTATGAACAATAGTACAAATATTTTATGAACAATAGTACAACATTGTCTGTCGGGAACGGAATGGGACAAAAAACGCCCCTGGACTTTGATACAGACGGTCCACCACAACCGGCTCACGGATACTCCACCATCCCAGCCCCACCCCGCCAAAGCAAGCACACACACCAACCCCTAATACTACCACTTAGCTGCATCACGGCTATTGTACACTCATGCAGTACTATTTTTAGAATGCTACAGAACACACATACACACTGTTCTAGAGTTCTACAGCTAATATTTTACATTTTATTCATTTTGCAGACGCTCTCATCCAGAGTAACAGTTAGTTAGTGCGGACATGTTCATACTTTTTTCGTACTGTGCTACAGATGTCTATGTCGTCCACTAATACAGGCCCAGTGCACCTACCTTTGTGGAATCATTTTGTTAAAATAAATGTAGATTTGTTTTATTTCTTAAAATATTTTTTAAATTCAGAATTTTCAGCACCCCTACTTCCAGAGGCTATGACCTCTGGGACAAGCTGGTGGCTCTGTGCATGTCAATCATGCCTCCCTACTTCTCACACCCCTGCTACTACTGATGCTCAAGCCAGTGGATGAGGTCTTGGAGGTGGGCCCAGGATAGAGCTTCCCAGGTCCTGCATAGAGATGATTTCCCATTCTGCACTGCAGCTCAGTGTGGGAGATGGGCTGGGGGCCGAGGCAGTGTTGGGGGTCGGTGAACAGGCAGTGCTGGGGCGCAGAGAACAAAACAAGGTGCTGACCCCATTCACTGGGGTTTGTGCCTTGAAAATAAAAAAGTAGAGGGCTATTTAGTGAACATATCAACACCATCCAAAACTATCCGTGAACAATATATCATACATCATTAACCGAGACTACAATGTTGCAAACATTTGAGCAGAGTTAATAGGCCTGCTCAAACGCTTGCAACATTTAAGCTAGCTGGACCTTGCTACCGAACATTGACTTCGGTGTTACCAAAGTGGAAAAATTGATGTTTTATCAAAAAGTTGTAAAGAGCTTCAGTTTAGTTGGTTGGCTTGCTTTCTCTGCACGTAGCTTGTACAAGTTGGCTAGCTATTGTTAGCAAACATGGCTAATCTTTGTGTATACAATATATAACAAAGTACCTCATCATCTGGTGAAAATGGCATGTTGTTCAAATCAAATCAACTTTTATTTGTCACATGCACCAAATACAACTGGTGTAGACTTTACTGAGAAATGCTTGCTTACGAGCCCTTCCCAAAAAATACAAAATTTTTAAATAAAATACTAACACAACAGGAATAAAATACACAAGAACGGAGCAATATACAGGAAGTACCAGATCAATGTGGAGCTATATACAGGAAGTACCAGTACCAGATCAATGTGGAGCTATATACAGGAAGTACCAGTACCAGATCAATGTGGAGCTATATACAGGGAGTACCAGTACCAGATCAATGTGGAGCTATATAGGGAGTACCAGTACCAGATCAATGTGCAGAGGTACAATTTATTTAAGGTAGATGTGTACATGGCGGCAGGTAGCCTAGCGGTTACAGCGTTGGGCCAGTAACCGAAAGGTCGCTGGTTTGAGTAGCCGACAAGGTGAAGACAAAATAAAACTGCCGATGTGTCCTTGAGCAATGTACTACTATAAGAATTTGTTCTTAACTGACTTGCCTAGTTAAAGATAGGTAAAAAAATAACATAAAGTCAATAGGCATCAGGATAGATAATAATAAGTGTAAAATCAAGAACAGCTTAGAAGCAGCAAATGTATGAGTGTAAAAGTGTGCGTTTAGTGTGTGGGTTTTGTATGTGAGTGTGTGTATATGGTTTTTATATAGAGTGCATTCGGAAAGTATTCAGACCCCTTGACTTTGTTACGTTACAGTCTTTTGCTCATCAATCTACACGCAATATCCCATGATGATGAAGCAAAAACTGTTTTTTGACATTTTTGTAAATGTATAAAAAATATAAAACTGGAATAACACAATTACTAAAAAATATAGATGTATGTATTTCATCAATTTTGGAATAAGGCTGTAACGTAACAAAATGTACGAAAAGTGAAGTGGTCTGAATACTTTTCCGAATGCACTGTATAGTCTAGTGACTGTACATTGAGTCAGTGCATATAGAGTTTTCCGTCTTCCCATGCTTTACGTGCCAAACAAGCAGTGTTGGAGAAGCTACTCAGAATATATAGTTTACCAAGCTACCAATTACTTCACAGAAGTTAAACTACACTAAAACTACACTAAGAAAAAAAAAAGTTACTTTGAAACTACTTCGTGAAAAAATATTATATGTATATCTGAAATGTCATAGACTACAAATTGCAAGAACAGATCATTTTAGGGTCATATGTTAACAGAATGTCTTATTTACTCTGTTAAAACACAAACACAATGATTTAAGTGAGAACAAGCAGTCTTTCCAACAGCATCTCCACTGCGGCCCTTGGGATATTTTCTTTGCCTTGACGAAATTGTCACGAACATGTGATTGGGTCGGACCCCAGCGTATCCGCATCAAGCCTTCATGAATTGGCCTTTACATGCTGGCCTGTATATAATGCATGGCTAGAACTCACGTCAGCCCTACGGTTGACCAATCACAGACGAAGGGGCGTAGACTTCGACTCCGGAAGTTCGACTTTCCTCAAGACAAAAATGACGTGTACACGAACAGCCCCTCCCCCCTCATAATATATGCTAGCTAACAATTTCAACTGTTTTGGATGAGAACACTAACCTTATCTAACTACACTTTCTGTCAACCCCAGATACTAGTAGGCACATTGAGCAGGCAGGTCATGTTAGCTAAATCAGCTTATCAAGTCAATGTCGAGTGACTTTCTCAACATCTATTACCGGAGTATGCGTTAGTCTGGTAGTGTTTCACAGTGAATCATGTTACAAAACAGGTCGGGCGGGACACAAGATGCTTGCAAATGGGTTTTGAGTTTTGGAATATTGACAAGTTGCATTTGGGATGCAAGTGCGCATTACAATTCTCACTTTGCCTAAAACATTGGCAGACTCGAGTGATCACTATCAAACACATCATCAAGTAGCCTCTCGATAAAGGCATAAGGGGTTAAGGGTTATTTCAACGTAACACTGTCGTAGGGTTGAATAGAGCGCAGCTGTTCTCCCAGTTTTATTCAAATATACATTTTATTGCACATATATATTTTTCTAAAATCACGTTGAATAGCATTTATCCAGATGTATTCTAAAATGGTTAAGAAGTTGCCAAGTTCATGTGCTGATTTTCTTTTTCATCTTTGTGAATGAAAACTCGCATAAGTGTCTTTTGACAGCCTGGTCTCAGAGAAACACGTATTATATTAATTTAAAATGATATGTTACTTTACATTATGTTACATAACATAGTCATTGTAAATCCGGAACACTGAAATTAGTATGATATATTACGTTTGGTATGGAAAGTAGGTTACTTAAGACAAAGCCGTAAGAAGGGTATAACGCAAATGTCTAGCAACCCAAACGTTACATGTTCAAATCTTATCAAGGACAACTTTAGCATTTTAGCTAATAAACAACTTTGAAAATGACTTACTACTTTTTAGTTAGTTTGCAACTACACGTTAGCTAACCCTTCCCCTAACCCTAAACCTTTAATATAACTCCTAATCCTAACCTTAACCCTAACCTAACATAGCATATCATACTAAACGGGTCAAATGCAATCAAGACGTAGGATACTATACATCCTACAATTAGTATTATAGTGTACGACCGCTATTACATTGGTAGGCTAATGTAATGTAACTTAATGTAAAGTAACATATCATACTACCCTGAACGCAACAAGTGTTGGTCCCATGTTTCATGAGCTGAAATAAAAATATAAGCATAAAACGCTTATTTCTTTCAAATTTTGTGCAAAAAATGTGTTTACATCCTGTTAGTGAGCATTTCTCCTTTCCCAAAATAATCCATCCACCTAACAGGTGTGGCATATCAATAAGTTGATTAAAAAGCATGATCGTTACATAGGTGCACCTTGTACTGGAGACAATAAAAGGGCACTACACAATGCCACAGATGTCACAAGTGTTGAAGAAGTATGCAGGAATGTCCACCAGAGCTGTTGCTAGAGTTAATTTCTCTACCATAAGCTGCCTCCAACATCGTTTTAGAGAATTTGCCAGTACGTCCAACCGGCCTCACAACCGCAGAACATGTGTAACCACGCCAGCCCAGGACCCCCACATCCGGCTTCTTCACTTGCGGGATCTTCTGTGACCAGCCACCCGGACAGCTGATGAAACTGTGAAACCAAGAATTTCTGCACAAGCTCATTTGCGTGCTCGTCGTCTTCACCAGGGTCTTGACCTGGCTGCAATCATAACCACCAACTTCAGTGGGCAAATGCTCACCTTCAATGACCACTGGCACCATGGACAAGTGTTCTCTTCACAGATGAATAATGGTTTCCACTTTCCCGGGCAGATGGCAGACAGCGTGTATGGCGTCGTGTGAGCAGTGGTGGACCCAATTGTCAAACTTGAGTAAAAATAAAGATACCTTAATAGAAAATGACTCAAGTAGGCCTACAGGTGAAAGTCATCCAGTAAAATACTACTTTAAATATACTTAAGCATCAAAAGTAGAAGTAAAAGTGTAAATCATTTCAAATTCCTTATATTAAGCAAAGCAGACGGCTCTATTTTCTTGTTTTTAAAATGTACGGTTAGTCAGGGGCTCCAACACTCAGACATCATTTACAAAAGATGAATTTGTGTTCAGTGAGTCCACCAGACCAGAGGCAGTAGGGATGACCACATGTTCTCTTGATAAGTGTGTGAATTTCACAATTTTCCTGTCCTGCTAAGCATTCAAAATATTATTTTGGTTGTCAGGGAAAATGTATGGAGTAAAAAGTATATTATTTTCTTTAGGAATGTAGTGAAGTAAAAAATAAAAGTTGTCAAAAATATAAATAGTAAAGTAAAGTACAGATACACAAAAAAACTACTTAAGTAGTACTTTAAAGTATTTTTACTTAAGTACTTTATACCACTGCGTGTGGGCGAGCAGTATGCTTATTTCAGTGTTGTGAACATAGTGCCCCATGGTGGCGGTGGGGTTATGGTATGGGCAGGCATAAGCTACGGACAACGAACACAATTGCATTTTATTGATGGCCATTTGAATGCACAGAGATACCGTGACGAGATCCTGAGGCCCATTGTCGAATGAATTTATTTCAATTTACTGATATCCTTATGAACTGTAACTCAGTAAAATCTTAGAAATCTTGCATGTTGCGTTTATATTTTTGTTCAGTGTAGATGAAGTTGTACATTTTATGGTCAAATATCATATGTTTTGCTCTGAGACCAGGTTGCTTTTGCGTGACAGGTGACTAAGGGAGGGAAGGGTCGGGCGTGGTGTGAGATGTAATGAATTGTTACACGCAATAGTGGAAAACGTTTAGCAGATGATAACCCATTTGAGTTCCTGTGTCAAATTAAATTATTGATGCTATTCACTGGTATACTGACATCTTGACTGATAAACATTTTGATGAAGCACACATTATAATATTTAAAAGTGGGACTTGGAAACATGTTCAAACAACACCAGAGTTAGAAATCCCAAGAAAAGAACCCACTGGGCACAAAGTGGTTGAATCAACATTGTTTCAATGCAATTTGTCATGGTATTGTGATGTGGAATCTATGTGGAAAATACATTGGATTTGCAAAAAGTCATCAAACTTCATAAACTGTTGTTTTGAGGGTACATTTTCTATCACAAGAAGATGTCATCGTGGTAACCAATTTTCAACCTAGGCAAACCTTGTATAACATACACTATACGAGGGCTGCCCAACCCTCTTCCTGGAGATTTCAGTCCAACCCTCGTTTAGAGTGTCTGATTCAGCTAGTTAAGGTCTTGATGAGCAAGGTAACAAGTAGAATCAGCTGCGTTAAGTTAGGGTTGGGCAGCGCAGCACTATGTAGACAAAAGTATGTGGACACCCCTTAAAACGTTCCTGACACGTGTATAAAATCGAGCACACAGCCACGCAGTCTCCAAAGACAAACATTGGCAGTAGAATGGCCTTACTGAAGAGCTCAGTGATTTTAAAAGTGGCACCGTCATAGGATGCCACCTTTCAGTTCGTCAAATTTCTGCCCTGCTAGAGTTTCCCAGGTCAACTGTAAGTGCTTTTATTGTGAAATGGAAACGTCTAGAAGCAACAACGGCTCAGCCGTGAAGTGGTAGGCCACACAAACTCGCCGAGTGCTGAAGCGAGTAGTGTGTAAAAATCGCCTGTCCTCGGTTGCAAAACTCACTACAGAGTTCCAAACTGCCTCTGGAAGCAACGTCAGCACAATAACTGTTCGTCGGGAGCTTCATGAAATGGGTTTCCATGTCCGAGCAGCTGCACACAAGCCTAAGATCACCGTGCGCAATGCCAAGCATCGGCTGCAGTGGTGTAAATCTCGCCGCCATTGGACTCTGGAGCAGTGGAAACGCGTTCTCTGGAGAATCGCGCTTTACCATCTGGCATTCCGACGGACTAATCTGGGTTTGGCGGATGCCAGGAGAATGCTACCTGCCACAATGCATAGTGCCAACTGTAAAGTTTGGTGGAGGAGGAATAATGGTCTGGGGATGTTTTTCATGGTTCAGGCTAGGACTCTTAGTTCCAGTGAAGGGAAATCTTAACGCTACAACATACAATGACATTCTAGATGATTCTGTGTTTCCAACTTTGTGGCAACAGTTTGGGGAAGGCCCTTTCCTGTTTCAGTATGACAATGCCCCCGTGCACAAAGCGAGGTCCATACGAGATCGGTGTGAAAGAACTTGAATGGCCTGCACAGAGCCCTGACCTCAACATCATTGAACTGAATTGGAGGAATTGGAACGCCGACTGTGAGCCAGGCATAATCGCCCAACATCAGTGCCCGACCTCACTAATGCTCTTGTGGCTGAATGGAAGCAAGTCCCCGCTGCAATGTTCCAACATCTAGTGGAAAACCTTCCCAGAACAATGGAGGCTGTTATAGCAGCAACGAGGGGATCAACTTCATATTAATACAGTACTTTTGGTCATGTAGTATATATTGAATTTGTACAACGTCAGATTTTCAACGTTATATCCACTTTCAGAAGAAAAAACAATAAGCTTGGCAGCACCTCTTACTGGAGAGTTCTGTCCCACTGACTTAGCCTGGCTTTAATTCCAGTTTCTCTACAAATTAATAATTGATATGTTGAATTCACGTCTCCATCTCAACCAAAAAATCTAACTAAAAACCACAGGACTAAATCAAATCAAACGTTAAATGCACTTAAATAAAGTCTGATATGATTCAGTCCTATTCTTTAAATGATGATATTTGGTTGCGTTCTCAACGTTAAGGCTATCTTGCAAATAGTATTTCTTCAACATTAAAATAATTAGCACATCCATGGCCACATTTTGTGGTTACTGTTACCATCCATTTCTTATTACGTAATCATAGAACGCCAGTATGTTAGCATGAAAAGGTTGCAGGTCTGTGGAAATCTTCACAATTGTTATAATAATATATGTACAGAATCTCAAACAGCATTGATCACTTTTAATGTAATCTCAACTGTAATCCAAGCCATTTTGGTTGTGCTATTAGATGAAGTAAAGTGATGATACGTTAAGTTGTTGTATAAATACAAAATATCCGACATTGTATTCCCATTTGAACCTTGGAGTATATTCTATCAGATCCGCTCTCGACAACAACACATAGCGGTTGTTTTGGTGGCGTCTGAGGTGGAACTGCGTTAGAGCTGTCAAATCCACAAGCAGCTCCCGCCAGTATACCTAAAGCGGACAGTGCCATTGGCTGCACAGAGTCACGTTAAGATAAATCCCCTGCAGCCTTGTTTATAGCCCACTGGGCACACAATGGTTGAATCAACCTTGTTTCCAAGTCATTTCAATGAAAGGACGTTGAACCAACGTCAGGGAAGGAGGCATGGGTAGGCCTGGGTGGACACCCCACCCACCAATTAATTGAGCAACGCCCCTGAGCAACGTGGAGTAGACATTGAATTGACGTCTTTTTCCCTGCGTCAAGTTCGCACACTGGAATGTGAGATGTAATCTACACCTTGATTAAACTGATAGAAATCCTCATTATCTAGTTTAATGATTTTCAATGAATATATTTCAATATATTATTTCTATATAGCCTACACTTTTTCGTTCTGAACTTCTAACACGAGTGGGGCGGGTGTTGCTTCGAGACAATGACCACAGGAGCAGCTCTAAAGCAGTTGCATCGCTGACAACGTCAAAGCACCAACTTTGCGGGTGTCGGCTATCGCTGGTTAATGCTGATCTAAACCTTTGTTTTGCTTTAAATGGTTGAAAGCGCAGCGATAACACATGCTGATGACAACTAAACCAAAAATCAGGACATTGTTTTTTCATTGGAATATAGTTGGTTGAAAGAATAGTGATAACACAAACTTCTGTCTGTCTTCTTGAGTGGGTGAATAAAGGTTGAAATATCATTGATCAACCAAGTATTACCCAGAGAAAAAGAGATAGGAGGAGCAGAAACTAGAGAGGGATAGCAGGAGAGAGAGAAAAAGAGATAGCAGGAGAGAGAGAAAAAGAGGGAGAGGGAAACTAGAGCGGGAGAGGGAGACTAGAGAGGGAGAGGGAGACTAGAGAGAGAGACTAGAGAGAGAGGGAGACTAGAGAGGGAGAGGGAGAGGGAGACTAGAGAGGGAGAGAGATAGGGAGACTAGAGAGGGAGAGGGAGACTAGAGAGGGAGACTAGAGAGGGAGAGAGAGAGGGAGACTAGAGAGGGAGAGAGAGAGACTAGAGAGGGAGACTAGAGAGAGAGGGAGACTAGAGAGGGAGAGGGAGACTAGAGAGGGAGACTAGAGAGGGAGAGGGAGACTAGAGAGGGAGAGAGAGAGGGAGACTAGAGAGGGAGAGAGAGAGACTAGAGAGGGAGAGGGAGACTAGAGAGGGAGACTAGAGAGGGAGAGAGAGAGGGAGACTAGAGAGGGAGACTAGAGAGGGAGAGGGAGACTAGAGAGGGAGAGAGAGGGAGACTAGAGAGGGAGACTAGAGAGAGAGGGAGACTAGAGAGGGAGACTAGAGAGGGAGACTAGAGAGGGAGAGGGAGACTAGAGAGGGAGAGGGAGACTAGAGAGGGAGAGGGAGACTAGAGAGGGAGACTAGAGAGGGAGAGGGAGACTAGAGAGGGAGACTAGAGAGGGAGACTAGAGAGGGAGAGGGAGACTAGAGAGGGAGAGGGAGACTAGAGAGAGAGACTAGAGAGGGAGACTAGAGAGGGAGAGGGAGACTAGAGAGGGAGACTAGAGAGGGAGACTAGAGAGGGAGAGGGAGACTAGAGAGGGAGACTAGAGAGGGAGAGGGAGACTAGAGAGGGAGACTAGAGAGGGAGACTAGAGAGGGAGAGGGAGACTAGAGAGGGAGACTAGAGAGGGAGAGGGAGACTAGAGAGGGAGAGGGAGACTAGAGAGGGAGACTAGAGAGGGAGAGGGAGACTAGAGAGGGAGAGGGAGACTAGAGAGGGAGAGGGAGACTAGAGAGGGAGAGGGAAAGGCGGAAAAAGAAAAAAAGCCTTTTGGAATTCTCATTAATTCAGCATGCACTTCCCTTTTACTTTTTTAGAACCCGCCCCCCTTTCATTATCAGCAGAAGCCATATAAAATGCAGCCTGTTGGTGTTGTTTTTGAGTTCCACTGACACACCACACCACATCCCTTCTCAGAGAAGACCACCATAGGCCCAGGCTGCAGCCAAGATGAGAGAGTTCAAGAGCAAGGATTTCTGGAGGGCCATACTGGCCGAGTTCGTGGGGATGACCATGTTCATATTCCTCAGCATCTCAGCTGCCATTGGGAACTCAAACAACATTGCTCCTGACCAGGAGGTCAAGGTTTCTCTGACCTTTGGTCTGGCCATTGCTACGCTGGCCCAGAGTTTAGGCCACATCAGTGGAGCCCACCTGAACCCAGCAGTGACACTGGGCATGCTGGCCAGCTGCCAGATCAGTGTGTTCAAGGGGATGATGTACATCGTGGCTCAAATGCTGGGCTCTGCCTTGGCCAGTGGTATTGTCTGTGGAACCCGGCCAGAGGGAAATGCTGCTCTGGGGGTCAACGCTGTGAGTGGCTTTTTGGTTAATGTTTTATATAATGCAAATGTGGATATATGTGGTTTATGTGTGTCCTTTTCAATTGAACAATTTAATGCTTTCAATTCCATTTTATGGGAAGTGTTTGAACTTAAGTGTAATTTCTTGATAAATTAATATTGCATGTCATAGTCGTTGGCAAACAGTAATGCACACGAACCTGCATGCACTGCATTGATAAAAGAGTTGACTTAACTAAGTTTAATTAGGTCTAGACTCCAAATACATTTAAGGGACTCAATTCTTGGTTGATTAGAGTGTGCTTGGATGCACCAGTTGACAAACGGAATCATGTGATGTTTTTTATGACCACACTAACTCATACTCAGCGTAGTCTGCTGTCCTCTAGCGAATATAGGGTGTACTGCTTTCCCATGGCAGCAAAACCACTCACCCGCCTCCCATAGACACCAATGTATAATATATATGTATTTAATATCTATTTGCATTAAGTAAGTCATTCAAATGTATCTATGTTGGGCATTAGCAAAGTCTGTGAGAATATTATCAGTGATCAACATTTATTTGAATCACGTAAAATTACAATGAACTAAGACTTGTTCAGACTTTGCCAAATGATAGTTAGAAGTACAGTTTAAAGTACATTTTTCCTTCTCATAGTCCACTTCAACAGTGAAGCTTTTGCTTTGCCAGTTATTTACAATAGGACATGGTAGAAAAATATAACGCTGATACACACCGACAAATAGTTTTTGTTTGGTTCCCCCTTCCTCCCCCCTCATAGCTAAACGGTGTCACTGCCAGCCAAGGCGTTGGCATCGAGCTCCTGGCTACCTTCCAGCTGGTCCTGTGTGTCATAGCTGTCACTGATAAAAGGCGGCGTGACGTCACCGGCTCTGCCCCCCTGGCCATCGGGCTCTCTGTTGCTCTGGGACACTTGGCAGCCGTAAGTAACTTAGAGCAGTTTGTAGCAAGTTATTTCCTCTAAAACATGCATCTGATTCACAAAGCATAGATTTAGTATTATTATGATGAAATTAATTTACCCCTTAAACCTACAACCATGTCAGAAACAGTTTAAAATAATAATTTAAACTGATTTCACTTCAGATCCCTCATATTGTCTTAATACATTTCTCTGTTCTTGTTGTTGTTTTGTGCAGATCAGCTACACAGGCTGCGGTATCAACCCTGCCCGATCCTTTGGACCAGCTTTGATCATGAATGATTATACAAACCACTGGGTAAATTGGAGTGGAGTGGAGAGGGTGTGGGCAGGAGTGTTGGCAGATCCCTTGCATTTAGCGTGACATCGATGTCGCGGACAGTAAATTCAATAACCCTCTAAAATGATTACCAAAGCTGAGCTACTTTCAATAAAGAAGTTACTGAGTGACAGCATCTCTATTGTTTCATTGTAAAGTCCAAGATAAAGTAAAAACATTAAGTTAATGTTAACCCTGTAATATTTGTCTTCAATCCGTTCATCCATTGATTAACAAATTGACTTATTTGCACAATGGCAGGTGTACTGGGTGGGGCCAATGTGCGGAGGTGTGGCAGCTGCTCTGGTCTATGACTTCCTCCTGTACCCCAAGTTTGATGACTTCCCTGAACGCATGAAGGTCCTGGTCAGTGGCCCTGTGGGAGACTATGATGTCAATGGAGAGGAAACCGCAGCAGTAGAAATGTCATCAAAGTAGTATTGTGAGAGCAACGCCATTGAGTGTATAAGTACTTTAGATATCTACCAATACTCCTGTGAAGAACACATGTACATTTCCTTTAGAATGGCAGCAGTTAAGTTGTTATTTCAAAATACTGATCAAGAATTTGAAAGAAAAGCAGTATTTGTATTTTGTTCTGGAGTATTAGTAGACCTGTCTCATTGAAAATCACAACATTAGTGTCCAAACTCACTTAAGTAGCCTATTCACTTTACAAGAGCTGTTGGAACATCTTGCTTTTTATAAAGAATTATCCAATATCAGTATTCTATGTACCGTATAGAGCCATTTGTTTTTGTATATATTATATGTACCTGTTTTATTTCTTGATGTATAGTATAAAGTATGTATTTCTGTGTGCACTCTTGACTTGTCTTTCACTTTTGTAAGTAAATAGAACACCAGATGTTCCCCTCCTGGCATTTTTTCTCTTCATAAACTTTATCCAGTCGATATTCAAACAGTACCCTTTTCATGTTGGGACTAGCCAAATCCATAGAAGACCGTTAATTTGGCAAACACATAACAAATTTAGATGTTTCTTAGAGGGTGTGGGCCGGGGAGAGATCTTGAGATCCAGATAAATATATTTTCACTATCAAAACTTGACTACAGCAACAACTGTGTTCAGGTTCAGAACCAGTAGCCGCATAGTCATCGCCATGAATACATTTACTGGACAAATATGAGTAACTCAGACCAAAAAATAAAAACAGAGTGTGTAAGAGAATATGGGGTTCAAAACAACTATTTGAGTGTAAAGTTATTACATTTTTGATGAAAAGGAAATCTGAGGCTCTCATTCTAACCTTGAGCAATGAGTATCTTAACCTCTCCGACCTGTCTGATGTTTGACACACAGAAAAGGATGGATTGTCTGGCGTTATTGTCAGGATTTAACAACTACACACTTCACAGCTTCACATCAATGAGTTTGACTTCAATGCAAACATCTCTGCGTGAGACCTACTCAAAACAAAGTTAATAATATCGGATGGAACAATAACCAGATTTTTTTGGGCTACCAAGTTCAGCATTTGTGATATCTCGTTATCATAGTTACCAAAGCACCTGTTTATGGTTGGCTAGAGAGAAAGAGAATAGTGATGGATGTACTGCTTACAGTGGAACAACAGATAAACCATTTTAAATCAATTCAATTAACTTTAATTCAATATCATTAATCGAAATATAACTAAATAGAATGATTGGCTTTATCATAATGAGAGGAAGGGGAAAGCCATTATCATTACACATACTGTAATTACATTACATTACAGTTCCATTATCATTATACATACTGATAATGACTCTCAGTTCCATTATCATTACACATACTGTAATTACATTACAATACAGTTCCATTATCATTACTCATAAGTCATTGGATGAAGGGAGGATTTTTAAAAGGCCAGACGCTTGGTCTGAACCTTAACATGCATCACTGGATTTGGAATCATAAGGACCTTATCTTTCATATCATATTTAGAAATGATTTTCTAAAAGGTTCAATTGATATACAAACTCGATTCATCTCTAAATATCAAGAGTGGGGAGTTTATATTCATGAGATCCCTCTGACTGACAGCTCTTTGAAACACCCTTGTGGTCGTTGCCAGGTAACAAGGGGAAAAAATGGGCCACATGTAATAGATGACAAGTTCAAAAAGGGGCCACGTCATTCCGAGCCTAAAATGACTGAACAAAAATATAAACGCAACATGTCAAATGTTGGTCCCATGTCTCCTGAGCTGAAATAAAATATCCCAGAAATACGCACAAAAAGTTTATTCCTCTCAAATTTTGGGCACAAATTTGTTTACATCCCTGTTAGTGAGCATTTCTACTTGGCCAAGATAATCCATCCACCTGACAGTTGCATATCAAGAAGCTGATTAAACAGCATGATCATTACACAGGTGCACCTTGTGCTGGGGATAATAATAGGACACTCTAAAATGTGCAGTTTTGTCACACAACACAATGCCACAGATTGTGTAATTGTTATGCTGACTGCAGGAATGCCCACCAGCATTGTTTCCAGAGAATTTAATGTTAATTTCTCTAACATAAGCCGCCTCCAACGCCATTTTAGAGAATTTGGCAGAACGTCCAACCGGCCTCACAACCGCAGACCTTGTGTAACCACGCCAGCCCAGGACCTCCACGAATCTGGATCCTTCACCTATCGGATCATTTGAGACCAGCCACCTGGACAGCTGATAAAGCTGATGAGTATTTATGTCTGTAATAAAGTCATTTTGTAGGGAAAAACTAATTTTGATTGGCTGGGCCTGGCTCCCCAGTGGGTGGGCCTGTGCCCTTCCAGGCCCACCCATGGCTGTGCCCCTGCCCAGTCAAGTGAAATCCATAGATTAGTGCCTCATTTATTTATTTCAATTGACTGATTAACTTATATGAACTGTAACTCAGTAAAATAGTTTTTCCATGTTGCATTTATATTTTTGTTCAGTATAGTATACCTAACCCATTTTATATTTCTGTTCAGTATAGTATACCTAACCCATTTTATATTTTTGTTCAGTATAGTATACCTAACCCATTTTATATTTCTGTTCAGTATAGTATACCTAACCCATTTTATATTTCTGTTCAGTATAGTATACCTAACCCATTTTATATTTTTGTTCAGTATAGTATACCTAACCCATTTTATATTTCTGTTCAGTATAGTATACCTAACCCATTTTATATTTCTGTTCAGTATAGTATACCTAACCCATTTTATATTTCTGTTCAGTATAGTATACCTAACCCATTTTATATTTCTGTTCAGTATAGTATACCTAACCCATTTTATATTTCTGTTCAGTATAGTATACCTAACCCATTTTATATTTCTGTTCAGTATAGTATACCTAACCCATTTTATATTTCTGTTCAGTATAGCATACCTAACCCATTTTATGCATTGGTGACTCTGCATTAGCATTATAAATGACTATGTTAAGAATTGTATTGATCAGACATTTATTTGATCATTTACAATACGCTACCTGCCTCAATGTTGGTTCGGGCTAGGCCTCTTAGTTCCAGCGAAGGGAAATCTTAACACTACAGCATACAATGACATTCTAGACGATTCAGTGCTTCCATCTTTGTGGCAACAGTTTAGGGAAGGCCCTTTCCTGTTTCACCATAACAAATAGTTTGTCGAGATTAGTGTGGAAAAACTTCACTGGTCTGCGCAGAGCCCTGACCTCAACCCCATCTAACACCTTTGGGATGAATTGGAACGGCGACTGCGAGCCAGGACTAATCGCCCAACATCAGTTCCAGACCTCACTAATAAGACCCCACAGCAATGTTCCAACATCTAGTGGAAAGCCTTCCCAGAAGAGTTGAGGCTGTTATAGCAGCAAAGGGAATGAGATGTTTGACGAACAGGTGTCCACATACTTTTGGTCTTGTAGTGTGTGTACAGTGCAGTGTCCCTCAAGGCAGTTGCCTTCCATTGTTACTCTTCTCCATCTATTTTTACAAATGCTTTGCCACTGGTCTTACACAAAGCTAGAATGACTATGTATGCAGACGATTCCACACTCTACATAGCAGCACCCAAACCCAGTGAAATCCCTGACATTCTATATAAGGAGTTACAGTGTGTATCAGAATGTGTGATTAACAATAAACTGGTCTTGAATACAGCTAAAACCTAAAAGCATTGTCTTATGTTCAAAACATTCTCTAAGACCTACATTTTAACTGGAGTTGTGAATAAAGGGTGTGACCATTGAACAAGTTGAGGAAGATAAACTCCTAGGTATAACATTGGATGGCCATTTATCACGGTCAAATCATATTGACAAAGTTGTTGTGAAGATGGGGAGGGGTATGTCTGTTTATATAAATATGTTCTGCGTTTTTGACACAAATCAACCGTACTAGTAAATTCAGGCTCTGGTCTTGTCCCATCTTGATTACTGTCCAGTAATATGGTCAAGTGCAGCAAAGAAAGACCTGGAAAAGCTGCAAAACCACCACATTGAATGAGCCTGCAGATACAGAAGGAGCTCAGAGAAAATGTAAGACTGAAAACAAGAAAGAGACATTCCAACGAAATAAAAATATACATGTTCACGCTGTTGAGCAAGAGAACACAGAGGTGAATGACTCATCAGACAAGGAAGTCACAGTGAATATGCTGACTGTTGCTGGCTACTATGTCTCTCCCTTACTAGAGGGGCAGCCGGTTCGTATGAAAATTGACACAGGGGCAGTTGTATCTCTCGTGTCAGACACAGTCTACAAAAAGACACCTTCCACTTCAGGCAGCAAACATTGTGTTAAGGATTTAAACAGGTGAATCGGTCGCTGTGAGAGGCATCACTGAGGTCATAGTTCAGTTAAACGGACAAACTGAAAAGCTGCCACTCTACGTCGTGAAAGGAGACTACCCATTACTACTGGGGCGTTCGTGGCTGGAGAAAATCACACTGGACTGGCCATCAGTGCTTACAATGACACATAGGCCACAGGCCACAGGATACACAGGCCTACCCGCCATCTTAAAGAAACATGGAGAAGCCTTTATTGGAGTGCTGGGTAGCATGAAATCAGTGGAGGCTGGTGGGAGGATCTATAGGAGGATGGGCTCATTATAATGGTTGGAATGGAACCAAACACATGGAAATCATGTTTGACTCTGTTCTGTTTATACCATTCCAGACATTCCAGTGAGCCTGTCTTCCTATAGCTCCTCCCACCAGCCTTCACTGCATAAGATGCATGACATCGAAGCTTAGCATTAAGCCAGACAGCAAACCAAAGTTTTTGAAAGCACAACCTGTACCTTATGCCATCAGACCAAAAGTCAAGGCTGATTTGGAGGCTTTAGTTGGTCAGTGTGAGTGAATGTGCTACACCAGTTGTAACAATCCTTAAGAAGGATGGTGGAATCACTATAAAGTCACAGTTAACCCTGTGTTGCCCGCTGAGCAGTATCCGCTAACCACACATCGACAACCTTTTTGCTGGGGGATCAAAAGTTCTGCGAAATCGACCTCGGCCCAGCCTACTTGCAGATGCACGTGGATGCAAAGTCAAAGCAGCTGCTGACCGTCATGACACACAAGGCTCTTCAGGTACTGTTGTCTACAGTTTGGAATAACAAGTGCTTCAGCGCTGTTCCAGAGGGCGATAGACCAGATCTTGAGTGGATTGCCAGGAGTACAATCTTATCTGGATGGCTTCCTCATTACTGGGAAGGAAGAAGAGGACCATCTCCGGAACTTGGATACGACCTTTGAGATATTGAAGGACAAATGTGCATTCTTCCAGTCATCGGTTGAATTCCACAGACATGTCATCGACGCCAAGGGCCTTCACAAAGCTCTTTACAAGGTCAAGGCTATCTTGCATACCCCAGGTCCTCAGAACGTGAGCAAGCTACATTTCTTTCTGGGGTTACTGAATGACTATGGAAGCTTTATTCCGAGTTTAACAACTAAGCTGAATCCTCTGCATCCTTTCCTTTGTCAGGACAAAACAAATGGACAGAACAATGCGAGGAAGCATTCATGAAAACCAGGGAAACACTCCTGAAATCTGAGACACTGATGCACTTCGACCCAAATAGCTCGTGAGGCTACTCCATATGGTGTGGGAGCAATCCTGTCCCATATCATGCCTTCCAGTGAAGAGAAGCTGGTCGCTTTCGCATCAAGGACATTGAACAAAGCAGAAAGTAACTACGAACAGAACAGAACGAGAAGCCCTACGCATAGTTTTTGGAGAGTGTAAGTTTCACAAGTGTCTACATGGGAGGAAGTTCACCCTTCTTACAGATCATCGTCTGCTGACAAGCATCTTTGGACCGCATACTGGGATTCTGTCACTTGCTGCAAGCAGAATGCAAAGGTGAGCTTTGCTGTCAGTGGATAAACCGGAGTCACACCAAGTAGACATCTTCTACTTGCACCAGTCACTGCACCAAACACTAGATATGACCCGGTGTTATCTGAAGTGATAGACATCATCATCAAAGGTGAAGCCACAGGAGACGCTCTAAAACTGAAACGTTCCCTTTCCAGGAGAACTGAGCTGTCAGTACAGTTTGGTTGTCTGCTGCGGGGGAGAAAGGTTATCATTCCACCTTTGCTGAAGAAACCAGCGTTGCAACGTCTACACTCAGGTCACTGAGGAATGGTTCGCATGAAGGACATCGCACAAAGCTACTTCTGGTGCCCTGGATTGGATGGAAGCAATGAGAAAAAGCGAAAACATGTTCCTCATGTCAGAAGAACTACCTCATCAGACCAAAGTGGTCCTGTGTCCTACACTGTTTAGACTGCAAAAGACGTCTTCTGGAAAAGGCACACAGATCAGTTACTGTTCAGTAAACCTACACTGACAGAACCACTAGTTACTGGGTGAGACCCTGACCCAGTAGTTGTCACCTAGGGGCTCACCGTCACGTTCTCATGACTGTTGTTCATAATGGGGACCATTTTAAGTAAGAGGGGAGGATTATGGTTATGACATATAACAATAGCGAATGATGATGTAAATCTGATAGCTAGCTAGTTGGCTATGCTGTCAAAACAAATGATTTGTTTTACTTTATTTGAGTTTGTTCTGCTGCTGAAATCTGGTTTTTACCAACAAACACTTAAATGGCCCCCTTCTGCCAATAACAGTGAGAGACACACATGACAGTTCCAATTCAAAAGGAGCTAACCAGTATTCAAATTCCCAACAGACCAACTTCTTGAATGCACTACTCCAGCCATTAAACTCTGCTCCCCAAAACATTTTTTTTTTTTTACCCTTTAGTGTGTCTACTTGGGATATCACTTGTCCTCCAGCGATTAAAAAAATATATATACATATTTGTTTTTACTGTTTGTACTGATATATATTTTAAAACATGTTTCACAAAACATTTCAAAATACATTTTTAAATATATTTACCAAATAATATATGTGCAAATATATTTAAAAATTAATGTATTTTGAAATACATTAAATACATTTTCTGATGCATTTTACATATATTGTGATATAAAATAAATTATTTGGCCAATTTTTATATTTCACATGTATCTAAAATATATATTTTTATGTTGTTGTTTTTTTTTATGGGTAGTGCTCCAATATAAGATTTAGTTAGATAATCGATAAGATGTGCGGTCTTAATTATATTTCTCATAATCATACAGCAGTGCAGAAGTTCGCAGTATATATAACAGAGTGAAAACTTAGTGAATGAAGCCAGGCTAGCTAGCCTGTTTTGCATTTTAGCCTTTAAGACAAAATGGTGGCCACAATTATTTATATTTTTATAATACACGTTTTTAGCTCCTAACGGTTTTAATTGCACAAACTAAGGCTCACATTATTTGTATTTTCATGTGTACATATGAGAAACGCCCATAATATGTATTTTAACCAGTAGTTGACTGGCGAATGCTAACCGCTAACTAGCTTAGCATTAGGTTCTAGCTACAGTAGCCTTCCAATTCGCCCTAGCTCTTTTTAGCACCTGTTAGCTAGCCGTCTCTGGATTTTTGATACATTGAATATGGATGACTCTTCTATCATTTGTTTTAATAGTAGCCTAGATAAAGATAATTGTAGGTACTGTTGTAGCCTATGTAATACAACAGTGTTATTTTAGTGTCATCACTAAATACATGAATAGCTGAGAGATATATTATATAAGTACGTAATTGAGAAAGAGGTTAATGTATTTGTGAATGGGTTTTTAAATGAAATGAATGTTTAGTATATGTTTTATCCTGTTTCACAGTGTCCCACACCTGGGACCTGTTAGAGATCCAATGAAACAAGCTGTTTTAGCATCACCCAAAAAGCAACTAAATGTGTTTCCAGCGTTTCATTCTCATTTTATTCACAGTAAGCCTGTAGTAGAATGTAGAACCCTGCATTACCTCAACACCAGGTAAGGGAGAGTTGATTGGAACAGAGAGAAATAGAGGACTTGCAATCTCAATATATCTTTCCTCGATTCAGAGGAGTATGTAAGTAGGGGACAGTAATACCTTCGAGTGTATTCATGGAAATGGCCCTCCTTATCTCAATGAACTGCTCTGGGCATTGATTAGATCTGTCAGTTTGTATTGTCATCATATCGTTACCATAACATATGTTGAATAATGTTTGTGTTTGTCCTGCAGTATGTTTGTTTTTGATACATTTTACACCTAGGGTACTTAGATGTACATTTTCTCCTAATAATATTTTATTATTTGTTTTGTATAGAAATAAAGTCTGTTTTGTTATTAAAGAATATGTTTAAACATTTATAATAATGTATTTTAACTTTCCTGGACTGAAACGCTGCATGTCAGCCACAAATCCACAGCCACAGTGATGACGTTGAACCAACGTGGAAAACTCATTGGATTTGCAAAAAGTCACCAACTTAAGGGCATTTTGTATTTTACCTAACTTAAATCCAATGACATGGTGTCATTTCACATTGAATTCAGAGTAGTTGACAACTCAACCAAATGTAAATCAAAACTAGACGTTGAACTGCTGTCTTTGTCCAGTGGGTAGGGAGGTTTAATTTTTGTTATGGGTATTTAATGGTCCCTAGCCCACACCCTGGGCCTACGCTAATCATTGAGTAACGAGGAAATGTACATTATCTTTGCCTGTGGAGTCAATCTGAACAGATAGGAACATTGGACTGGAAGTAAAGACATCCAGATCCAGCCAGTACCCCAGTGAATATTATCTAGTAAGCTATTCTTGGCAGAAGCACCAATCAGAGGCAGGAAAAGCTCTGTGCTTGAAGGAACATCCTCTCTGACCACACCTATTATTTTGCTCTGTGTGCGGGGATCATTAACCTCTGTTTTCAACACGCAAGGCTCGGCAGAGGGTGGTACGCTCAGCCAAACGCACCACTGCCCTCCAGGACACTTACAACACCCGGTGTCGCAGGAAGGCCAAGAACATCAGGGAGCTCAGCCACCCAAGCCATGGCCTGTTCTCCCCACTTCCATCACTCAGACCAGGCAGTACAGGAGCGTCATTGTAAAAACTGTCAGACTGGCCAATAGCTTCTACCCCCAGACCATCAGGCTGCTGAATAGCCACCACTAGGCAGCTACCTGCTCCCCCTCTCCCCTGCTCCCCCTCTCCCCGGCTCCCACTCTCCCCCTCTCCTCCTCTCCCCCTCTTCTCTGCTCCCCCTCTCCCCCCTCCCCCTCTCCCGCCTCTCCCCCTCTCCTCCTACTCCCCCTCTCCCCCTCTCCCCCAATCCCCCTCTCCCCCCTCTCCCCCTGTTCCCCCTCTCCCCCCTCTCCACCTGCTCCCCCTCTCCCCCCTCTCCCCCTCTCCGTCTGCTCCCCCTCTTCCCCTGCTCCCCCTCTCCCCCTCTCCTCTCTCACCCCTCCCCCTCTCCCCCTCTTCTCTTGCTCCCCCTCTCCTCCTCTCCCCCTCTCCCCTCTCCCCCTCTCCCACTCTCCTCCTCTCCCCCTCTCCCCTCTCCCCCTCTCCCACTCTCCTCCTCTCCCCCTCTCCCACTCTCCTCCTCTCCCCCTCTCCCCCTCCTGCCCCCAGTTTTCCTAATATTATTCAATTTGAATACTGGTTAGCTCCTTTTGAATTGGAACTGTCACTTTTCCTAGTTTCATTCACTCTTTTTCACCTATGGTGTAAGAATGCTAGTGATATAATTTACACTACATGACCAAAAGTATGTGGACACCTGCTCGTCGAATATCTCATTTCAATATCATAGGCATTAATATGGAGTTGGTCCCCCCTTTGCTGTTATAACAGCCTCCACTCTTCTGGGAAGGTTTTCCACTAGATGTTGGAACATTGCTGCAGGGACTTGCTTCCATTCAGCCACAAGAGCATTAGTGAGGTTGGGCAATTAGGCCTGGCTCACAGTCAGAGTTCCAATTCATGCCAAAGGTGTTCGAAGGGGTTGAGGTCAGGGCTCTGTGCAGGCCAGTCAAATTCTTCCACACCGATCGCGACAAACCATTTCTATATGGACCTCGCATATAGAAATGGTTTGTCGCGATCGGTGTGGAAGAACTTGACTGGCCTGCACAGAGCCCTGACCTCAACCCCTTCGAACACCTTTGGGATGAATTGGAACTCTAATACTAATTGCCCAACATGCTGAAACAGGAAAGGGTCTTCCCCAAACTGTTGCCACAAAGTTAAAGGAACAGAATCTTCTAGAATGTCATTTTATGCTGTAACTTTAAGCTTTCCCTTCACTGGAACTAAGGGGCCTGAACCATGAAAAACAGCCCCAGACCATTATTCCTCCTCCACCAAACTTTACAGTTGACACTGTGCATTGGGGCAGGTAGCGTTCTCCTGGCATCCGCCAAACCTAGATTCGTCCATCGGACTGCCAGATGGTGAAGTGTGATTCATCACTTGCGTTTCCACTGCTTCAGAGTCTAATGTCGGCAAACTCTACACCACTCCAGTCGATGCTTACACGCTACAAGCTTCAGCACTCGGCGGCCCTGTTCTGTGAGCTTTTGTGGCCGACCACTTTGCGGCTGAGACGTTATTGCTCCTAGACGTTTCCACTTCACAGTTGACCGGGGCAGCTCTAGCAGGGCAGAAATTTGACGAAGTGACTTGTTGGAAAGGTGTCATCCTGACGTTGCCACGTTGAAAGTCACTGAGCTCTTCAGTAAGGCCATTCTACTGCCAATGTTTGTCTATGGATATTGCATGGCTGTGTGCTTGATTTTACACACCTGTCAGCAACGGGTGTGACTGAAATAGCCAAATCCGCTAATTTGAAGGGGTGTCCACATACTTTTGTATATATATGTATTACTGCAAGGAACAAATAACCAGTTGGTCGTGTTTCAACCACAAACAGACTCACATTTATGTTCAGCTTTAATCCTATAAAGACACACAGACACACACAGGTTGGAGATGTTCAATGTAAGTGTTCCAGCTAAATCTATTAGCTTCTCTGTAGTTATCAGGGTGGCCCATAGCAACAGATGCTTCCAGTAGAAGGTCTATTGTGTTCTTCCGCTCAACACAGGGGCCCCCCAGGGAACGGTCCTGTACCCCCAGGGAACGGTCCTGTCCCCCTTCCTGTTCACCCTCTACACCTCGGACTTCAGATATAACTCTGAAACATGCCACCTACAGAAGTTCTCGGATGACTCCGCAATTGTAGGGTGCATCAGGGGTGGGCAGGAGGAGGAGTACAGGAGCACAATCAGTGACTTTGTGTTGTGGTGTGAGCAGAACCACCTTCAGCTCAACATCAGCAAAACAAAGGAGATGGTGGTGGACTTCAGGAGAACCAAGGCCCAACTGACTGCAGTCCCTATACAGGGGATGGATGTGGAAATGGTTGGTTCATACAAGTTCCTGGAAGTCCATTTGGACAACAGGCTGGAATGGGCTGGTAACACCAGGGCTCTGTACAAAAAGGGCCAGAGCCGACTCTACTTTCTGAGGAGGCTCAGGTCCTTCAACGTTTGCAATAAACTACTGCATACTTTCTACCAGTCTGTGGTGGCCAGTGCCATCTATTTTGCAGTGGTGTGCTGGGGCGCCAACATAAAGGCTGGTGATGCTTCTCAGGTAAATAAGCTGATCAGGAAGGCTAGCTCTGTTCTGGGGATTAGCCTTGACACTCACATCATGAACAACGTCACCCACCCTCTGCATGCCATGGTTATGACGTAGAGGAGCACCTTCAGTCACAGACTGATCCCACCACGGTGTGCCAGAGAGCGCTACAGGAGGCCCTTCCTGCCGGCAGCTATTAGACTATTTAATGCCTCACCGGGGTGCCGTGCCGTCGGCAACATAGACCTGGAACTGTTGGGGTGATAGGACCTAGTTTAACAATTATGCATCCATCCGTGAGTAACTCTGGTCCGTAATCGCTCATTCACTCAGGACTTATTCATTCAGGACTGCATATACATATTCATGTACAGTTGTTATATCACAGCACATGCAATATTAGTAATTCTTGGACTGAACTTACATAGTCATTCACTCAGAAATGCATATTAGTATCCTGTCAGTTGTATTATCTATCTATCTATCTATCTATCTATCTATCTATCTATCTATCTATCTATCTATCTATCTATCTATCTATCTATCTATCTATCTATCTATCTATCTATCTATCTATCTATCTATCTATCTATCTATCTATCTATCTATCTATCTATCTATCTATCTATCTATCTATCTATCTATCTATCTATCTATCTATCTATCTATCTATCTATCTATCTATCTATCTATCTATCTATCTATCTATCTATCTATCTATCTATCTATCTATCTATCTATCTATCTATCTATCTATCTATCTATCTATCTATCTATCTATCTATCTATCTATCTATCTATCTATCTATCTATCTATCTATCTATCTATCTATCTATCTATCTATCTATCTATCTATCTATCTATCTATCTATCTAACACGTTTGATACATGCATTACTCGGTTCTCAAAAAAGTCACATTCATATCTTACCATCTTCGATAGCATAAAATGTGGCAACAATTGATCAGTTATATCAGACAGTGATCTGCAAACAAACAAGATTAAATGTTTGTATTAGATAAGGTTCATTGTAAAGCCTTTGAAAAGACGTTGCAAAGCCTTGATTATTCTGGATTTCCTAAATCAATAAAAAGCGAGCTCTTGCTACTCCTTTGTCTCGGTTCTTTTGATTTTAGGAGATTTGCTCACTGAGGCCGACTAGTGCGAAGGAAGAAGAGAAACCTCACCTAGTACTATCACTACTCCCTATCATCTGTCTCAAATAATCACCTAGTGCTATCACTACTCCCTATCATCTGTCTCAAATAATCACCTAGTGCTATCACTACTCCCTATCATCTGTCTCAAATAATCACCTAGTGCTATCACTACTCCCTATCATCTGTCTCAAATAATCACCTAGTGCTATCACTACTCCCTATCATCTGTCTCAAATAATCACCTAGTGCTATCACTACTCCCTATCATCTGTCTCAAATAATCATTTGGACGTGTTTTCCAACATTACAATACTGTAGCTTATATTATTTGCGCTAGTGTGGTAGCAGCGATGTGCTGTCAAGCTCATGTCAAGTAAATACATTCAGCCTCTACGCCTCTGATCTGACTGATGGCAGCATCTTCCTGTCCCGTGCCATGTGAAGGGCCCAAGAGCCCCTACTTCCTTTGTGTGTTCAACCTCTGAGGTCATTGCATTGTGTTGGGCTCCTGTTTTGATGTTTTTCCTCTACGGCATGAACAATACACTTTTTGTTAACGACTGTGACAGAATTCCTCTCATCATGTTATTTGACTCTCATGTAGAGGACATCATAATTTGATTACAGAGGCTGGTTGGACGGATGGATGGATGGATGGATGGATGGATGGATGGATGGATGGATGGATGGATGGATGGATGGATGGATGGATGGATGGATGGATGGATGGATGGATGGATGGATGGATGGATGGATGGATGGATGGATGGATGGATGGATGGATGGATGGATGGATGGATGGATGGATGGATGGATGGATGGGGGTTTGATGATTCTACAGTGGAGCTCTGACTGTATCCTGTGCAGTGGCGATTTTAGCCTGTAAATCTGGGTGGGACAAAATGTTTTATACATGCTTGTGACGGGGGGCGTCATGGGTTCTATTTCCACTGGGGCCACCCATATGTAAAAAATGCATGCATGACTGTAAGTTGCTTTGGATAAAAGTGTCTGCTAAATGGCATATATTATTTGTCACTTATGTATATAAATGCATATATAAATACATCTGTATAGGACATTCTCTGTATCTTTGACCCTGTGCATGTACACTTTACCTGGTGCAAACAGCAGTATTCATTAGTAGGGCTTAGCCTTGGCCTGGTCATACCCTCTCTGTTTATTTCTAATCAGTGTCCTCCAGCAGACACACGCACCACCACCCACAGTGTCCCAATTAACGGTGCTGAGCAATGTCAAAGCCTTATCTGTGACCCCAGAGAGACTGAATGCATTCCCTCCCTCTCTGCTTCTCATCAGTTACTGGTGCGCGGTCAGAACCCGCTGTGGCAGATGGGGGAGCAACACTGCTGAGGTATGCAACCTAGTAATGGTTTTGAAATTGGAGGTGAAGTTAATTTGGCCATGGTTATCATCAGGGTGAGAAAGAAGAGAACTCTGTGTAACAGTCAAATCTAGGAGGAACGAGGTGCCACTCTAAACTGCTGGGTGAAACAGTCATGACTTCCCTCTTTTCTAAACTGCTGGGTCAAACAGTCATGACTTCCCTCTTTTCTAAACTGCTGGGTCAAACAGTCATGACTTCCCTCTTTTCTAAACTGCTGGGTCAAACAGTCATGACTTCCTTCTTTTCTAAACTGCTGGGTCAAACAGTCATGACTTCCCTCTTTTCTAAACTGCTGGGTCAAACAGTCATGACTTCCTTCTTTTCTAAACTGCTGGGTCAAACAGTCATGACTTCCCTCTTTTCTAAACTGCTGGGTCAAACAGTCATGACTTCCCTCTTTTCTAAACTGCTGGGTCAAACAGTCATGACTTCCCTCTTTTCTAAACTGCTGGGTCAAACAGTCATGACTTCCCTCTTTTCTAAACTGCTGGGTCAAACAGTCATGACTTCCCTCTTTTCTAAACTGCTGGGTCAAACAGTCATGACTTCCCTCTTTTCTAAACTGCTGGGTCAAACAGTCATGACTTCCCTCTTTTCTAAACTGCTGGGTCAAACAGTCATGACTTCCCTCTTTTCTAAACTGCTGGGTCAAACAGTCATGACTTCCCTCTTTTCTAAACTGCTGGGTCAAACAGTCATGACTTCCCTCTTTTCTAAACTGCTGGGTCAAACAGTCATGACTTCCCTCTTTTCTAAACTGCTGGGTCAAACAGTCATGACTTCCCTCTTTTCTAAACTGCTGGGTAAAACAGTCATGACTTCCCTCTTTTCTAAACTGCTGGGTCAAACAGTCATGACTTCCCTCTTTTCTAAACTGCTGGGTCAAACAGTCATGACTTCCCTCTTTTCTAAACTGCTGGGTCAAACAGTCATGACTTCCCTCTTTTCTAAACTGCTGGGTCAAACAGTCATGACTTCCCTCTTTTCTAAACTGCTGGGTCAAACAGTCATGACTTCCTTCTTTTCTAAACTGCTGGGTCAAACAGTCATGACTTCCCTCTTTTCTAAACTGCTGGGTCAAACAGTCATGACTTCCCTCTTTTCTAAACTGCTGGGTAAAACAGTCATGACTTCCCTCTTTTCTAAACTGCTGGGTCAAACAGTCATGACTTCCCTCTTTTCTAAACTGCTGGGTCAAACAGTCATGACTTCCTTCTTTTCTAAACTGCTGGGTCAAACAGTCATGACTTCCCTCTTTTCTAAACTGCTGGGTCAAACAGTCATGACTTCCCTCTTTTCTAAACTGCTGGGTCAAACAGTCATGACTTCCCTCTTTTCTAAACTGCTGGGTCAAACAGTCATGACTTCCCTCTTTTCTAAACTGCTGGGTCAAACAGTCATGACTTCCCTCTTTTCTAAACTGCTGGGTCAAACAGTCATGACTTCCCTCTTTTCTAAACTGCTGGGTCAAACAGTCATGACTTCCCTCTTTTCTAAACTGCTGGGTCAAACAGTCATGACTTCCCTCTTTTCTAAACTGCTGGGTCAAACAGTCATGACTTCCTTCTTTTCTAAACTGCTGGGTCAAACAGTCATGACTTCCTTCTTTTCTAAACTGCTGGGTCAAACAGTCATGACTTCCCTCTTTTCTAAACTGCTGGGTCAAACAGTCATGACTTCCCTCTTTTCTAAACTGCTGGGTCAAACAGTCATGACTTCCCTCTTTTCTAAACTGCTGGGTCAAACAGTCATGACTTCCCTCTTTTCTAAACTGCTGGGTCAAACAGTCATGACTTCCCTCTTTTCTAAACTGCTGGGTCAAACAGTCATGACTTCCCTCTTTTCTAAACTGCTGGGTCAAACAGTCATGACTTCCTTCTTTTCTAAACTGCTGGGTCAAACAGTCATGACTTCCCTCTTTTCTAAACTGCTGGGTCAAACAGTCATGACTTCCCTCTTTTCTAAACTGCTGGGTCAAACAGTCATCACTTCCCTCTTTTCTAAACTGCTGGGTCAAACAGTCATGACTTCCTTCTTTTCTAAACTGCTGGGTCAAACAGTCATGACTTCCCTCTTTTCTAAACTGCTGGGTCAAACAGTCATGACTTCCCTCTTTTCTAAACTGCTGGGTCAAACAGTCATGACTTCCCTCTTTTCTAAACTGCTGGGTCAAACAGTCATGACTTCCTTCTTTTCTAAACTGCTGGGTCAAACAGTCATGACTTCCCTCTTTTCTAAACTGCTGGGTCAAACAGTCATGACTTCCCTCTTTTCTAAACTGCTGGGTCAAACAGTCATCACTTCCCTCTTTTCTAAACTGCTGGGTCAAACAGTCATGACTTCCTTCTTTTCTAAACTGCTGGGTCAAACAGTCATGACTTCCCTCTTTTCTAAACTGCTGGGTCAAACAGTCATGACTTCCCTCTTTTCTAAACTGCTGGGTCAAACAGTCATGACTTCCCTCTTTTCTAAACTGCTGGGTCAAACAGTCATGACTTCCTTCTTTTCTAAACTGCTGGGTCAAACAGTCATGACTTCCCTCTTTTCTAAACTGCTGGGTCAAACAGTCATGACTTCCCTCTTTTCCTTTAATATTTTTCTTAACCTTTTAAAATATATATTTTTAAGAAAAACACTTCACACCAAATAGAAACATACACACATGAACAACAACTTAGATGCAAACTAACAACAACTACATCTCCTCTGCCCAGACCCGCATACTCACACCTCAATCCTTAGTACCTGCATTATAAATAGCCACATGCTATTTCAATATTGAAATAATAACATTGTAATACTTCTGACAGCCAACTTTCTAGCTCCGCACACTTTTGGACTTTACAGCACTCCCAGAAAGCATGGAATATGAATCTTTGTTAGTTTTACACTTAAGACATTTATCTGCGGTTGGGCTGTAGAATCTTGTATAATACATTCTATACATTAGTTTATACAGGAATAAGCGTACATTTTAGTTAACTGTCGTTTCATTAGGTATGCTCCAACATTTCTACATTGGTCAGTATTTTTTTATTCTGTCACGGAAATAAATGTATTTCCTGTTACCAAGTCATTTTTGGTTTCTATGCCTTTTCCATGAAGACCGATTTATGGGTGAATTCTGAAAAGCTATCCAAGGATTGTTCCATAAGGTTATGTTTTTAGGGAGTGATATTGCTTGTTGTAGAATACGTTTAATTTTCTTCCATATTGTTATTGAAACTGAGACTGCACTCACAGAGAGCACGTGCGTGTAATGGTAGCTCAATTTAGAACTAAGGTGTACAGTATATTGCCATCGTCTGGCCTCATGTAAAAGTGCACATTCCATCAATAAGTAGGCTATAAATTCCAATTAACATCCAGGGAATACACAATAAATCATCCCTATTGCACTGGTTATAAAACAGTAATGTTTTAAAGGCCAGCAATGTATTTCCTTTTGCAATGCCTATGCCTAGTTTAACTCTAATGTTGACAATGGTTTTTATCTCCATCTCTTCATTCAAAGACTCACTGACAGTTGTTTATTTCATTTATTTTTATTTAACCTTTATGTGACTAGGCAAGTCAGTTCAGAACAAATGTACTTATTTACAATGACGGCCTACTTACAGGGTCAGCCCCTGGAGCAAATCAGGGATGCCTTGCTCAAGGACACATCAACAGGTTTTTCACCTTGTCGGCTCGGGTATTCGAACCAGCAACCTTTGCGTGATGTATTGTCGTCTCTACCTTCTTGCCCTTTGTGCTGTTGTCTGTGCCCAATAATGTTTGTACCGTGTTTTGTGCTGCTACCATGTTGTTGTCATGTTATGTTGCTACCATGCTATGTTGTTGTCTTAGGTATCTCTTTATGTAGTGTCTTCATGTTTGTTTTGTCCTATATTTTATAGATTTATTTTTAATTCCCTGGCACCGCAGGAGGCATTTTGCCTTTTGGTAGGCTGTCATTGTAAATAAGAATTTGTTCTTAACTGACTTGCCTAGTTAAATAAAGGTTAAATTAAAACATTTACAAAATGTATACCTGTGTTTAGTAAACTTTGACATGCATGCGTCACATCTAAATACAGGTAGAGTAGAAGACTCGAGAAGTAAATTGTATTTGTGTTACATAACTGTAACAGTACTTTTCGAACGATGCGTTTCAACGTTGCCATCCTGAACGCGCACTACTTGAACCGGATGTTTCAACGTTGCCATCCTGAACGCGCACTACTTGAACCGGATGTAAAACCTCCGTCGGGGTCACGTTTATTGTGAAGGAATAGCTATGTCTCCTCCGATCTTATTCAACTTCAACGATACAAAAGATACATTTACAGTAAGAACTTATCTTCAATATGGTTTATTTCAGAATATATTCTATGCTTGATTGAAATTAATTACATATTTTGTAGAAACGCTTATAATAACTTTGCAAACCAAGCATGATTCATTGCAACATTATTAGCCACGCGTTAGTTAGCCGTCTAGCTTGCTAGATAACGTTGGCAGATGATAATGTGTAGTCTCAAGAAAACTAAACGTAAATACTTAAGCATTATTCTTTGTTTATTTGTTATAACCCTCACATAGGCCGCAGCCAGAAGTGCGTTGGACAACAAAACCAGCAAACCTTTGATAAACGCATTCAACCAGATCACTGGAAAGTACGTTAAGTGGATAATGTTACATACAGTAACTAGCTAACGTTATCTAACTAGCGGTCTATATTAATTAATGTATCTCTAGGCTATGCCTCTTCTGCCCACCTCACCGCTGACCGTGTCTGCCTGCTTGTCTCTCCACAGTGAGACGGAGAAGAAGACCACCCTTGACCAAGCTCTAAGGCAGGTCCTGGAGGAGCAGATTGTAAGTTTAAAGGGTATTTTATCTATAGCATAGGTATACTGCTAGTACATGGTCATGTTGATGCACAATATGCTTTACGAATAATTTGTGAGAGCCATAGCTGGAGTCGAGTAACAGTCTCCCTTTCTCCCCTTTTCTTGCACAGGTGGAGAAGAAAGCACTCGTCGATGACTTCCTGGCTCTCATCTATCTCAGCATTGATGGAGTCACTGAAGGTAAGCAGCAGGCTCCGTGAGGCTGAACGTCACGTCATAACATCACTACCTCCTTGGTATTTAATTGATATACATGCCGGACAGCACATTATGTAGTAAACTATAGTAAAGTCCCTCGTCCATGCAGGTATCTGCTCTGCCACCACTCCTTTCCTACTTTTGGGAGATGTTCTGGACTGTCTACCTCTTGACCAGTGTGATAAGATCTTCTCCTTTGTTGAAGAAAATGTCTCCACCTGGAAGTCTGTGAGTAGCTTAGTCTGTGTTTCTCTGCATTCTTAAGGTCAATTTAATTATTTTAGTGTTACTTGGTGACCGTTTCCTTATAGAAGATCTTTCCTTTGGTTATTGAGGAAATAATACAAATAATAGTTTCTCCTCTCTCACTTTCAGAACTCCTTCTACACTGCTGGGAAGAACTACCTGTTAAGGATGTGTAATGGTGAGGATAAAGTCACACGTTTGTTGTTGTAACCTTGATACGTGCAGATATTCCATCATTAAACACCTTCTGACCCTGCAGATCTTTTGAGGAGGTTGTCCAAGTCTCAGAACACAGTCTTCTGTGGGCGGATCCAGCTGTTCCTGGCTCGTCTCTTCCCGCTGTCGGAGAAATCAGGTGAGAGAATTACATAGATCTCAATCACTACAGGAACGAAGATCATTCATGTTTAATCATGGATGTGGACATGTGGCCACCACTGTGTTCTTTATGCGTCTCTGTGTTTGTGTTTCAGGTCTGAACTTGCAGAGTCAGTTTAATCTCGACAACATCACAGTGTTCAACAAAAATGAGCAGGAAAGCACTCTAGGCCAGAGGGTAAGGCCTTGTTCTAAGGACTACATTTACTGTATAGTGTGTGAGTTGTTGAATGATATTATAGATATTGTATGTGTGCTGTTGAATGTGTTTTAACAATTAATTAACCCTCAACACTAACTCTGTCCTGTGTTGTATTCTACAGCCCACAGAGGAAAAAGAGGATGGGATGGAGGTGGAGGAGGGGGAGATGGGAGATGAGGAACCTCATGCACCTGCACCCTGGTTAGCAACTTGAATCCTTGTTCTATCTATCTATCACAATGCTTTGAATCATCAGTGGTTCTTCATGAACACAGAGCCCTACGCTGGCACGTTTTGTTGAATGTCTTTTTGCAGCTTGCTAAAACTAAGTTTCCATCTAAAACATTGCTCTCTTTGTTCGTAGTTCCATCCCCATCGACTACAACCTATACAGGAAGTTCTGGACCCTGCAGGACTACTTCAGAAACCCTGTTCAGTGTTACGAAAAGTTCTCCTGGATTACTTTCCTCAAGGTGACTCTTATGCCATCTAACCTTCTAAAATAGTTTTAGGCCATTTTTTTTAATCATAATATTCTGTATGTTGTCTGTAGTATTCAGACGAGACGTTGGCGGTGTTTAAGAGCTTCAAGCTGGACGACATGCAGGCTTCTAAGAGGAAGCTGGAGGAGCTGAGGACAGCAGGAGGAGACCACGTCTACTTCGCCAAGTTCCTCACCAGCGAGAAGGTTTCATATCTCACCATATAAATTAATTCAGAATAGATCTATGCATGAGTATTTGAGATTGATTACATTGCAGTGAAAGTGCACAGTCACTGGTCTACAAATCACCTTACATCCCAAATAAGTCAGCATTATGTGATTGAGGTTAGCAATTCTGCGCCTCGACCTGTTTAAACGAATCCCCTCAAATACGCAAACTCTTTTTGACCATCTAGCTAATGGACCTGCAGCTCAGTGACAGTAACTTCAGACGACACATCCTCCTGCAGTACCTTGTCCTGTTCCAGTACCTCAAGGGACAGGTCAAGTTCAAGAGGTGAGATGGCCCAAAAAGATGACCCTGTGCCACTCCATCTTCACCTATGGTAGTTTGTCTAGCAGGAGAAGATGAAATCCACAATGCACTTTGACTGCTGTTTTGCCTCACTATATTCCTGTTGCTACAGCTCCAGTTGTATCCTGAATGATGACCAGTGTTTGTGGATGGAGGAGACCACCAAACTGGTGTACCAGGTCTGTGTTTTCTCTCTAATCCATAGATGGCACGGCACATTGTTGGGAATGTTGTACTATCCTGTCTAACTTGTTTCCATGTAGCTGCTCAAAGAGATCCCACCTGATGGAGACAAGTTTGCCACCATGGTTGAGGTAAGACTAGGCTTGAATATTCTGCTATTCCCGATGTCTTTGTAGTTCCTGCTAGTTCAAATGTTTTATGAGTGACACCACAACATGTAACCTACTGTTTGACAAGTCAAGGTGAGACAGGTAAAGGGTTATTGATGACAATGAAAGTTTCAAATCCTCTCTTGTATTTTGACAGCATGTCTTAAACACAGAGGAGAACTGGAACTCATGGAAAAATGAGGGATGCCCAAGCTTTGTGAAGGACAGGTATAGTCAGAATTCAACAAACTCAAATTCCTATATTTATGAAAATATTAATTGCCAAGACAGTCAAATTGAAAACATTCATCATACATTCAAGTGAGGAATTATATCTCCCCTCAGACCAGTAGATGACAAACCCAAGAGACCCACGAGGAAAAGACAAGCTCCAGAAGATTTCCTGGGTAAAGGCCCTGACAGGAAGGTCTTCATGGGGAAGTAAGTAGCAATCCTAACCTGTCCTCTGTATGGCAGTGATAACTGGGACAGACTAGTCATGTGTTCTTCAAAACCATAGATGGATTAGTAGGGTTTAGATATGCCCAGTAGGATTATTTTCAATGTCTAGCCCTCACATTGGAGTCTTATGAAAAGTGTAAGGAGTGATACAGCTGAGCTTCTCTGGCACTTGGCTCTGCCAAAACGCATGTTTGTTTTCTTGCAGTGATGAACTCACAAGACTTTGGAATCTGAACCACGACAATATGGCAGCTTGTCAGTCCGAGAGCAGGTGAGTGATTCTACATCATACATCCGTGTGCAGCTGGTCAAAGTTACATAGCCCACCTACCTACCTGGAAGGTTTTTGTGTATGACTTGCTTGTTTGCCCAGTTCAAAAAACATGATTTCAGTGAACTGTTTGTCGACTCTACATACTGATTGTAAATGTCTTGTCCACAGGGAGTTTATGCCTTCTCTGGAAGATTTCTTTGAAGAGGCCATTGAACAGGCTGACCCAGCCAACATGGTGGAAAATGAATACAAGTATGCGTAATGAAACTGATGCTTGTCTAATGTCCTAAGACCTAACCAGTTGTGTAAAGAAAGATCCTGCCATGAGAAAAGTGTACTGGTGCAATATTCTCCAACTAACCTCCACCCTCTGTGCCATGTAGGGTGGTGCATAACTCAAACTATGGCTGGCGAGCGCTGCGTCTGCTGTCCAGGAGGAGTCCTCACTTCTTCCAGCCCACCAACCAGCAGTTCAAGAGCCTGGCTGACTATCTAGAGAGCATGGTCATCAAACTGGCCAAGGAGCTGCCGGTGAGAAGTCTGGTCTGGCTGAGGTGGAACCATGGGTGCATGGTTACTCAAACCTTTTATATGACGACTTAGGTGGTGGTCTTGGCCCCCTGGGAGCATAGGGCGTCCATGTCTCCACCTCACTCTTTATTGATCCTTTTGCCCTGTCGTCACAGAAGGACCTTCCATCTGAGGAGATAAAGACAGGAGAGGAAGACGATGACGACAACAGTGACACCCTGCTCAAGGAGAGCAATGACAGTGAGTTCTAACTTCATAAAATTGAAGTTTATGGCTTCTAGATATTGTCAAGAGTAGTAGTTGTAAAATATTTGTCTTTCTGATTTTCTATTTTGTCTGGATCAGATCCCTTTTTTTGATCATCTTTTTGATTTTACAAGAACATCACCTGATTTAATTCCTTCATTTTGTGTCCCCAGGTCCGAGCATGCAGACCAAGCTGGTGTCCAACCAGCAGATGGATGAGATAGCAGCGAAGCTGGGTGCCCAGTGGAAGACCCTGGCTGGCCAGCTGGAGATAAAGGCAGCGGAGATCCGGGAGATTGAGACAGACAGCGAGGACGTGGACATGCAGGCCAAGCTGCTGCTGGTGACCTGGCAGGACCGCGAGGGGACTCAGGCCACCGTCGAGAGCCTGGTCACAGCCCTCAATGCTGCTGGCTTCCCCAAGATAGCAGACATCCTCAACGACACATAGAAATAGAACGTCTCCCACCATATATTCCTCTCTTTAAATGCACCCCTCCCTGACTTTAAGGCTTTCCTTGGTCTGTAGTTATGCTGGAGGGACAAGCTGTATTTTGTCTTCTGTAGAATCTTCAATAAATCTTTTTTCTAAATAAAAGTCGCTCTGAATAAGAGCGTCTGCAAAATGGCTCAATGTAAATTCATAGAACTAAGGACTGACCATTATATCACAATTGTTTAACCTTGTTCCAAGTCCATACATGGTTTGTTTACAATGGAGTAAAACACATTTATAATTTGGGTTCTGATGTTAATTTAACTCAAGGCATTTAAGTGTCAATGGCTGTCCACACTTTAACGATGGATGTGGCAATCACATATTACCCCTTTAAATGAATGAAGTACAATTTCAAAAGTAAAAACAAACAGTTTGCTTTCACCATTTATGAAAAGCCATTAGTCAATAACTTACAACAGAGAGACCGTCATTGGTCTTACACATCGTAGTTGGTTGGGTGGTGGTCAGGATAATGACTGAGAAGTGTTACAGTCAAACCGTATCAGAACAGAGATATTGAAACGCTCGTGTGATGAGAAATAACCAACTGCAAGGACAAAAGCAATGTGTAAGACAACCATGCATTGTAAATGTTTCCCAGAGGGACATGACAGGTGAAGGCTGTAAGCAATGGTTGTTTGAATAGTGGGTTCACAAATACATTTTATTTGAAGGAAAAGTTCAAGGTATCGCGTAAGTCACCTTGAAACAATGTAGCTTGGCCAGACTTTCTGTACAAGCTGATTAGATATGACTACAGACAGGTACTATGACATAAGCACCTTGTGCAAGGCGTATATACAATGTGTATAAAACATTTAATTAATGAAACTACAGAACTAAATCTCAACACCTCAAGGATCCAGTCCAGAGATTGCCTGGCTCTCTATAATAATAATAATACACCATTTGAAACCTTCAATATATTAACTACCTCCACTCATGTTGATGCAGGATGGGTTTACAAGCATCTGTGTCAAGAAGTAAAAAAAAAAAAAAAATGTAAGGTCACATTTTTATAGAGACCCAGAATTTATTGCACATCTACACAAAGTAGACAGTGCTTGGAAATGGCATTTGTGTTGGTTGGCTAGATTTTATTTATTTGCGTTTCGGTTGGTTACTTTTGCTCTTCAGGTATTTCCAGTTGTCGGGGTCCGTACAGTAGAACATAGGCTATATGCCAGTCTCCTCCACCGGACAGCCTCAGTATATCCTCTGGAGACGCCACGCTGACCTTGTCGTCGTCAAACTTCACCCACTCATCTATGACGGAAAAACATGGATGTATACAAAAACAGAAGTTATATTATTCACCTGTACCACAATAAAACATGAGCATTAATTAAGTTATTATTCACCTGTATCACAATAAAACACGAGCATTAATTAAGTTATATTATTCACCTGTACCACAATAAAACATGAGCATTAATTAAGTTATATTATTCACCTGTACCACAATAAAACATGAGCATTAATTAAGTTATATTATTCACCTGTACCACAATAAATCATGAGCATTAATTAAGTTATATTATTCACCTGTACCACAATAAATCATGAGCATTAATTAAGTTATATTATTCACCTGTATCACAATAAAACATGAAAAATTCTAATATCGGTGCCATGAATGAAGAGTGACTGCAGGATCCATGAAGTCCTTTTTAAATGTAATTTGGAATGCAATTTAATACCGATTTTGAGGTCTGTGCGCTCGACACACCAGCTAATATTCTCCTCCAGAAATGAGTCCATCTTGGCGAAGTTTAGTATTTTTAGGCCTTGCTCTTGTTCCAGTGCCAAGTAAGACATGAAATAAATTGGCTATTTCATCTATTAGTTCAGGGAATTAATGCATGATGGATATATTTTGATGTGCAACATGTCAAAACAGGGTCCAAAATAATCAGATATCTTTTAGGCTCTTTAGAGATTAATTTGTGTTTTTTGTGCATATTGGTCTAGGATCCTGGGGTCCAGCAACATTAAGACAGTTATATACAATAAAAAATATGACATTACATTTGATAACACTTTTCACAAAACATTAAGTGTGCCCCCTCAGGCCACTACTATACCTGTGTGTGTCTCTTCAAAGTCCCTGCTGCTCCATAAGGTGTATTTGTTTTCTGTTTTTAGTGATTCTACTGCTTGCATCAGTTACCTGATGTGGAATAGAGTTCCATGTAACACTGTGCTCCTATACGTAGCAATATTTACCACCTGAGGAAGTGGGAACTCAAAACACAAAAGGCATTAACTACCATCGTGGGACAGCAGTAAGGCGAGCGCCGTCTGGTAGGTAGCGAGGACTCCTATTGGTCAATACACAGGACCATATGGGAATTGTGAGTTGTTGTTTTTTTCTTAACATTTAAACACATTAAAAAAATGGCAGTTTAAACTTTCAAGAAGTGTTTTACAGTTGTCACATGCCTAGTCAGTAGGCTATGTTTTCTTTCAGCAGAAAGCATCTCTCCTTTCACTCCGTGTGCAAAGGAAGGAGTGGGAGTGAGAGCCATCGGCGAAAGATGGACAGGGCAGATACTTCCATTACAGGAAGCAGGTAAATCACATTAGTTGACAAAAGAATGGTTTTATAACCCAAAAAAGCTGAAATTACTGATGTACGCAACCTTTCTTAAGAGGGCAACGTCGGTGGCGATAATATCCAGTTTATCGTCGCAGCTCTAGTGAGTGTTGTTGTTTATCAGATTGTATAAGTTACCTCTCTCCTCTGGCAACGGCCCGAATCACATTAGCGCACACACACACACACACACACACACACGGATAGCGCTAACATCTTAAAGGTGGCCTAGAGTATTATTTCGTGTTCAACACATTTTGTTTTGCCAACAATAGTCTGTAGTCACCGCCGTCGCATTTTTTAAGGAATTTAAGAAAAGTTAAGACTTAATGCCTTAAAATCTGATAAATGAAGACTTTTTAAAGGACCCTGTGAATGGGATTTGTGCCACAAATGCTAAAACGTTAGCGTGTGGAAACAGTGCAAAACAAAAACAAATCATGGATTGCTGTCCTACCTCATCCATAGACTGCTTACAGGGTAAGGAAACCAACATATCATTTTGCAATTTGGATGAACTATCCCTTTAAGGAGCAGATTGACATTTATGAATGATGTTGATTGCACTGATGACTGGCCTCTTATACAGCCTCTCATTGTTTGACTGTATGCTTTGTTTCACATTAAATAACTTTTTAATGCTACCAAGGTTACCTTCTTTCCTCTTGACCCAGGCGACGTAGTGTCCGGAGGAGCTGGATCTCCCCTGGTGTGTCAGCACTCCCTGCAGGTCGTAGTAACCACTGTTGTTAGAGCCCAGGTCTGCAGGGAATAGACAGGCAAACGCTTAGAAACATACTCCGTAACAACAACAACAACCTATCCCTTTAACGTGTGTGAATGACTGACTGCTTCGTTTTGTAGAGGCAGGGAACAGATCCATAAGATGTAAAGTAACCAACCATCGTCGAATGAAAAGGGCTCGTATTTCACTTCTTTCTGCTCGTCTCCCACTTTCTTCTCCACCTGTTTGACGGAAAACTACATTTATGTTCGTTCACATGAGTTATTTTGTAGAGTATACATTATAAATGTATCTTTATTTCTACCTTCTGCGACTGCATCTCCAGCTTCTTGTCCTCAATCTCCTTGAACTTTGACCTAACGGCCACCATCTTCTCCTGCAGCGCCGAGGTACACAGCTCATACACATCCAGCATCAGCGGGAACTTGACGTCCTGGAACATGTCAATGGGGGGAAAAACGCATCAGAACAATATTGTTTCTTCCACGTGCAACAGTATTCCGATGATAATCCCATCCATTAGGAGGACATTCCTAAAATATCAGAAAACATACCTTTAGGACTTTTGCATTGACAGACTCCTTCTCTTTGTAGAAAAATCTAACCATCTGAATGGTTAGATAGGCAGGGAGGCGGCTGACTTTAGACTAGACCAAGGAAGGGAGACAAAGTGAACCAACCATCTAAAAAGGACAACAATAAAACACATTTCACACCATCTCAGTGGTTTATACAATTCTTAAAACTTACAGATTTTATGTACAGGGCATTTCTTTGCAAAGACGGCGACAGCTTGGTGATTTCTTCCTGCAGTCTCTGAAGAGGAAAAAAAAACAGAGACATGATTGGATTAGATCAGTGTGTGTGTGTCTTCCTGCGTGTTTGTGATTGTGTGTTACGACTCACCAGCCTGAGCCCAGTGGCCAGGTACTTGACCTCCTGGTTGATGAAACAGCTGAGTTGGAGCTGGCTCTCTTTACCTTTGGCTGGCTCCTCGTCCTCAGACTCTTTACATTTCATACTTTGGAGAGGGGTTAAGGAAGGAACTGAGAGAGAGATAGGAGACTTATTCTTTGGAGGATATAGCAAAGGTTTGTTGGAATAATATACAAATGTGGGAGCCATACTTAATTCTCTAATAGATCATACACTCAGACGTTCACTGCAAGGATACGTGGTTTCGTACTCCACTCCAAAATACTGGTCAATGAAGTTCTTCTTGGCAGCACCACTCTCAGTCTGGAGGAGGAGGAGTTAGGACAGACATTCACCTTTAAAAAACTACCTTGACAGCTTACATACTTGCTTATACACATACCTCCATGGGAGTTTCTGGGTCTTGTGGCTCCAACTTCTGCTGAAGGACCTTCATCATCTGCAGCCAGCACTCGTTGGCATCCTAGAAGTGCAGAAATGTCTACTCTTCAGACCCCTATTAGTATGAACACTAACTACTGCTTAAAACGGACCAATCAATGTGGTTCATTGGAGTATAGTGCAGTTCTGTGTGCAGTTCTGAGTGGTACGAAGCAGTGATAGCAAAGCAGCATCTTCTGATGGTGAGTGGGTGAGTGAGTGAGTGAGTGAGTGAGTGAGTGAGTGAGTGAGTGAGTGAGTGAGTGAGTGAGTGAGTGAGTGAGTGAGTGAGTGAGTGAGTGAGTGAGTGAGTGAGTGGGTGAGTGAGTGAGAGAGAGTGAGTGGTGCCAGCCAGGGGCCCAGGTCTCACCTGCTGGAGGTACTGTCCTTGGTCTCCCTTCTCAGCGAACTGGGGGAAGGCCATGTGCAGGAACTGCAACAGGATGATGGGGGGTATGCTGGAGGATGTCTTGTCCATGGTCTCGTAGAGGTCACGGAGGGCTGAGGATGGGAATAGAATGGTCATTTAGCAGATCATAGTATGTGGCCCACAATTTAATGTATGTATTTAACCTTTATTTAACTCGGCAAGTCAGTTAAGAACAAAATCTTATTTACAATGACGGCCAAATCTGGACGACGCTGGGCCAATTGTGCGCCGCCCTATGGGACTCTGTACGGACCCCGACCAATCACGGCCGGATGTGATACAGCCTACACAATGCTGGTGTAGACAGCACCATGCCATACTATTACCATATAGACTAGCAGATAACAAAAGGCAGTAACACAATAATATTAAAACAACTTTAAAAACAGACCTGCTGTGATGTACTGGGATGGTGCGTTGGCCCCCGAGGACCGCAGAGCACCTGCATACCTGTAGAGGGAGACAGAGGGATAGTAAATAAGAGCAAAGCAGGTGAAACAGGGACATGCAGATACTTCAACAGCAGGAATCAACATAATGCATGTTACTGTTGACCAAATAATGGTTTTCGAACAAACAAAAAAATCAGCAGGAACGTTTTGTAACAAAATCACTGATCATCGGTAAGAAGACAATGCCGTTGTCTGTAATTTTCAGTTTATCGTCCCATAACGTAGACTGTGTGATCTGATTGTCAGTTGTATCATTGAGTAGATATCAAATGAATAAGACTATTTTATCATCAACACTATAGATCCGACAGACGTTGTTTGCACCATCACAATTTCAAGGGCCCACCTTCTGAGGGCTCCTTTGAGCTCTGGCACGGAGCGAAGACACTGCACTGTAGCGTTCATATAGCAGGTGTTGCCCAGGTTGGTCAGTCCGCAAGGCATCTCCATCTACACATCAGACCAGACAACAAGCAACATGGGGTTAGTTTCTCTAGGACTGTCTGCGCTGGCAAACCCAGCCAGCATCGCTTACGTTCAAACAAACACACATCCAACGAGTAAGTCATACATTGTACAATCTCAACTCCCATCAAGGCTTAGTAGAAATGACAGACGTGTGTCCGTTCATAGGACATAGCCTGAACATATCCTACAGTTCCAGACCAACAGACAATAGACTAGACACTGGCCCTGAGAGCCAGCTAGAAAACAGTACTTGACATAGTTATTAAGAGCCAGCTGGTAAACATTAACTCACGGCTGAGGCCAGCTGGTCTTCAGTCATGTCCTCTACAAACATGGGCCTGACTGCAGGCTCCTCGGGCAGGGCCTCCGCTGAGCCCATCATCAACAGAGTCATCCCCTGGGGGGAGGAAAATGATGCCTGTCACATTGCGTACCATAGGATATCTGCCAATGGTAATCAATGAAATAAACAAAGACGCCCTGCATCATTAGGTTAGATAACATGCATCATAACACCACCCCAAAACAGGTCCACTAAATGACAATGACATCAGCCAATATATCATAGCCTACTTTGACATCAGCCAATATATCATAGCCTATTTTGTACAATACTGACATAGAAAGTAGGGCCGGGACGACACCTGTATCGCGGTACTTACTAGTAGAGCCGGGACGACACCTGTATCGCGATACTTACTAGTATTGTGGCAAGGAAAGAAAAAGAAGTGAAATCTGCTACGTGTTAAGAAAATAGCCCTAATGTTGGAAACATTGTCACATTTACAGTTGAAGTCAGAAGTTTACATACACTTAGGTTGAAGTCATTAAAACTCATTTCTCAACCACTCCACAGATGTCATGTTAACAAACTATAGTTTTGGCAAGTCGGCAAATCTACTTTGTGCATGACAAGTAATTCTTCAAACAATTATTTACAGACAGATTATTTCACTTATAATTCATTATATCACAATTCCAGTGGGTCAGAAGTTTACATACACTAAGTTGACTGTGCCTTTAAACAGCTTGTAAAATTCCTGAAAATTATGTGATGTCATGGCTTTAGAAGCTTCTGATAGGCTAATTGACATCATTTGAGTCAATTGGAGGTGTACCTGTGGATGTATTTCAAGGCCTACCTTCAACCTCAGTGCCTCTTTGCTCAACATCATGGGAAAATCAAAAGAAATCAGCCAAGACCTCAGAAAATAAATTGTAGACCTCCACAAGTCTGGTTCATCCTTGGGAACAATTTCCAAATGCCTGAAGGTACCACGTTCATCTGTACAAACAATAGTACGCAAGTATAAACACCATGGGACCACGCAGCCGTCATACCGCTCAGGAAGGAGACACGTTCTGTCTCCTAGAGATTAACGTACTTTAGTGTAAATCAATCCCAGAACAACAGCAAAGGACCTTGTGAAGAAGCTGGAGGAAACAGGTACAAAAGTATCTATATCCACAGTAAAACGAGTCATATATCGACATAACCTGAAAGGCCGCTCAGCAAGGAAGCCACTGCTCCAGAACTACCATTAAAAAGCCAGACTACGGTTTGCAACTGCACATGGGGACAAAGATCGTACTTTTTGGAGAAATTACCTCTAGTCAGCATCATGTTGTGGGGGTGCTTTGCTGCAGGAGGGACTGGTGCACTTCACAAAATAGATGGCATCATGAGGAAGGAAAATGATGTGGATATATTGAAGCAACATCTCAAGACATCAGTCAGGAAGTTAAAGCTTGGTTGCAAATGGGTCTTCCAAATGGACAATGACCCCAAGCATACTTCCAAAATGGCTTAAGGACAACAAAGTCAAGGTATTGGAGTGGCCATCACAAAGCCCTGACCTCAATCCTATAGAAAATGTTTGGGCAGAACTGAAAGAGCGTGTGCGAGCAAGGAGGCCTACAAACCTGACTCAGTTACACCAGTTCTGTCAGGAGGAATGGGCCAAAATTCACTGAACGTATTGTGGGAAGCTTGTTGAAGGATACCTGAAACATTTAACCCAACTTAAACAATTTAAAGGCAATGCTACCAAATACTAATTGAGTTTATGTAAACTTCTGATTTTATTTCACTGAAAGAAAAAATATAATTCTCTCTACTATTATTCTGACATTTCACATTCTTAAAACAAAAGTGGTGATCCTAACTGACCTAAGACAGGGAATTTTTACAAGGATTAAATGTCAGGAATTGTGAAAAACGGAGTGGTATGTAAACTTCCGACTTCAACTGTATTTATTTTTCAAGCTATAGCACACAATATTTTACATACAGCAGGTTTTTAAAGGACCAAAGAGTCATGACTGCTTCGTGTTTTCATTCTTGCCATGGAAAAAATATTGCGATACTGGTATCGTCATAGCCCTTACAGATAGGAAATAATCTGGAAAAATCTGTAAGAATGCTGTTCATTGACTACAGCTCAGTCTTAAACACCATAGTACCCTCGAACATCATCATTAAGCTCGGGGCTCTGCGTCTGAACCCCGCCCTATACAACTGGGTCCTGGAATTCCTGACGGACCGCTCCCAGGTGGTTAAGGTAGGCAACAACCCCTCCACTACACTGATCCTCAACACAGGGGTCCCACAAGGGTGGGTGCTCAGCCCACTCCTGTACTCCCAACAAAACGAAGGAGCTGATTGTGGACTTTGACGAGGCCACAGTGGAGAAGGTAAAACGTTCCTCGGCTTACACATCACTGACAATCTGAAATGGTCCACACAGACAGTGTAGTGAAGAGATAAAACTATTACTATCTATAAACAGCTGAATACTAATACTGGTAAATAATAAAATAATTAGAAAATCCATTATTGTTACACCGAATGACATTATTCATGGAAGAAATAATATGATTCAAAATGTAAATGCATGGATTTAATTCTCTGACTAAAACATGTGTATGTACACTACCGTTCAAAAGTTTGGGGTCACTTAGAAATGTCCTTGTTATTGAAAGAAAAAATTAGCTTATGTCCATTAAAATAACATCAAATTGATCAGAAATACATTGTAGACATTGTTAATGTTGTAAATGACTATTGTAGCTGGAAACGGCTGATTTTTAATGGAATATCTACATAGGCGTACAGAGGCCCATTATCAGCAACCATCACTCCTGTGTTCCAATGGCACGTTGTGTTAGCTAATCCAAGTTTATCATTTTAAAAGGCTAATTGATCATTAGAAAACCCTTTTGCAATTATGTTAGCATGAAAACTGTTGTGCTGATTAAAGAAGCAAAAAAACTGTCCCTCTTTAGACTAGTTGAGGATAGTTTTGAGAAACAGACGCCTCACAAGTCCTCAACTGGCAGCTTCATTAAAAACTACCCGCAAAACACCAGTCTCAACGTCAACAGTGAAGAAGAGACTCCGGGATGCTGGCCTTCTAGGCAGAGTTGCAAAGAAAAAGCCATATCTCAGACTGGCCAATAAAAAGAAAAAAGATTATGATGGACAACAGATTCACTGTTGACGTTGATACTTATCTTGGCCCATCCGACACTGCTCGTACTAATATTGATTAATTCCAGTCTTTTACTTTGTAGATGTGTGTATTGTTTGATATTACTGCACTGTTGGAGCTAGGAACACAAGCATTTCTCTAAACCCACAATAACATCTGCTAAATATGTGTATGTAACCAATAAAATGTGATATGCCCCAGGGGCTGACCCTGTAAAACAACACATTTCACTGCACCTATCCAGTGTATGTGACAAAACTTCTTTATAAATGATTTAATATTTAATAAAATGAAAACTTGGACTATACTTACATTCTTCAATTTGATGTTTCCCCAGTCATCATCCTAAAAGGGCATACACATGATTAAGTATCTTTGGAAATAATTAATGTATTGATTACCTGTGGTCTTGTTGATTGTAAACAAACGTGACAGCAACTTTACCTTGAGTGTGCCTCCCTTGACCATAACCTTCTGTCTCTCTGGTTGTACCCCTGTCAAGGCAAAGAGCTGAGCCTTGAAGAGCATGGGAGGTTCTTCTGTGTTCAGCTCGATCGCATCAAACTTCTCCTTCCCCCATTTCACATTCACTGAGGAAATAAAAGAGATAGAAAAACCCCCACAGGTATCTGTTAATACCAAGCAGGCATCAGGGAGTGGAGGAAATCTCTGATGTCTTGTCAAGTCATGAATGACACAGCACCATCATATTTTACAGTGATAACCTACGTGATGCAGAGAATGGGATCTTTTGGTTATGTTTCAGTCTTGATCACCTGCTAAATAGACACCATCACCTTATATCCTCACGTTAACTAGCTAGTTAGGGTTAATGAAGGCTGACCAGCTTCCTTTCAGTTTTCACCCTGTTTTAACATTAATTACATCCATACTGTTAACGTTAGTTGGTCAGACAGAAGCAAGTGAACAACGTTACTGTGCTGATTAGCAAGACAGCTAGTTAGCATGCTAGATAACCTGTAGTTAGTCAAGTCGTCTTACTAAGTACAATAACTGTCTTCCTAACTAGGTGACAACACCAATGGACTAACGCTAGACTATATAGTTACTATATAGGACGTTTATTTGGACCAGATGTAGCTAACGTTGCAGATCTGTCTGGTTTAGCAGTTAGCAGGCTAACGTAGTTAGCTCATATTGACTGCAGGAAGTTGGTGATTAGTTACCATAACACGCCTAAAGTACGTTAAGTTAGCTAGCTATCGTTGGCTAACTTAGTCCGTTAGTTATTTAGGTAATTTATGTAGTTATAATCCACAACACAAACACTGATCTGAGTTACTTAGCTTGTAACTAGTTGATTGGTTTTTCATGTTGTATCTTCTTACAATCAGAGTGAACACTCCCGACTAGTTTATTTGTATTTACTTTACGGCCTGTGATGCTAACTAGCTAGTGATCACTAAAACACGTGTATAAATAGTTACGAGGGAAACACGTATTATCAAGGGAAGTGGTCACGTTATAGCGTTAACTTACCTGGAAACACGGGCATATTTTAGGCAGAAGTGTTAGTTAATCTCCGGGGCGTGTATTGTCTTTCTGGTGCGGGCTACGACAGGTTTCTGACGGGCTAGCGGGCTAGCTACACGGCCGCCCAACTTTAAACAGCTCGCACGATGACGCTGCAAGATGATCGACGCACTCTGGCTGCAGCTACCCGTCCTGAGCCTGAGCCTTGTCCTGGTCCTGAGCCTTGTCCTGGTCCTGAGCCTGGTCCTGGTCCTGAGCCTGGTCCTGGTCCTGAGCCTGAGCCTGGTCCTGGTCCTGAGCCTGAACCTGGTCCTGGTCCTGGACAGCAGTCTGAGAGGGTCTGGGAGTAATGAGTCTCAGTGAGCCCCACTCAAATGCATTTGCAAAAGTATTTTTTCTAATCTCAACGTACCAACATCAGACACATCCGATTTAAGTGTAAAAAAAAATAAAAAAATCCTCAACTAAAATATTTAACTGCGTCTGTCTCCAACAAGGTTGACTCTCCTGATGACACTCATTATCAGTAGAGGACTGTAAAAGGAGCCTAAATCAACCCACTTGTTAAATTCCAAGCCTCCTCCCCCTACGCGGACGACTTGGTCACTCAGCCTACGGAGTCCACTGGTCCCACGCACACAGAACTACCCTACGTCTTGACCGCTTTCTCTCCAGATGAAATCCTGCGACTAGTGATGTCCTGCAACCCGACAATCTGCCCACTCGACCCTGTCCCCTCTTCCCTTCTCCATCTCTGGAGACTCTCCCATTCCTCACTTCCCTCATCCCTGACCACAGTCTGCGTCCCCTCTGACTTCAAGAAAGCCAGTCGCTCCCCTCCTCAAGAAACTAACACAAAACTAACACCTGACCCCTACAAATCTGCTGGGCTAGACAATCTGGACCCTTTCGTGCTACAATTATCAGCCAAAATTGTTGCAACCCCTATTACCAGCCTGTTCAACCTCTCTTTTGTATCGTCTGAGATCCCTAGAGATTGGAAAGCTGCCGCGGTCATCCCCCTCTTCAAAGGGGGATGACCCAAACTGTTACAGACCTATATCCATCCTGCCCTGCCTTTCTAAAGTATTCGAAAGCCAAGTAAATAAACAGATCACTGACTTCTTCAGATCCCACCGTACCTTCTCTGCTATGCAATCTGGTTTCCGAGCAATCTGGTTTCCGAGCAGCTACGCTCAAGGTTGGGGCGGCAGGTAGCCCAGTGGTTAGAGTGTTGGGCCCGTAACCGAAAGGTAAAAATCTGTCGTTCTGCCCCTGAACAAGGCAGTTAACCCACTGTTCCTAGGCCGTCATTGAAAATAAGAATTTGTTCTTAACTGACTTGCCTAGTAAAATAAAGGTAAAATAAAAGGTACTTAACGATATCATAACCGCCATCGATAGAAGACAGTACTGTGTAGCCGTCTTCATCGACTTGGCCAAGGCTTTCGACTCTGTCAATCACTGCATTCTTATTGGCAGACTCAACAGCCTTGGTTTCTCAAGTGACTGCCTCGCCTGGTTCTCCAACTACTTCTCAGACAGAGTTCAGTGTGTAAAATCGGAGGGCCTGCTGTCCGGACCTCTGGCAGTCTCTATGGGGGTGCCACAGGGTTCAATTCTTGGGCCAACCCTATTCTCTATATACATCAATGATGTCGCTCTCGCTGCTGGTGACTCCCTGATCCATCTCTATGCAGACGACACCATTCTGTATACATCTGGCCCTTCATTGGACACTGTGTTAACAAACCTCCAAACAAGCTTCAATGCCATACAACACTCCTTCCGTGGCTCCAACTGCTCTTAAATGCTAGTAAAACTAAATGCATGCTTTTCAATCGAACGCTGCCCGCACCCGCCCACCGGACTATCATCACTACTCTTGACGGGTCTGACTTAGAATATGTGGACACCTACAAATACCTAGGTGTCTGGTTATACTGTTCACTCTCCTTCCAGACTCACATTAACCATCTCCAATCCAAAATTAAATCTAGAATCGGCTTCCTATTTCGCAACAAAGCCTCCTCCACTCATGCTGCCAAACATGCCCTCGTAAAACTTACCATCCTACCGATCCTTGACTTTGGCGATGTGATTTACAAAATAGCCTCCATCACTCAACTCAGCAAATTGGATGTAATCTATCAGTGCCATCCGTTTTGTCACCAAAGCCCCATATACTACCCACCACTGTGACCTGTATGCTCTCGTTGGCTGGCCCTCACTACATATTTGTTGCCAAACCCACTGGCTCCAGGTCATCTATAAGTCTTTACTAGGTAAATCCCAGCCTTATCTCAGCTCGCTGGTAACCATAGCAACACCCACCTGTAGCATGCGCTCCAGCAGGTATCTCTCACTGGTCACCCCAAAAGCCAACACCTCCTTTGGCCGCCATTCCTTCCAGTTCTCTGCTGCCAACGACGAATGAATTGCAAAAATCCTTGAAGCTAGAGGTTCCTATCTCCCTCACTAACTTTAAGCATCAGCTGTCAAAACTGCTTATCGATCACTGCACCTGTATACAGCCCTTCTGTAAATAGCCCACCCTACTACCTCATCCCCATATTATTTTTGCAAATTTTCACCCCAGTATCTCTATTTGCACATCATCATCTAGCACATCTATCAGTCCAGTGTTAATGCTCATTTGTAATTATTTCGCCACTATGGCCTATTTATTGTCTTACCTTCCTAACCTTACTGCATTTTGCACTACATTTGCACTCTGTATATAGATTTTCTATTGTGTTATTGACTGTACTTGTTTATTTCCCATGTGTAACTCTGTTGTTTTTTTGTCGCACTGCTTTGCTTTGTCTTGGCCAGGTCGCAGTTGTAAATGAGAACTTGTTCTCAACTGACCTACCTGGTTAAATATTAAATAAAAATGTCAAATACTACAGACCGGTGTCACTTCTTTCCAAAACACTTGAGCATGCTGTCTCTGACCAATTCTCTCATAATGAACCTTGTGACCCTAACCAGGACAGGTCAATCAACTGAGACTGCTCTCCTCTGTATCACAGAGGCTCTCTGCTCTGCCTAAGCTGACTCTCTCTGTTCTCATCCTTCTAGATCTGTCTGCTGAACCATCAGATCCTCCTCTCCACCCTCTCAGGGTTGGGCGTCTCAGGCTCTGCACACTCCTGGATTGCATCCTACCTGTCAGGTCGCTCCTACCTGGTGGCGTGGAGGGGATCTGTGTCTGCACCACTGGTGTCCCCCAGGGCTCGGTTCTAGGCCCTCTCCTCTTTTCTCTATACACCAAGTCACTCGGCTCCGTCATATCCTCTCATGGTCTCTCTGGTTATTGCTATGCGGATGACACTCAACTACTTTTCTCATTACCCCCTTTTGACAACAAGGTGGCGACACGCATCTCTGCGTGCCTGGCAGATATCTCAGCTCGTATGTTGGTCAACCACCAAGACGGAGCTGCTCACCAGGAAGGCCTGCCCGCTCAAAGACCTCTCCATCACTGTTGACAACTCCACGGTATCCCCCTCCCAGAGTGCAAAAAAACCTTGACATGACCCTGGACAACACCCTGTCATTTTCTGCAAACATCAAAACAGTGACTCGCTCCTGCAGGTTTGAGTACCACCTTTCCTCTCATAGGAAGCGGAGTAGGTCCTAATCCAGGCACTCGTAATATCCTGTCTGGACTACTGCAACTCTGTAGGCTTGGCTCCCCAATTGTGCCACCAAACCTGTAACTTATCCTGAACGTCACAGCCCGTCTTGTGTACAACCTTCCCAAATTCTCCCATGTCATCCCGCTTCTCCATACACTCCACTGGCTTCCGGTCGAAAAGACCATGCATCCACTAAAAGACCATGGTGCTTGCCTAAGGAGAAGCAAGGGTAACTGCCCCTCCCTACATGCAGGCTATAACAATTGATTTATTGAATACATTTTTTATTTAACCTTTATTTAATTAAGCAAGTCAGTTAAGACAAAATTCTTATTTACAATGACGGCCTACCAAAAGGCCTCCTGCAGGGAAGGGGGCTGGGATTAAAAATAAAAGTAGGACCAAAACACACATCACGACAAGAAAGACACCACAACATTAGATAAAGAGAGACCTAAGACAACACAGCATGGTAGCAACACAACAAACATTATTGGGTACAGACAACAGCACAAAGGTAAGAAGGTAGAGACATCTATGCTCAAACCCTACAACCCAACCAGAGAATTCCATTCTGCCACCTCTGGCCATCCCACCCCTACGGGAGGTCAGCTCCCAGGAACCAGCCTCACCCTGATGCTAGGACAGCAGAGTTTCTGCCCATCTTCAGAAAACGTCTGAAACCCTACCTCTTTGAAGAGTATCTTAAATAAGACATCAGCCTTATCCCCCCCCCCCCCCCCCCCAAGTCTTCATGCAGTTGCTCAGAATAAAAAAAACAGTATATCAAAATCACTCTCATAGCCTACAAACATAACAAAAGAAGTCTGTAGATTATAGATAAAGATATGTTTATTGACATATTCATCAGTGCGACCTCCAATGCAATTAAACATGTGATTCATCCAAGACAGAATAGAGTAGGTCATAGTTCCAGTGCCCCCCCCCCCTTTTTACTGAACAAAAATGTAAAAACAAAAAAAAAAACATTTTGAATTACCGGTATTCGTGATCCTTATTTTCTTCCAAATTACGTACACAGTGGGATTTGCGTGAATGGGACGTTACCATATTAATATAATTATAACAAGCCTTCGACAAGGTACACCATCCAGAAACTGTTGTGAGATAGATACTGGACTCTGGAAACTTTGTGTTGACAAATGACACTATTGCAATGAGTCTATAAAGAGGCATTCGATATACTGAAACCAGACAGGGAACGTTCTGATAAAACCACCATGTAGCAGATAAAAAAATAATAATGGAAAGATTTGTCTTGTTGTTGGAGATAAAACACAAACAGATATGGCAGTAAAATCATTATCCAAACGTTAAGGCACTAGGTGCTACACCTGGTTAAGTCTTCTACAAATAATTTACAATTCAAACAGTGCAGTTTTACATTTGTTAACTTAAATGTTTTCCTTTTGAACCATTTTATCTATGAGTCAATGTAAGGCAATACTTAAAAAAAAGACAATATTACAGAAAACAATGTACCCACTGAACACGAAGAAAAAGAAAATACTTTTCAGGTCTCCTATCCGCCATTACAATGGGATTTCCTTATTGCTTGGAGCAATTACAATAATTAATAAAAATAACAATGCATAGATTTAAATTATCTTGCATGCTCCTTAATCAATACTCAAAAACATCTAATACTCAGTTCCCAATACATACTCTGTCCCAACTGACCCCTGATAGAGCTGGAGTGCAGACTAATAAAGGGATCGGAACAAAGGCCACCAGAGTCCATCAGTCAAAGGCATTAAAGTCAATTTAGATGGAAACAGTTACTGATAGAGTATCTGTTTCCTCAGACGGGGGAAGAAAAAAACACCACATGTCCGTATCCCAGAGATGTACCCATTCACCACAGAGTTAAACCAATCGCTGTATTACAGTACCTACATGTTCACCATGTTCACAGCAAAACCTCCAGTCATTTATTCAACCATAATCCCTTCCTGTTCCTGATATGGAAGGTGTACTACCCAAAGCATGCCATGAGCCTCTCACTTTCTTTCCATCTCCCATTCAGGTCCCAAGTTTTGGAACGATGACAGATGCCATCCTCTGGAAGAAGTATGTGGTGCCTGGATGAGGGATTCTTAGTTGAGGTTCCAGGGTGAGGATGAGGATTGTAGCAGAGGGGGTGAGGGGAATAGCAGGCCTTTTCAATGTCCCTGATACCTTACGTCAGATTACTGTCCCATTTTCCAGCACTGGTCAGATTGCTTTAATTGACTTTGATATCAAATTAGGGACTCTCTCTTTTTTTGTGATGGGGAGAAACAATACAAAGTCCCAATAGAATCCAACGGTTCAGATGGTTAGCTGGAAAAAAGAACAGAGAACAGGTGTCCAGTAAAAGAGTGCTAGACATTTGGTTAGTACCCCCGATAGATGTTAATATATCACATAGAAAAACAGGTTTTAAAGAAAACGCATCTCCATTATGTCTTTCATGGTCCCTGGCGCCATACTTGGTAGAGGGAAACCAACACATGGGACGCCTGCTTCAGGAAAAGTTGCATAGAGGCCTAAGAGTTAGTAAATGAAACCGACCAACACTTTAGCGCCAAATTAGATAGAAAGAGTTCCCCAAGTCAAATGAGGAAGAACCACAAAAGGACAGTTCCACTGCTGTTAGATACACCATCAACATAGTCAGTTAATAATAAACAAAGCCAAAACAGTAAGGAAATAGTGTAAAAAGTTAGACTTCTTCTGTAAATTTGGTGTGGAGGAGTAGTTGTCAATGTCAACAAGTGCTGGATGTTGTGTCTGCTGCTTGGAGGCTGGAGGCTCTGGTAGCAGAATAAGACTGCAACCTGCTACAGTTACACAGGGCAGGAGAAGACAAATAGCAAGTCACGTGGCTGACCCGACAACAACAGTCACAGACAGTCAACCAGCAGCAGCAGGGATGACAACAGGACTTCTAGACTGGAACACACCCTCTCTTAACTCCCCAGAATAAAAGTCTAAAATTCCTCAATGTTCTGTATTGCCCATTACAAGCCTCAACCTATAGAAAACGAATGTGGCTGTTAAGGCAGGTACCAGAAGGATGAAAAAGGGCTGCTCTGTGGACCATCAGAGGTTGTGTCTTTATTACCTACAATGCATTCAGAAAGTATTTCAGACCCCTTCACTTTTTCCACATTTTGTTACGTTACAGCCTTATTCATCAAATCTACACAATACCCCTTAATGACAAAGCAAAAACAGGTTTTGGACATTTTTGTCTTGAAAATAAAAAACAGAAATACCTTATTTACATAAGTATTCGGACCTTTGCTATGAGACTCAAAGTTGAGTTCAGGTGCATCCTGTATCCATTGATCATCCTTGAGATGTTTCTACAACTTGATTGGAGTCCACCTGTGGTAAATTCAATTGATTGGACATGATTTGGAACAGCACACACCTGTCTAAATAAGGTCCCACAATTGACAGTGCATGTCAGAGCAAAAACCAAGCTATGAGTTGTCTGTAGAGCTCCGAGACAGGATTGTGTCTAGGCACAGATCTGGGGAAGGGTACCAAAAAATTTGCAATGAGCATTCAGGGCCTTGGTCAGGGCATAAACCCATGGTCACTCAGATAGTTCCTCTGTGGCGATAGGGTACCTACTAGGACCACGTATGCAGCACTCCACCAATCAGTCCTTTATGGTAGAGTGGCCAGACGGAAGTAAAAAGCACATGACAGCCCGCTTGGAGTTTGCCTAAAGGCACCTAAAGGACTCTGAGACCATGAGAAACAAGATTCTCTGGTCTGATGTAACGAAGATTGAACACGTTGGCCTGAATGCCAAGCGTCACGTTTGGAGGAAATCCCTACGGTGAAGCATGGTGGTGGCAGCATCATACTGTGGGGATGTTTTTCAGCGGCAGGGACTGCGAGACTAGTCAGGAACGAAGGAAAGATGAACGGAGCAAAGTACAAAGAGATCCTTGATGAAAACATGCTCCAGAGCGAGGCCTCAGACTGGGGCAAAGGTTCACCTTCCAACAGGACAAAGACCCTAAGCACACAGCCAAGACAACACATGAATGTCCTTGAGTGGCCCAGCCAGAGCCCAGACTAAAAAAACATTTTGCTTTGTCATTATGGGGTATTGTGTGTAGATTGATGTCATTATGGGGTATTGTGGGTAGATTGATGTCATTATGGGGTATTGTGTGTAGATTGATGTCATTATGGGGTATTGTGTGTAGATTGATGTCATTGTGGGGTATTGTGTGTAGATTGATGTCATTGTGGGGTATTGTGTGTAGATTGATGTCATTATGGGGTATTGTGTGTAGATTGATGTCATTATGGGGTATTGTGTGTAGATTGATGTCATTATGGGGTATTGTGTGTAGATTGATGTCATTATGGGGTATTGTGTGTAGATTGATGTCATTAAGGGGTATTGTGTGTAGATTGATGTCATTATGGGGTATTGTGGGTAGATTGATGTCATTATGGGGTATTGTGGGTAGATTGATGTCATTATGGGGTATTGTGGGTAGATTGATGTCATTATGGGGTATTGTGGGTAGATTGATGAGAAAAAAAAAAGACAAGTTAATCCATTTTAGAATAAGGCTGTAACGTAACAAAATGTGGTTAAAAGTCAAGGGGTCTGAATAGTTTCTAAATGCACTGTACATACTGCACTACTTTTGACCAAAAATATTGCACTATATGGAGAATAAGATGCTCTGGACAAAAGTAGTCCACTGCAGTATATAAGAAACAGGATTCCACTGCAGTATATAAGAAACAGGATTCCACTGCAGTATATAAGAAACAGGATTCCACTGCAGTATATAAGAAACAGGATTCCACTGCAGTATATAAGAAACAGGATTCCACTGCAGTATATAAGAAACAGGATTCCACTGCAGTATATAAGAAACAGGATTCCACTGCAGTATATAAGAAACAGGATTCCACTGCAGTATATAAGAAACAGGATTCCACTGCAGTATATAAGAAACACTGTATGTAAGGTTACCTTGGCTTGCCTGTGATGCTCTTGGGGTTCTTGCGGAAGGACTGGTTGGCTGCGGGGCGGGTGGACAGGGTGCGGGGCGACGCCCTCACAAAGGAGGAGGGCGGTGTTTTGGGGATCTTCTTGCCCAGGTGGCCGATCCATTTCTTCTGCTCGTCTTGGGTCAGGGCTAGTAGGAGCATGTCCCGGGCAGAGGTCACGTCGTAGTTCACTGTTCGAGTACAGGGGGGTTAGAGGAGACAAAAACAAAAACTCAGGAAGTCTAGATGTCCCTGAGGAAATGGAACCCACCACTTCCTCCTTAACGAAAGTTCAAGTTATATTATTCAATTGTGTGATCTTTAATTGAACCAGTTTTTCATACTCTCCTTGGTGCTGAAACCCAGGACCGAGCGGTTTGTCTAGTCATTTTTTAAGTATATCTCCCCCTCCCCCATTTCACCACTGATTTAAGTTTCGTCAGTCTAACCTAACCTCTGCGACTGTACCTTTGCAGGGGGCGATGACGTCCTCCTTCTTCTCGAGGTGGTCCTTGTGGCACTTGACGTGGCAGCGGCGGCACTCCAGGGCATGGGGAGGCTTGAAGACGTTCCACAAGGGCTTGGCGCAGGCCTCGCAGTTCGTGGGGAAGTGGTAAAGCGTGGGGATGAACTCATGACCTTTGTGGGGCAGACAGTTGGTCTTGTCTCCCTGCGAGACCGTCTCCATGTCCGCCTCCTTCCTGCACTCACCCTCATTGGCATATAGGATCTTAAGGGGGAGACGATCGAGAGTAAGAGTGTCTTCAAACATTGGAGTTTTTATAAGGATAGTTTGAAGCAGTGCTTTTAGGGTTGTATAATACTGAAACAGAAAATCTAATTGAAAAGGGGGGGGGTCTACATAATAACTAATTGTGAATGTAGACTGGAGTCCACTCAAGACAGCTGTCAAAATCTAAAAGGGGATTGTTTTCATCCGTTTGAGCAGGCAGGTCACCCGTGATACAAGCCAGTATTCAACGTATATCCATGTCTGAGGATCTCAGGAGATGTGGAAACCGGCCACTAGGGAGAAACAGTGAGTGATGTGACCGGACAGGGATGGTGCGTTGGGGTAAGCGTCTGCCTATAGTTCCAAATGTTCGAATTCAGAAACAGAAAGTGTTTTTTCATATTTGTGTTTTAAGCCAATCCCGAACCTTAATCCTTACCTTAACCATTCTGAGTTAATGCCTAACCTTAACCATTCTGAGTTAATGCCTAACCTTAACCATTCTGAGTTAATGCCTAACCTTAACCTTGGAACGATACAGAGAAGTAACTAAACACAATTTTACGTTTGAGAAACATGGATGAACGTATAATTCTGACATGAGACTAAGAACTTGTTTGTTTGAGAATGGGAAAGTAAGGTGACTGTAGAACAAAAATACTGAGCTGGTTAACTTTATTGGTTTAGGTCAGAAGGCATCGTCTTCCGACCGATGGGGTCATTCTAACGCGACTGCGTTGCCATGAACCAGCAGTGCAGACGACCGCCGTGCTTTCTGACATAAGACAATGGGTCAGAAGGTTGATTGGTCAGGTCAGAAGGTTGATTGGTCAGGTCAGAAGGTTCCTTCCTACCTGGAATATCCTGGGGATCTCCTCGGTCTCTGCTCGGTACACATCACCCTGGGTGACTGGACGCACGTGGAACAGTTTGCTGCACACAACAACAAGCAATGAGTATCAGAATACAACGTCTCAGACACTGTTACATGACCTCTAATAACCCAACGTCTCAGACACTGTTACATGACCTCTAATAACCCAACGTCTCAGACACTGTTACATGATTTCTTATAACCCAACGTCTCAGACACTGTTACATGACCTCTAATAACCCAACGTCTCAGACACTGTTACATGACCTCTAATAACCCAACGTCTCAGACACTGTTACATGACCTCTAATAACCCAACGTCTCAGACACTGTTACATGACCTCTAATAACCCAACGTCTCAGACACTGTTACATGACCTCTAATAACCCAACGTCTCAGACACTGTTACATGACCTCTAATAACCCAACGTCTCAGACACTGTTACATGACCTCTAATAACCCAACGTCTCAGACACTGTTACATGATTTCTTATAACCCAACGTCTCAGACACTGTTACATGACCTCTAATAACCCAACGTCTCAGACACTGTTACATGACCTCTAATAACCCAACGTCTCAGACACTGTTACATGATTTCTTATAACCCAACGTCTCAGACACTGTTACATGACCTCTAATAACCCAACGTCTCAGACACTGTTACATGACCTCTAATAACCCAACGTCTCAGACACTGTTACATGACCTCTAATAACCCAACGTCTCAGACACTGTTACATGACCTCTAATAACCCAACGTCTCAGACACTGTTACATGACCTCTAATAACCCAACGTCTCAGACACTGTTACATGATTTCTTATAACCCAACGTCTCAGACACTGTTACATGACCTCTAATAACCCAACGTCTCAGACACTGTTACATGACCTCTAATAACCCAACGTCTCAGACACTGTTACATGATTTCTTATAACCCAACGTCTCAGACACTGTTACATGACCTCTAATAACCCAACGTCTCAGACACTGTTACATGACCTCTAATAACCCAACGTCTCAGACACTGTTACATGATTTCTTATAACCCAACGTCTCAGACACTGTTACATGACCTCTAATAACCCAACGTCTCAGACACTGTTACATGACCTCTAATAACCCAACGTCTCAGACACTGTTACATGACCTCTAATAACCCAACGTCTCAGACACTGTTAAATGACCTCTAATAACCCAACGTCTCAGACACTGTTACATGATTTCTTATAACCCAACGTCTCAGACACTGTTACATGATTTCTTATAACCCAAGCAAACATTTTCACATAAAACAAACTCATCTAACATGGTGATATTTTGTCAGTGTTAAAAAAAATTGCGAGTTTAAAGAAAATGTAATAAAAAAATTTAATCCACAAAATAAGGGTACTTACTCGATATCTAGTACCATGGAGGGATTGGACTGTTCCTTGTCCTGTTCATCGTTGTAGAACAGAATCTTTTTGCTGCTCACCACCACATACTGAGGAAAAATAAAATCAAGAAATAATGTTAGGAAGAATCATGTTGGCACTAGACAGCACAACCAGTATTGTGCCATCTAATATGAATCAGTCAATTGATGAAAAGGCTTCCAGGTGACATACCTGCTTCTTCCAGCCATATCGTTTGATATTAGGTTTATTAGGAATGGACAGCCACCCTTCCAGTCTGGATTCTACACGGACACAAGATCGACACAAATGAAAACCAAGCCTGTGGGTAACACTGTCCCCAAAACATATACACTGGTATAAACCAAGCCTGTGGTTAACACTATCCCCAAAACATATACACTGGTATAAACCAAGCCTGTGGTTAACACTGTCCCCAAAACATATACACTGGTATAAACCAAGCCTGTGGTTAACACTGTCCCCAAAACATATACACTGGTATAAACCAAGCCTGTGGTTAACACTGTCCCCAAAACATATACACTGGTATAAACCAAGCCTGTGGGTAACACTGTCCCCAAAACATATACACTGGTATAAACCAAGCCTGTGGTTAACACTATCCCCAAAACATATACACTGGTATAAACCAAGCCTGTGGTTAACACTGTCCCCAAAATATATACACTGGTATAAACCAAGCCTGTGGTTAACACTGTCCCCAAAACATATACACTGGTATAAACCAAGCCTGTGGGTAACACTGTCCCCAAAACATATACACTGGTATAAACCAAGCCTGTGGTTAACACTATCCCCAAAACATATACACTGGTATAAACCAAGCCTGTGGTTAACACTGTCCCCAAAATATATACACTGGTATAAACCAAGCCTGTGGTTAACACTGTCCCCAAAACATATACACTGGTATAAACCAAGCCTGTGGTTAACACTGTCCCCAAAACATATACACTGGTATAAACCAAGCCTGTGGTTAACACTGTCCCCAAAACATATACACTGGTATAAACCAAGCCTGTGGTTAACACTGTCCCCAAAACATATACACTGGTATAAACCAAGCCTGTGGTTAACACTGTCCCCAAAACATATACACTGGTATAAACCAAGCCTGTGGTTAACACTGTCCCCAAAACATATACACTGGTATAAACCAAGCCTGTGGTTAACACTGTCCCCAAAACATATACACTGGTATAAACCAAGCCTGTGGTTAACACTGTCCCCAAAATATATACACTGGTATAAACCAAGCCTGTGGTTAACACTGTCCCCAAAACATATACACTGGTATAAACCAAGCCTGTGGTTAACACTGTCCCCAAAACATCATGCAGTGATTAAATACAAACTCAGCTGGGGGAAGAACAAAACAAGTAAAGTGCCAAAGCCGGGCCATAATAATAATAATAATAATAATATTAATCTTAATAGCTTAAAGCAAAGCTGTCATCAAGGCAAAGTGTGGCTACTTTGAAGAATCTCTAACAGAAAATATATTTTGATTTGTTTAACACTTTTTTGGTTACTACATGATTCCATATGTGTTATGTCATAGTTTCTTCACTTTTATTCTACAATGTAAAAAATAGTGCAAATAAAGAAAAACGTTTGGCCCCCAGTGTACAGGACAGTATAAATGTCTTTGCTAAAGCATGTCATATCCACGTTATTTTACCAGCAAATTAGATATCATGGAGTGGCTTCAACTCCATGACGAGTAGATAGATGTGTTGTAGCTTGAGAAGCCCCATGTTGAATGGACAGAACCATAGAATTTATAATTGATTAGTGATTGTAATTCTATGGCCATGGTCAGCCATTGACTGTTGGAATCCTCCTATTCAGTCAATGGCTGACCATGGCCATAGAATTACAATCACTAATCAATTATAAATTCTATGGTTCTGTCCATTCAACATGGGGCTTCTGATGCCTCAGTCTACCGCCACATAGCAGAGAACGGAGAGTCTGGATATCATCGGGAATATCCCATTATGTTAAAAGGTTTTACTGACTCAACAACAACACAAGATACAAAAGAACAGTTGCTTTGTTCTGAAAAGGCATCACTTCTGTTCTGAGGTGAACATGCCAACGGAGGGTTTGTTTAAAGCACAAGGGACAGGAGAACAAAAGGAAAGGTGTGGTTAATGGTTTCCAGACACGTTTTGAAAGGTGCTCAGAGTGATTGGTTAAAAACCACACAGTGTTGTTGTCTAGTGTTAAAGTAGCTAACCGCTCACGTAGTCACTATACTTAAGAGTTTATTATAGCTTGTTCTGCCGCAAAATACATTTACAGCTGACAGCATTGAAAGTGATTACCTACAAAAGACTAATGTATATGGTACAGTTAGAATTTGTACTGAAATAAATGTTCAACAAAGTTTACTGTAATTGGTTAATTTGCCCGAAACAAATGGCTTGATGTTAATTATGATGCACGGTGAGTAAATGAAAATGCCCCCCAGCCTGGCACAACAAGGGCTATAACTGCTCCTTCTGTCACTCGGAATGGCCTTTCAAAAGTGTTGGTGAGAGCATACAAGAGGGATGGATACCCATCTCGCCCTGCCCAAAAAAACACCCCAAAAATAAAGAAAAAAATTATACAAGAGGGGCAAAATACACACAGCAGCACAGCTGAGGCCAGGCACAATGGGGCTCCCCAACTCAGAGTTACTCACAGAAGGAAAATAATAGAAGATACAAAGATAGGAGCGCTAGGAGAACCATCTGGACATGGGGAATAAGAGATGAGAGAGGACTTGAACCACAGACACATTCAGGAACTCAATGTACAGCAAACGTTGTTGGCAGATCTCCAAAGAAAAACAGTCATTTTCAAATGGATTGTTCAAGTTTGACACTTGAACCAGGTGGGTTGGAAAAGATGAGAACCAGCATTCTTCTATGCAGTGCATTCGGAAAGTATTCAAACATTTTATTTGCATCAATCGACACACAATACCCCATAATGACAAAGCGAAAAGAGGTTTTGAATTTTTAGCAAAAAACAGAAATACCTTATTTACATAAGTATTCAGACCCTTTGATATAAGACACAACATTTCCATTGATCATCCTTGAGATGTTTCTACACTCACTCGATTGGAGTCCACCTGTGGGGAATTCAATTGATTGGACATGATTTGGAAACACCTGTCTATATAAGATCCCACAGTTGACAGTGCATGTCAGAGTCCCCAAGAACACAGTGGCCTCCCTTATTGGGGATGTCGGGGACGTTTTTCAGCGGCAGGGACTGAGAGACTAGTCAGGATCGAAGGAAAGATGAACTGATTAAAGTAGAGAGAGATTCTTGATGAAAACCTGCTAAAATGTAAAAAGAAATTATAATAATCAGTTATGGGGGTATTGTGTGTAGATTGATACTTTACGAATACACTGTAGGCACTTTACTGTCATAACTCAACCAGTCATGAAATGGTTTAATAACTTGGAATGGCTAGGATTGATTAGATTTAAATCATGCCAGAGTTATTTGTTGGACCATTAAAGCTAACGTGATGGACCAAACATCTAGTTCAGTGATCCAAAATCCTGTAGATTTCTGTCCCATCTTAACATCACATATTCAACACTTTCATTAGCTGAATCATGTGTGCTGCGGCTCATCACGAGCAGGATTGAGGATGTTTGGCGTAGCCTGTCCTTTGACCCAGCTGCCCTAGGTTAGTTGACCCCGGGGTGACCTTACCGGCCATGTTGCTGTCCGTCTCATCCATCTGCAGGCTGGTAACGCTGGAGTTGTCCATGCGCAGCTGTAGTTCGCTGAGCTTCTCCCTCAGCTGCTCGATGTCGCTCTCCTTGCTGTCCAGCTGCATCTGCAGCTCATTGCGGTACGTGCATTCCTCCGACAGTTGCTGTCGTAGAAGAGGAGAGGCTAACAGTGAATATGCAGTTAATTTAGGGAAGATCGGAAGCACTGCACCTTGAAGGAAGAATGTCTTTCACTATTGACTTTAGAATGTACCGGACTAAATCTTCCTAATTGTCCTGATGCGATAATACTGTTTTACCTAATAGAAAGGGTGCTTTTTTGTTCTATTTTAAAGCATACTATTAATTAAAAGGGTCACATGATCACCGTCAGATGATTTGGAGGCCAATTTGACCCTACTATCAAATTGACTGACTGACTGACTGACTGACTGACTGACTGACTGACTGTATAACGTGTTACTGACCCCCTGCATTTCACTGAGCTCCTTCTGGTACTTAATGGCCATGTGGTTGAACTTGTCTTTCTCCTGGTTGAGGTCCAGCTGCAGCTTGCGGTAATCCTTCTCCTTCTTCCTCAGGTCGGTCGTGCTGCCCTTCTTCTTGGTGTCCAGCTTCATATCCTTCCTGTTCATGATCTCTGCTAGCTTGTTCACCGCCTGGAGAGCAAGGTTGAGAGTTGGGATCGGTTGGAGAAACAGGTTGAGGTTTAACAGGTTGAGGTGAATAAGGAGCTCATAACTACTGATGTAGCGTTCTGTAATGTAAATTGTCACGTCTGGTTGAAGTGTCTTTACCTGAGTCTTGAGTGTGCGCTCTGTGCTGAGAACCTTCTCATAGTTGGCCTTGATTGAATTTGTAAATTCTTCTTTCTGGGAAGCATACTCTGCAGGAGAGAAGGGTACAGCGTGAGAAAACCACACCGGATCTAACTGCAGACCTTGCCCATAGACCTAGAATATAATAATTAGACCAAGTCATGAACATGGCGTCTTGACGCTACCTTCCTCCTGAGTGCGAAGCTTGTCGTCCAGCTCGGCCTTCTCCTTGCTGAGGTTCTCCACATCTTTGGTAAGGGTTTTGTTGGAATCCTCAAGCTGGGGAGAGATGCATTCAGGTTTAAAGGTAGGTCTTCTACAGCTGCTCGAGACGCACGAAAACAATCATTAAATATCCCAAAATTTAAAGTATCCTAAGCTGTTTTCTCTGTGCCCCCATTCCTGGATAGATGCTTTTTTTCCCTGACTTGATGTTTCCATTACATTAATTTACAATGCAGGAGAGGTGTGTGCATCGAGGCATGCTGTACTGACCCGTGCAATGGTGGCATCCTTCTCGTTGCCCTCCTGCTTGTGTCTCGCCGTGGCCTTCTTGTTCTCCTGGCTCAGCTCAAAGTACTGCTCCTCCTGGAGCGCCCTGGCCAGCTGCTCCGACTCCGCCTTGGTCACCGTCAGATCCAGCTGGGCCAACAGGGAGTCCCTGGTGGAAGAGAAGGGAGGACGGACAACCATGGTTTAAAATGTAATCATAATCACTCTGCGTGGAGGTTTGAAAGTAGGGTGGTCGATGAAAGATGCACCCCATATTTTAAGTACAACGTATGATTACGATACAGATTACTGCTCTATTGACAAATGCCTGATTTATAAAATGGTTTCCATTTTGTGCTTCGTTACCTTTCACTGTGTAGCTCTTGCACCTTCCTGTGAGCTTCCTGGACCTGCCGGTTCCTCTCCTCCATATCCTCTTTCAGTTCCTTCACCTGAGTTTTATAGAGCGTCTAGAGGTAGAGACGGGAGACATGGCAGTCAGTCACTGAGCAGGGTTACAGGAGAGAGGGGTGGATGGGTCCTACTCACTGAGAAATACTGTTCGGCCTCAAGCTGGTCCTGAAGTTCCCTCATCTGACCCTCGTTGCCTCGGTATTGCCTGGACGACGGACACACAAACCACGTGATTAACATATTGCAAATTGGAGTTACAGAAAAATTTCAAAACAACCAATCAATGTAGAAAGGAAAATTCAGACTGGTAAAATCATCAAGAAGCGTTCAAACTCTTCAGCCACAAAACCTTAGTGTATAGATTATGAACCTAATGACACTACACTATCCAGTATGGGCCAGGGCTGTAATTAGCTGGGGACCACCACCACCACCACTCCTTGCAGAGCTCCGTAGGCGGAAACCTAGAGAACTCACTGCAGCCGGATTAACAGTCCAGTCAGTCTGGTCTGGTGGGAGGAGCTGGACTGCAGACTAATCTTTAATCCTGTGATGTAAACATTGTCGGAGGGCAGCTTTGCCACAGTTACCCGCTAAATTGGAATAAGAGCCTTTTTACTGGAATAACAACCATTTGTAGGGCCACTTAACGTCTCGACTCCCAAAGCAGTATTAGCTAGCTGCAGGGAGGAGAAACGTAAAACTAAAGACTATTACATATTAGACTTTCAGAATAGTTTTGTTAATGAAGACTAATGAAGTGTGGCTGGAAGGTATTGCACTCATTTGGAAGGGAGGTAAGTCACTAGTGGTAAACTCTACCTAGACCATTATTTGGGATGGATAGCTCTAAGTCAAACTGTGGTGGGCTGTGACAACGTGACTAGCTTGGAGGCTATTCTCACTTGGTGAGCTGTGCGAGCTGGAACTCGAGCGAGCGTTTGCTCTCTAGTGCCATGTTGATCTCCTGCTTCAGTTGCTTCTCCGAGCCCTTCAGCCGGTCGGCCTCCTGCGAGCGGCTCTTCAGCTCGTTCTGGGCCAGAACCCTCTTACTGTACTCGTGCTCCAGCTGCATCCGCAGACCTTTCACCTGAGAGGAAAGGGGGAGGTAACCACAGGTGTTGGGACACAAGAGAAACAGTACGTCTGATAAGTCTGACAGAGATGATTGTATGAGAGATGCAAAGTTGAAGGCTGTGGGCATCCAACCCAGACAGTATAAGTGATGATCACCTCATCCTCCAGTCTCTCCTTCTGCTTCATCAGCTGCTCCATCTTCTGCACCGACTGCTTGAGGTCAAACTCCAGCATGGAGCACTGCTTCTCCACCTCCACCACCCTGCTCTCCGCACGTATCCTTGCCCCGCTCTCCTCCGACACCTTCTGCTGCACCGCTGGAGGGAGAGAGGGACGGCAGGACACGTGTCACTCAGTTGCAACTATCCATCCATTATTCTATGGAAGAATCTCAACGACAGATTTAACAGGAGATTTGTGCTCAGTCATTTGAAATAAACTACATTGAAAAAGGTCAGGACTACAACAGCTGTTACACAAATTCCTGGAAGAAAAGTAAATGTTGCCTCAAACAGTAATAGTCTCAAAGTCATTTCTGTGGAAGGGGTGCAGCTTTTAATACGTAGGGGGGTAAAGTCTCGACACGCCACATGTAGAGGAGGCAGTACATTCCCTGAATTCCGCCCCTATCCATCCAGTGCACCCTGGGTATGAGTGGTGCAGGTGGGGGAAAAAAACAAAAAAAAAAGACAAAGAGAGACAGAAAGAGAGAGAGGCAGAGAGAGAGAGACAGAGAGAGAGACAGAGAGAGAGACAGAGAACCAGAGAGAGACAGAGCGAGAGGGACAGACAGATGAAAAAGGAGACACATGGTAGTGATGAGTAGGGTGTGATCCAACACAGGCTCAGAAATACCATGCATGGCAGCTGACTTGGCCTCTTCAATGGACTCGTATTTGTCAGTGAGCTGGGCCCGTGTCACTCTGTGTTCTGTGTGTTCCTGGTCCAGACGCTGCTGCAGAGTCTTCAGCTTGTAGTTCAAATCAATCTCAAGGTTGTTCTTCTCCTGTTGGGAGAAAACACAGAACTAATCCCCAGAATGTACAGTAGCATACTAGCAGCGGCTGTGATCAGGAAAACATGAATTCTGCTGATTTTTATGGGAGAGAGGCTCTTAAGACTGGGGACAAAAACACTAGTTAGATATACATTTGGTTATCCCACCTTATGTTTTTAGTCTAAATGTTTGATTTACTTAATAATATAGAGCACAGCTGTTCCATTTCGACCACTACTGACAGTAGGGGGACTTCACAAGGAACTGGATATCCATGACAGGGTTTGTGTTACCATTAGAAAGCATGGTATGGGTTTGTATGTGACATGTGGAGAGACTGAGGCCACAAACCTTCTCCAGGTTGTTGCTCCTCTCCTGGGCCTGCTTGCGTTCCGCCTCCACTTTGGACAGGCTGAGTTTAAAGTTTTTATTGTCCTCCTGAAGACCTGTCATCCGCGCTACAGACACAGAGAGAAACAGAGAGTAACCATCAAAACAGTGGTTTGTGCAACATGCTAAACCCGTGTTGACAACACACCAACTTTTAGACTTGGAAAACTACATTTGTACATCTACAAAATGTCTGGACTGTAAGGGCACTGGACAATAAAGTTTTCTTTTTCTATTCAATATGGACTGTACACTTCAAATTTAGTCTGAATTAAGAGCAATATTTCAACACAATCCCTCAGATATATCCATCCTCTCCTACTGTACAAAGATCTTCAAAGGGCTTCTCTCCAGAAAAAAAAAAAGACTTGACAGATTAATCAGAGGCGGATGCGAGTTCTGTGGGCATGGGCAGTGCCTGGGCATGGGCAGTGCCTGGGCATGGGCAGTGCCTGGGCATGGGCAGTGCCTGGGCATGGGAAAGGTTAGAACTGGAGCTAATATCCCCCCAGCTCTCTCTTAAATAGTGAGTTCACTTCAGATCATTTCAAGTTAGTTGAACAGCTAAGTCAGAGCGACTGAGGTATTACTGTAAAGAAAACTAAAATGGTGTAGGCAATCACATGAATCCATTCTAGTTCTAACTAATGCCCAAAGTGAATGCAGGGATGCAGACAGACACCTCGTAATTATGCAAAAACGGAGTCATGTCCAAGTCACATTCACTCATAGAACAATGAGTGTAGTCTTTGGGCCACGAGTCCCAATTCTCCACCCTTTTCCTTGTCTTGTGCACTTGTGCACTCCCCTACATAGATTTAAAAGCCTATGATTGGTGTAAGAGACCGTGCTTAGCTGTGTATTTTTTGTTGTCTTGCATAGACCCTAGAAGAGTAGTTGTCAGCTAATGGGGGATTAAAGACGGCACACTTTAGGGAGAAGTGTGGTGAATTGGGACGTAGCCAAATGGCACCTTGCAGCTCGTGGATCTCCTCTGATCCCTGGCTATAGCTCCTCCTCTCAGAGTCCAGGGTGCTCTGTAGCTGCAGCAGCTCCTTCTCCAGCTGGGCCCTCCCTCCATCGGACGAACGGCTCTTCTCCTGCAGCTCGCGGTTCAGCCCCTCCAGCTGGCTCATGGACTTGGCCATCTCTGTGTGGCTCTTCCTCAGCCGCGCCGCCGTGTCCGACTCTGCCCGCAGCAGGTCGTTGGCCTCCTCCAGCTGTCAGTCAAGGAAACGGCCATTAGGAAAGCTCAGAGTCAATATTACTTCCTGACACAGACGATCCGCTCAGTTGCTGCAGAATGTTTGATGTGGGAGGACGTCTAACGTTGTGAATAGAATGATATCCATTCATACGCTTCTAATAATACCTAGTAGACTACTTTTCCTCTCTGACAGGTCTATACCAGTCCAGTATGAGGCCTTGTAATGCAACAAAGACATAGGGTGATGACACAGGGTCAGATATTGTTCATCCTTGTCATGGTTAAGGTTCATCTTTAGGGTGGAGTAATCTGTGGTTAAAACCTGACCTGCCCTCTCCTTGACCCATCTGACACATCCCTCAAAACTAACATCCCTCACACATCCCTCAAAACTAACATCCCTCACACATCCCCTTCCCTGCAGTGTCTGTACATTTGACCCAGATTCTGACCTTCGACACACATTCTGACTACTACACACAGACCTGTGTGTGTAGATGGTAATCCAAGAGAGCAGTGTGGGTGTGTGTGTGTGTGTGTGTTACTGTACCTGATTCTGCAACTGTAGGATCTTGTCATTCGAGGCCTGAGAGTTTTGGCAGATTTTCCTCATGTCCTCAAGCTGCTCTTTCAGAGTTGACACTGAGAAAAGAGAGAGAGAGAAAGATGAGTCATAGATTAAGTCATCTTTTCACACACACACACACACACACACACACGTCTCCCTTTGAAAACATGACGCTACACTAAACTAACTATGAAGAAACGGTGGGATTTGTTCATGCGTTGAATTAAAAGTGCTCTGTTTATGAGCATGTTTGTATCAGATCTGGTTGTGGGATCCATTGGTCCCAGTTAATGGGAGGGTCTCAGATGTTGTGTGTTTGGGTTTAGACTGCTAGTCAGAGGGTCAGAGGGTCAAAGGGTCAGAGAGTCAGAGGGTCGCAGACAACCAGACTAGCAGGTCAAGCAGCTCCTAAATGTACCCTAATCCCTATGGGTCAAAAGTAGTCCACTATTTATGGAACAGGGTACCATTTGGGACGTACACCAGACATCAGGGACCCACACTAACATCAGGGAGGAGAGGGATGGTCCAAAGAAATATACACCGGAAAGGTGCAGTGGAATGTGTTGCTCTACAGGGTCAGAGAGAGAGAGACACAGACAGACAGACAGACAGACAGACAGACAGACAGACAGACAGACAGACAGACAGACAGACAGACAGACAGACAGACAGACAGACAGACAGACAGACAGACAGACAGACAGACAGACAGACAGACAGACAGACAGACAGACAGACAGACAGACAGACAGACAGACAGACAGACAGACAGACAGACAGACAGACAGACAGTAGTACGGCGCACCTGGAACAAATTAGGGTTAAGTGCCTTGCTCAAGAGGCGGCTCGGGGATTTCGAACCAGCGACCTTTAGGTTACTGGTCCAACGCTCTAACGCTACGGCCCTGGGGAGAGATCTAACCATGGATTATCCTGTAGCAGCATTAACCCTGTCAACAGAAAGCCCAAACCAGCTTTATGTATGAACATGTAAAGTACTGTAATACTGTACACGACTACGATCATATTTGTTCATAATCAGTGTTAGAAACCTGTTATAGACACGATTATAAACAGAGGTTTAGACTAAACCGGGGATTGAAAAGAGATTAAATGAAAGAGTGAATGAGAGAGAGGAGAATAAAAAAAATAAAAAATAAAAATCCTTACCCTCGTTCTCCAAGTTGCGTCTCTTCTCGGCCTCCTGGTCGGCCTTTCTTTGGTACTCGGTGGCTCGGTGCTGGATCATCATCTTGTCTTTCTCCAGCAGGGACATGCTGACCTCCAGACCCTTCCTCACGTTGGCCTGGGAGGGGAGGGAGGACAGGAGTAAGTCCTCAAAGTACAGAGCATTTAGGCTCGTCGTATATTATATCTAGTTTTTTTTTTTACACATTTGTAGACAACAGTAGATGGTCATTATTCTAGGCATTCACTCACCTCCTCGTCCAGCTCTTTTATGATCTTGTCAAGCTTTGTGTTCGAGGTCCTGAAGAAAGACAGATTGGTACTTTTACTTATTTTGCTTGATCTTGTAAAACGGGAGCTACCTTAGATCAAGAGCATTGGTTTTTAAAAAGACAGGACAGGATGTTTTCGCTGTCAAAACCAGCGTTGTCTATTTGTTCAGCTGGAGATGGGACCTTATTGGAACTGACTGACTGTTTGTATACCTGCACTTGTGCTCCATCTCGTCTTTCAGCTGCATCTCACTGTGGAGTTGTTCTTCTAGCTGGTAGATCCTCTTCTGCAGGTTCTCCAGCTGAAGAACAATAGACAACGTACAATGTTTTAACGTATAATACGTTAAACAGATACTTTGGATAAAGAGTGTAATGGCAGAATGCTTTAAATCTGGTAGTTTGGGGTAACAACAATAGTGAAGAAGTCAGATGTTCACCATGGTAGAACTGATTCTGATACAAAAAAGGTTTTCTGGTGAGTGTTTCGCATTGATCTGTGTCAGGGCTGTTGGAAACTGTGCGCCTGTAAGGAAAATAGCAGCAGTAGCTCAGTGCACCGCTATAACAAGGTTTTTACATGTGATTGTCTATCCTTAACAATGTCCCAATAATAATTTTGACAAAGCTTATTCATTGTTAAAATAGGCCTACATTTTTTTTGCTGTTGAAAATTAACTCAAATAATCGAATATTAACATCAGGTTTGGATAATCAACTAATCCCTATAACAAACCTGCAGTCAATTTGTCTACGAAGATAGTAGCAATGCAACGCCAGATGCAACAAACAGTGTCTGTCTTAATATCCGGGTGAGTACTCACATGGCTCTTGTCTTAATATCCAGGTGAGTACTCACATGGCTCTTGTCTTAATATCCAGCTGAGTACTCACATGGCTCTTGTCTTAATATCCAGGTGAGTACTCACATGGCTCTTGTCTTAATATCCAGCTGAGTACTCACATGGCTCTTGTCTTAATATCCAGCTGAGTACTCACATGGCTCTTGTCTTAATATCCAGCTGAGTACTCACATGGCTCTTGTCTTAATATCCAGCTGAGTACTCACATGGCTCTTGTCTTAATATCCAGCTGAGTACTCACATGGCTCTTGTCTTAATATCCAGGTGAGTACTCACATGGCTCTTGTCTTAATATCCAGGTGAGTACTCATATGGCTCTTGTCTTAATATCCAGGTGAGTACTCACATGGCTCTGGTCTTAATATCCGGGTGAGTACTCACATGGCTCTTGTCTTAATATCCAGGTGAGTACTCACATGGCTCTTGTCTTAATATCCAGGTGAGTACTCACATGGCTCTTGTCTTAATATCCAGGTGAGTACTCACATGGCTCTTGTCTTAATATCCAGGTGAGTACTCACATGGCTCTTGTCTTCCTTAGTAGAGCTGCTGCGTTTTTCAACACTCTTGGTGCTGGAGATCTGGGAAAACCTGGGGAATAGACCACAACAGGAAATCACATCTAGTCAGAGACAACAATAGGACCACACTTCCTGACCTGAGCCACTGATGACTTGACCACACCGTGAACACATCCCACTGGGTCAAACATGTCGTGCTTGTTATCTAGGTCAGGTTACCTACTCTGCAGTATGAGAAATTTACATGCATGTCTAACAAGCTCTGGGTGAGATTAACTACGTAGTTATACAGGTTATATTATTAAAAACAGCTAATTAATAATATTAGAAACCTGGCTATAGTAAGACTTACTGATGACTGCTATAATAGGTGAAACCTGGCTATAGGAAGACTTACTGATGACTGCTATAATAGGTGAAACCTGGCTATAGGAAGACTTACTGATGACTGCTATAATAGGTGAAACCTGGCTATAGGAAGACTTACTGATGACTGCTATAATAGGTGAAACCTGGCTATAGGAAGACTTACTGATGACTGCTATAATAGGTGAATCCCACAAAGGGCAGCTGGTTGCCCACAAAGGCCTTTGGTATGGGGAAGGTCTCCTCGTCTACCCGGTCCGCCTCGATGTCGTCAAAGTTACTAGTGTCGATGTCGCTGCTCAGCTCAGGCACCACCGGAGCCGCCGCTGGAAACACGGATGGAGAGAAGGTGGAGGAGAGGAGAGAGAAACATGACTCACTTCTACTGTGAAATACGCCAGTCTTTATCTCCCCCATTATATCATATTATATTATATATAAATACACCAGTCTTTATCTCCCCCATTATATTATATATAAATACACCAGTCTTTATCTCCCCCATTATATTATATAAATACACCAGTCTTTATCTCCCCCATTATATTATATAAATACGCCAGTTTTTATCTCCCCCATTATATTATATAAATACACCAGTCTTTATCTCCCCCATTATATTATATAAATACACCAGTCTTTATCTCCCCCATTATATTATATAAATACGCCAGTCTTTATCTCCCCCATTATATTATATAAATACACCAGTCTTTATCTCCCCCATTATATCATATTATATATAAATACACCAGTCTTTATCTCCCCCATTATATCATATTATATATAAATACGCCAGTCTTTATCTCCCCCATTATATTATATAAATACACCAGTCTTTATCTCCCCCATTATATCATATTATATATAAATACGCCAGTCTTTATCTCCCCCATTATATTATATAAATACACCAGTCTTTATCTCCCCCATTATATCATATTATATATAAATACGCCAGTCTTTATCTCCCCCATTATATTATATAAATACACCAGTCTTTATCTCCCCCATTATATCATATTATATATAAATACGCCAGTCTTTATGTCCCCCATTATATTATATAAATAGTCTCGTCATTCTAACCTACATTTGGATACGGGCTAGATTTCTTGGGAGATCAAATGTATCAACTATAAACACCATCATTCAGTCGGCCAGGGGCAGTGAGGCCAAGCCAAAGTGCTGACTGCAGCGCTTCAGATTATTTAATATAAATCCAGTAAAGAGCCAGGCTTCTCGTTAACGCAGAATTCTGCTTTTTTCATGCAGAAACAAAATCAATGTTGAAAACGCACGTACTGACCATGACATTCAATTTCAAGTTCCCACTTTATATTTAAATAGACTGCAATTATCTGAAACGTCTCATCCATCCTCCCAATCTCTCGCATACAACCACTTGTTCTCTCTCTGTGGGGATGGTGTATGTGGCGGGAGTCTCTGTCAATGGCATTTGCGACACGTTCCCAGCACACGCTCAGCTCGGGGTGCTTTCTGTGGTCCTCCCTATGTCCAGTGTTCCCAGTGAAAGGGGATGCAGCTCCCAGAACCTACAGACACTGATGGCAATTTCAATGGAGGCATCGGAGTCCCGGAATGTTTACTTTGATAAAGGCACGCATTATTTTTAGACCAGGCTGCCAAAAGGAGAAAAGAGAGAGCAACGGAGGGAGGGAGATGAGAAAGTAGGATAGCAAACGTTATCAATGTGCACACTTAGCCTATGTTCCCATTTTCACACTAGTTTGTTAACTAGAGTTCGAAGCAGGATTTGATTAGCCTACTTGTTACATTGAAGAATGTAAAAGAATGAAATCAAATCAATCTTTGCCTTTTTTGAGTCCTCCAACTCCTTTTTAAAGAATTTGTCCTTTATAGAATTCCGTGGGAAACCCTTCATGATGTTTGTCATCGTTGACGAACGCCTCTCCTTTCCTTTGTTTGCTGAAGCACGAAGGCCCACCTGAACCCTGAGCTCCAAGTATTTTACGGCAATAATATTTTTCAGATTAAAGAAGTTACTAGAAACTACGTTTTCACATCCTCTTGACCTGACCCATATTTTCCTGCCTTCTAGAACCCTGAGTGGACCCATGTATATGTATTTACTGTCCGTTTAAAAAAAAGGATTGAACGCAGGTGAAATCATCCAAAAAGTTGTGTTTTTAATAGGTCTGTGTTTTGAAAATGGAGACTTTTGAAAGCTAAAGCGACCCAGAGAGCAGCTGGGGACCATATGAAGACTAACGCCAGGCTCCCGTTCAGTATGGTACACCGCAGCAAAAACGCTTTGCAACAGAAAACCTAAATGAGCCTTTCTTATTAGGCAGTACCTCCCAGTTTATTGGACATGTTAGGCAGTACCTCCCAGTTTATTGGACATGTTAGGAAGTACCTCCCAGTTTATTGGACATTTTTAGGCAGTACCTCCCAGTTTCAAGATGTTTTTCTACCTACTGGACCGAGGAAAGCTTTCCTCCCCGTTCTCACCATCAAACCAACCATCCAGGTTCCCACAATGAAATCGTGGAATTCGGTGCTTTTGATACTGACTGAAATGAATGGATCTTTAGTAGGTCAATTGGAAAACGTGTATTAAAGTATGTCTGTCTGCTCTGTCAACAGAGCAATACAGAGTGAAGGAGGAGGGACGTTACAAAGGTAGCATGAAACCTGAACAGAACTCACTATCTCGGATGTTCTCCCATGTCCACTGGTCGTTCTTGAAGAAAGGATGTCTCCTGATCTCATCAACCCCGTTGCGACCCAGTCTTACCTCCCTGGTGACGAAATAAACACAGAACAACTTACAGTTTAGTGATTCTGCAATCCACTGATAATATCCTGATAATATCCAACAGTCTCTGAAAACAACCCAGTGAAAGCAATTAGACATTATTGATAGCTCTTCAAAAGACCACAGCTTGATGTTTGAGTGATACCTTAAGTCTAATCAAATCAATGAGATTACAACCTTATTCCCTTTCTGGCTACTTGTCCATGTGGGAAATCATTGGTGAAACAAAAAACAGAGTTGTTTTTTTAAATTAAGCACATTTATCTATGTAACCAGAGTCAGATGAACTCATGGATACAATTTTGTTCTCTCTGTGTGCTGCGCAATGCTAGCTGATCCCATAAACTTCGTCATAGCGCTAACTAGTTAGCAATTGCTTGCAAAACTACCGTTAACTTCCTTCAATGAGTTCAGCTGACTGGACAAATAGGGATAGAGATTTATCTTTCAGACTAAAACATGTCTTTCTAAATCGGGCCCCTCCGAACTACCATCATCATCCTCACCTGTCAGTCAGGAAAGCACAGATGAGGTTCTTGGCATCCTTGGAGATGTCGCTGTCGTCAGGGAAGGTCAGGGCGTTCTTGTGGTTCATGATCTTACTGTACGTCCCCACCAACGAGTCAGCGTAGAACGGTGTGTCACCTATAGGCAAACAAACCCACAGGCATTGGGGTTAGCTAGTGTACAGTGCTTTCGGAAAGTATTCCCTTTCTCCACATTTTGGACATTTTTGCAAATGTATTAAACAGGAATACCGTATTTACATCAGTATTCAGACCCTTTGCTAAGAGACTCGAAATTGAGCTCGGCTGCATCCTGTTTCCATTGATCATCCTTGACATGTTTCTACAACTTGATTGGAGTCCACCTGTAGGTAAATTCAATTGATTGGACATGATGTGGAAAGGCACACACCTGTCTATATAAAGGTCTCACAGTTGACAGTGCATGTCAGAGCAAAAACCAAGCCATGAGGTCGAAGGAATTCTTTGTAGAGCTCCGAGACAGGATTGTGTCGAGGCACAGTGGCCTCCATCATTCTTAAATGGAAGATGTTTGGAACCACCAAGACTTCTCCTAGAGCTGGCCGCCTGGCCAAACTGAGCAATCGGGGGAGAAGGGCCTTGGTCAGGGAGGTGACCAAGAACCCGATGGACACTTTGACAAGCTCCAGAGTTCCTCTGTAGGAATGGGAGAACCTTCCAGAAGGACAATCATCTCTGCAGCACTCCACCGATCAGGCCTTTATGGTAGAGTGGCCAGACGAAAGCCCATGACAGCCCAATTGGAGTTTGTCAAAAAGCACCTAAAGGACCATGAGAAACAAGATTCTCTGGTCTGATGAAACAAAGATTGAACTCTTTGGCCTGAATGACAAGTGTCACGTCTGGAGGAAAACTGGCAGCATCCCTACGGTGAAGCATGGTGGTGGCAGCATCCCTACGGTGAAGCATGGTGGTGGCAGCATCCCTACGGTGAAGCATGGTGGTGGCAGCATCATGCTGTAGGGATGTTTTTCAGTGGTAGGGGCTGGGAGACTAGTCAGGATCGAGGCAGAGATGAATGTAGAGAGATCCTCAATGAAAACTTGCTCCAGAGCGCTCAGGACCTCAGACTGGGGCCAAAGTTCACCTTCCAACAGGACAACGGCCCTAAGCACACAGCCAAGACAACGCAGGAGAGGCTTCGGGACAAGTCTCTGAATGTCCTTGAGTGGCCCAGCCGGAGCCCGGACTTGAACCTGATTGAACACCTTTGAAGAAACCTGAAAATACCTGTGCAGTGACGCTCCTCATCAAACCTGACAGAGCTTGAGAGGATCTGCAGAGAAGAATAGGAGAATCCCCAAATACACATGTGCCAAGCTTGTAGCGTCATACCCAAGAAGACTTGAGGCTGTAATCGCTGCCAAAGGTGCTTCAACAAAGTACTGAGTAAAGGGTCTGAATACTTATGTAAATGTGATATCAGTTAATTAATCAAAAAAATCTAAAAAACAGTTTTTGCTTTGTCATTATGGGGTATTGTGTGTAGATTAAAAAAGGGGGGAAAAACTATTTAATACATTATAGAATGAGGCTGTAACGTAACAAAATGTGGAAAAGGTCAAGGGGTCTGAATACTTTCTGAATGCATTGTATATACAGCCAACAGATTTTCAATGGTTCACAACGGTGGTTTGCTAACGCTAACTTTACGCCTACCCTTCACCCTTACCTTAACCCATTTTGATCCATATGCCTAACCATTATCTCTGGATCTGCCGGTTGAATATCCTATCCACTCCAGAGACCACATCCACCCAGGTTCAGTGTGTGAAATGTTTTCTTTAGTCAACATGTGATTTGCTACCAGTGGCCAACGTGAAACACACGGTAGTGTTCTTTCCAACTTCATCATTGTAGAGTATGGATTCATGGTGTGTTTAGTGCAGGATTATACAACATGACAAAACAACAGAAAGATGTTAAGTACTAACAAGGGGAAATGGTATGTCCTGTCTGCGAGTTAATAGGAATACTCTGCTCCAGAACTACAAGAGGTGTTCATATGATCAGTTTGTTTCCCATCGAAACAGTGTGAGAAAACGTCTCGTATTTGTGACTCACCGACAAGCATTTCATACAGGAAGACTCCCACAGACCACCAGTCACACTCCCGGCCGTAACATCCATCTCCTCCCTGGGATTTTAGTACCTCTGGTGAAATGTAGTCTGGCGTTCCCACAGCTGTGTCGCATCGTACCATACCGTCCTGAAACACAGCATCATATTGTTACTGCTATTCTACTGTGTTTATAAAACACCGCTGTTGCATCGTACAATGCTTATACGCTCTGCCTAAAATACATAAGCTGTCAAAGTTCAAGAAAGCAAATAAATTGTAGGTCTACGTGCTGATATGTAAGAGGAAAGTAAATGTTTTAAAAACTGCCCTAAAGCTTGATGAAACTCCACGGTTAACCGATTAATTGAATATCTAAACAGATTGTATTCGTTTACTTCAGTGAGTTAATTTTTGGAGAAAAACTATGTAAAAGCTTTGTCTAAATGAAGTTAAAATGATCCTTGTGACATTTGAAATTCTTAATTTAATTTAACCAACAAACTTTTAAATGTAGTTTTTCGAAAACTGTGTGTTGCGCATTTAGACCTCTAGTCTGCCCTGACAACGATAGGCTATTTTCCCCACTTCAAATAGCAATAACAGGCACACACCTAACAGAGTTTCCAGAAAACCTTTGTTTCAGAATAATTTATATTTCCGACTTCTCTTATCCCAGTTGAGTTAGCTGTTTACTTCTGCCATGAGTATTTGCTTCATTTTGATATTCAAAAAAATGTAATGATATTATTTGAATAGCAAAATCATTTCAAATGCCCATCCCTAACTATCACTAAGCTAAATGTTGTAGTTAACCTTCGGATCCCGGGTCGGATCACGCTCGGTGTCCACGGACCTCGGATCGGCCTGAAAATAACTGAAACACTGATCAGATCCTTAATTACTTTTGAAGATATCCTGATTAAAATAAATATCCTCTATAAATCACTTTTACTATGCATGGCAGTAGGTTCAGTCAAAAGCATGAATCTCTTTCCTCCGCCTGTCTGCCTCTCTCTCGGTCTGGCTTGAGCTCGCTATAGCGAACTTGCAACTAGTGTTGTCACGATGAAATGTTGACTTCGATACCAGGTTTAGTATCACGAAACTCGATACCATCACGATACTCGTTACCAAAACGATACCACGGCAAAAAAAGAAGGCTTACTAGCCTGTCACAGATGTCACTTGATTCAGACAGATCTTTTGAGTTCAATATCAATGCATTTGAACATTTAGATTTTTTGAAACTATTATACAAATCAGACTTTTTTTTTTTTACCAATCTAACTACATAATGGTAATCATTTATTTGAATGGTAAATCTATAGGCTATTGATAAACAGCCTAGGCCTACTCACAATCCAGGTGAATGCATATTCAATAGGAGTGTGTGGATGCATTGAGTTTTGGGCTCCCGACTGGCGCAGCGGTCTAAGGCACTGCATCTCAGTGCTAGAGGAGTAACTGCAGACCCTGGTTCAATCACGGGCTATACCACAACTGGCCGTGATTTGAGAGTTCCATAGGGCGGCGCACAATTGGCCCAGCGTCGTCCGGGTTAGGGGAGGGCCGGTGTAGGCCGTCATTGTAAATAAGAATTTGTTCTTAACCGACTTGCCTAGTTAAATAAAGGTTAAATAAATAATAATATTGGGGGGTTACAGATGAACAACTTTTATTCTACTGATCAACAGCATTTGCATAAAATAATACTTTATAAAAGCGTGCGCTGTCTCTTTAAGACCCATGACATCATTCACACAGTCAGTTCAAGACTAGAGAGAAAATTATCTTGACTGGGAGATCAGCTTTGAAATCAGCAATACTTTAAGTTATGGTTCTCATATGATCAAAAACAAGTTACTAGGGTAGTGAATTGATGTTCGCTTCAGCTGTAAGCTAGCAAGGAAAGTTAGCCTACAAAGCTAGAAGCTAAAAGGTATCGTCTTACATTGTAAAGGTGTTCTAGCTTGTACAGACTGATTTGCAAACAGCATTTGAAAGTTTCAACATTTCAACATGCATTATTCAAGGTTGTTAACTTCTGTGCTGCATAAGTGGTGACGCAGCCCAGACTCCCAGACTCCCGCAGCGATTCCTCAGGACAGGCTAGAGCTAGCAATGGAGAAGGCACGGTGCTCTCGTGCTATAAGGGGACATTGGCTGCACTGATAGACTTGATTCGCTCTCAAATCAGTAGACCATGTGAAACACATTTGACAGAAATATCTAAATTAACAAATTCTAGTACCAAACAGTTCTCCATGTTCTAGAATCGAAAAAGTACAGAAGTTTCGGTATACCATGCAACACTGTTTCAACTGAGCCCTCATCGTTTCCTGCGCAAATGAGCTTGGAACAGACACACCTGACTTTGCGCAAATGAGAAGTTTTCAGATAGCCTGTCTCCTAGAGATCATTCGCAATGGATGTAAAACACTTGCCTTCTGTGTGAGGTGACTTAAAAAACATATCTTCGAGAAGCTCTGCAGGTCATGAGTTAAGACAATCAGAAATACTATCGACATCCACAAATGTGAACTTTTTTGCGCACAAGCCAGGTACTCCTATGGGTGCTCAAGCAAAATATATATATATATATATATATATATATATATAAAATAAAAATAAACATTAACAAAAAAAGGGGCAAACAATTCACAAAATGAAACAATGAATGCACACAAATTAGCAAGAGATGCGCCCAGTGTGTCTTCGCCACGAACCCTTTCACTTCTTCTGTCGACATTTGAAATTAGGGATGTAATTCATTAAAATACTAAGCTGTAGTGTAGACCACAACAAAATTTTTTTAGACAGGCCTACAAGAGAAAATACATGTTAAACGTTAACATTCACTTCCTGCCAGACAAGTGAAAAAATTCAGCTGGCTAGCGTAGCAATAAAGCTGCATTTATCATATTTTGGATCCATTTGGGTCCGATACAGACCCGAGCCAAATTGAATCCGATTTTCCCTAATCTCTGACATATTTTGGGTTGGATCTGGTCCACCTGGGATCCGGTATTATCTGGTCCACCTCGGATCTCAACTTCGGGATCCGAGAAGATCTCTACAACAGTCTACTCTACAGAGTGTTAAAGTGTCAACTAACGTCTCATCGGTCATGGTGCGTTGAAGGCTAGTGCGATAGCTACCTTGTTCATTTTCATACAGGTCCCAAAGTCTGCCAACTTCAAGTGGCCTGCTTTGTCTAGCAACATGTTATCAGGCTTCACGTCCCTGAAAATACAAAAAAGATAGTATTATAACAAACCAGCAGCTCTTGAACCGAAGACATGATAGTATACAACCAATGCATTCTCAAACCAACAACGGTACATTAAACTGGAAATTGAAAATTGAAATGGCGAGAACTGACACTACAGAACTGAGGTAGAAGTAGAGACATTGAAGAGCAACCTTTACAGTTGAAGTGAAGAGAGTATAAGATGGAGAGAAAGAGAAGTCCAGTAAGAATATACCGGTGTATGAAGCCCATGGCGTGGATCCCGTCCAGAGCCAGCACCACCTCAGAGGTGTAGAAGCGGGCCCACTTCTCAGGGACGTCATAGTTACTCATCAAGTTGACGAGGTCTCCGCCGGGCATGTACTCCATCACCATGTAGAGACAGCGGTCGTCCTGGAACGCATAAAACAGCTGGGGGGGAGGAGCTTAGGGTTAGTGACCAAACAAAAGGACGTGGAACGGAAAGGAAAAGAGCAGAACATTGAAATTGCATGAATACTCTCTGTTCCATGAATACTCTCTGTTCCATGAATACTCTGTTACAGGCCTGAAACTCAATCACTGTGCTTCCTTGCAGATTGTTCTTAGTAGGCAAAGTGAGGACGAGACAAGGGAGTCACAATAAAGAACTGTGTTATTAAATTATCTATACCTGCACAACCCAGGCGCTGTTGGCAAAGGCCATGATGTCCCTCTCCTCCCAGAAGAAAGCAGAGTCCGACCTCTTGATCATCTCAAACTTGCTAAGCAGCTTCATGGCGTACACCTTGCTTGTGGCTTTGTGTCTTACCTGGGAGAACAGGGTCTAGTAAGGCTGTATACTGGGCTTTCATAGAGATGAAAACAAATACTTAAACCATATAATAATTTCATAATTCTGTATGTCTGTACCAGATTTATAAAGGGCAAGCAGACAGACAAATTACAGTTGATGTAATTCACTCAGGACAAATTAGCATAACCATAATGGTGGGTGATCCTTACCAACTGCACTTCTCCAAAAGCACCCCTCCCGATAACCTTGACCACCTCATAGTCCTCTGCTTTCATCCGCAGGTCCCGGATCTTACTGATGGTGTCCTTATCTGAGGAGGAGAGATGACATTAAGAGGAAACCTGTTAGAGCAGGGCAAGCGTTAATCATTAGTAACCTGGGTGGATTAGTAACTATGACTACGAGGCTTTGTCCACCGACTCAGGCTGAGGATTCAGAAGAGAGAGAAAAAGGCTCAACAGCAGATAAAAATCTGTCAGTACTCTCACTGGATATACTCTCACTGGATTTACTCTCACTGGATTTACTCTCACTGGATTTACTCTCACTGGATATACTCTCACTGGATATACTCTCACTGGATATACTCTCACTGGATATACTCTCACTGGATATACTCTCACTGGATATACTCTCACTGGATATACTCTCACTGGATTTACTCTCACTGGATTTACTCTCACTGGATTTACTCTCACTGGATTTACTCTCACTGGATTTACTCTCACTGGATTTACTCTCACTGGATATCTGAAATACACGACATGACCAAAGGTATGTGGAAACCTGCTTATCAAACATCTCGTTCCAAAATCATGGGCATTAATATGGAGTTGGTCCCCCCTTTGCTGCTATAACAGCCTCCACTCTTCTGGGAAGGCTTTCCACTAGATGTTGGAACATTGCAGTCAGCGTTCCAATTCATCCTTAGGGTGTTCAATGGGGTTGAGGTTCTTCCACACCGATCTCGAAAAAAACATTTCTGTATGGACCTTGCTTTGTGCATGGGGGCATTGTCATGCTGAAACAGGAAAGGACGTTCCCCAACTGCTGCCAAAAAGTTGGAAGCACAGAATAATCTACAATGTCATTGTAGCGTTGGGTTGTAGACCATTATTCCTCCTCAACCAAACTTTACAGTTGGCACAATGCATTGGGGCAGGTAGCGTTGTCCTGGCAGCCGCCAAACCCAGATTCTTCAGTCTGATTGTCAGATGGGGAAGTGTGATTAATCCCTCCAGAGAACGTGTTTCTCCTGCTCCAATGGCAGCCAGCTCTACACCACTCCGGCCAACGCTTGGCACTGCGCATGGTGATCTTAGGCTTGTGTGCGGCTGCTCGGCCATGGAACCCCATTTCATGAAGTTCCTGACGAACAGTTATTGTGCTGACGTTGCTTCTAGAGGCAGTTTGGAACTCTGTAGTGAGTGTTGCTACCGAGGACAGACGATTTTTACACGTTACGCTCTTCAGCACTCGGCGGTCCCGTTGTATGAGCTTGTGTGGCCTACCACTTTGCGGCTGAGCCGTTGTTTCCACTTCACAATAACAGCACTTACAATTGACAGGGGAAGCTCTAGGAGGGCAGAAATTGTATAAACTCACTTGTTGGAAAGGTGGCATCCTATGACGGTGCCACGTTGAAAGTCACTGAGCTCTTCAGTAAGGCCATTCTACTGCCAATGTTTGTCTACAGAGATTGCATGGGGGTGTGGCTGAAATAGCCTAATCCACTAATTTGAAGGGGTGTTTACATACTTTAGTATATATACAGTTGAAGTCGGAAGTTTACATACACTTAAGTTGAAGTTATTAAAACTAATTTCTCAACCACTCCACAGATATCATGTTAACAAACTATAGTTTTGACAAGTCAGTTAGGACATCTACTTTGTGTATGATACAAGTAATTCTTCCAACGATTGTTTACAGACAGATTGTTTCACTTATAATTCACTATATCACAATTCCAGTGGGTCAGAAGTTGACATACACTAAGTTGACTGTGCCTTTAAACAGCTTGGAAAATTCCAGAAAATTATTTCATGGCTTTAGAAGCTTCTGATAGGCTAATTGACATCATTTGAGTCAATTGGAGGTGTACCTGTGGATGTATTTCAAGGCCTACCTTCAACCTCAGTGCCTCTTTGCTCAACATCATGGGAAAATCAAAAGAAATCAGCCACGACCTCAGAATAAAAATTAAAAGTGTTGACCTCCACAAGTCTGGTTCATCCTTGGTAGCAATTTACAAACGCATGAAGGTACCACGTTTATCTGTACAAACAATATTATGCAAGTATAAACACCATGGGACCACGCAGTCGTCATACCAATCAGGAAGGAGACGCGTTCTGTCTCCTAGAGATGAACGTACTTTGGTGTGAAAAGTGCAAATCAATCCCAGAACAACAGCAAAGGACCTTGAAAAGACGCTGGAGGAAACAGGTACAAAAGTATTTATATCCACAGTAAAACGAGTTCTATATCGACATAACTTGAAAGGCTGCTCAGCAAGGAAGACGCCACTGCTCCAAAACCGCCATAAAAAAGCCAGACTACGGTTTGCAACTGCACATGGGGACAAATAAAGTGGTGATACTAACGGACCTAAGACAGGACATTTTTACTAGGATTAAATGTCAGGAATTGTGAAAAACCTTGTTGAAATGTATTTGGCTAAGGTGTATGTAAACTTCTCTAGTAAGAATTAAGGATTTCTTGCAGCAAAATGATTTAAGCAAGGGTTTATTCAGTCTTCAAGGGCAACATACTGACAAAAGAGAAGCTAGATGTATCTAATTCTAGACAACTGACAAATAGCCTACCATTGCCGACCAAAATGTCTGAAATTCTAACCAGAAACATCAAAATGGCAAAATAAAATCCTGCACCTCCTGTCAAAAAAACGTTCTGCAGTCTTTGACTGTAGCTTATAGCACATTTTCTATATTTGTGGGTTAGGGTCTCAGATATCGGGCAGGCGGGTGCAGGTGAACTAACAGCTGACCCGTGCTCCACTACATGAGCAAGTCTCCATTGAAGTAGAGAGATATATATATATATATATATATAAAAACATCTATTCAGATTATCCAGATATCATTATATTATTCAAATACTGAAATGTAAAATGCCTACCACCCAACAGACCATGAAGCCTGTAGAGTGAATGGCAAGAGAGTACTCATAACTCCTTGGTTGAGCAAATGCTCTCTCGTTGAGTGACAGCGGGCAGGTGGGAAAGGGGTAGGGCTTGGGGAGGGAAAGGGGCAGGGCTTGGGGAGGGAAAGGGGCAGGGCTTGGGGAGGGAAAGGGGCATGCAGCAGGAGGGGAGAAAGATGACAAAGACCAAATGGAGTAAACCATTAAAAAAACGGGCATTACATGCGCTGGACATTTTATTTTATTAAACATTAAAAAAAACATTATAAGAAGGTAAATTAAAAACCCAAACCGGTCCGTGCCTTAGTTGAACGTGAAAAAATTACCAACAAGACTAACAGAACAAATTGTTTATTTCTAATACAGTCAACAGTTTGTGAAGAATTGTTCACATACTGTAGAGACACAGATGACAAGAGTCCATGAGTAAAAATACAATAGCCTCCATAAGTTCCACAGTCAAAGGGGGTGAAGTGGTGAAGAAGGAAACCTGTCATGATAGACACCATGTGGGTCACCAGCCACTCATGAAAGCCCCTTTGTTGGGGACCCTGAGTGGGCTAAGCTGTAGACAATTATACCCGGGCCTGGATAGAGGCAAGGCAGTGACCGAAAAACAGCCTCCATTCTCTCCTGTCACTATTGCTAAATCGTTCCCGCGACCAAAAAAAAAAAGAGATTAAAACTTTGTAAACTAAAACGACTAAAAAGCTTTATTTATATCTGAGAACTAATTTTAAAAATCTAAAACTCATGGGGCCCCCATTGATTTTGTTGTTATAATGTTTGCGTCACTCAGATAGTATAAGAACATGGTATAAGCCATGGCAAAATGTGTAGAATTGCAGGAAATTAGCTTTAAAAACAGCTAATTGATGAGAGATTGCGCTATTGACCCCCCACCCCACCTACGCTAACTTTGCCAATCCTAAAGGAAACACTGGTGTGTGTTCTACATGATGGAAGACAAATGTGGAAAGAGCCTGGTGTGTGTTCTAGTTACTTACATCGATTCAAAAAGTTGTCGATGCTTTTGTTTTTCCTCAAGGCTGGAAAGTCAAGGTCGTACACCAACGCGTCCAAGCCATCCTAGAGAGAGAGAGAGAGAGAGAGAGAGAGACACAGAGAGAGAGAGAGAGAGAGAGAGAGAGAGAGAGAGACACAGAGAGACAGACACAGAGAGAGAGAGAGAGAGAGAGAGAGAGAGACACAGACAGAGACAGAGACAGAGAGAGAGAGAGACACAGAGAGAGAGACACAGAGAGAGAGAGAGAGAGAGAGAGAGAGGAGAGAGAGAGAGAAGCATTAATATAAGGTATAGTCTTTGAGGCTTAAGGCCACAACACTCAAACCAGCTCACTATTAGCTGGCCTACAGTAAAATAAATCTATGGTGTGTTAACTGGAGGCTATAGGCTATAACCCAAACCTTCACAATAAGCAACCCTGCAAGCAGTAGCCCCAACCTGGCTTAGCCAACAATGGCCAAGGTTTTCAGTCAATCATAATATCAGATTTCTATGCCACTTGTAGCTTAAACAGTTGCAATTTAGTTAAACTGATTAATAGCCGATCTACTGACAGATTTAAAAAGGGTTTTGTTTCAGAACATAATCCATGTTTTCAGACCATAGAAAAAAAAAAAAAGACAAGGCTCTACAATGGTGACCATTTTAATTCCATATGCGGCTAAATATTTTGCTGTACGACCTGGAATTTTCATTTTAGGAGCACCAGTGGACCTAGAAAATGTATTACCTGAAATATTTTTCATTGTGCTCCTAAAAGGTTACATGCCTACATTTTCCAATTTAGGCTCACATGTCCTCCTTATAAAAAATAAATAAAAAAAGGTCAGCGTAGAGCCCTGCAAGTGCCTGACTACATTTGGTCTCCATTCAAATCAGAATGAGTAGCTCATTCCCCTACAGCAAGATCTCAAATCTATGTTCATCAGAAATAAATGATTCATGGACTGCTTAGTCACAGGGTGTCACACTCACAAGCATTGAGACTCGTTAAACACCAGCGACTCCTTAGAACAGCAACTGAAAAATGAGAAAGCACTACATCTGATGACTAAACAGTGGGTTGTAATAATAGTCCGTATTTCGCAGGTCAGGGAGCTCCTCAATGCAAACCTGTATGATTGACAGAGTTCCTACCTTAGTCAAATTGGCAAGGCTTAGACAATTAGCACCTTGACTCAAGTGGACGTAGGTAATGGAAAAGGATTAGGTCAAAGTCAACACTGCAGTGAAACAGTTCTCTCTACATCTCATGACACGAGGTCATCCATATGATGTTATTACAACACTATGATTCATTCCCTAAATAAACATTCATCCCCATTCATCACCCAGTTGTGAACATAAGGGCCGCCTCAGAGCCTGGTGAGACTGGGTCGGGTCGACCCTGCTGGAGGAGCAGAAGAAGAAGTGCCACCGGCAGACCAACTGGCGGGATTTAACCTAATCTTCCTTAATCCAGGATGTCTCACACAAAGAGGGCAGGGCCACATCATCACAAAGAGTTTTAGCCAGGGTCAGGCCTAGAACAGGACCAAAGCACCGCAGCAAAGCGTTATATTTTACAGTGAAGGCTGCAGCAAACTTCATTGTCTGTGACTCTTTCGTGTGCTCAATTGACTGGGGAACAGCTGGCTCACGGAGAAACTGACTGGGGAACAGCTGGCTCACGGAGAAACTGACTGGGGAACAGCTGGCTCACGGAGAAACTGACTGGGGAACAGCTGGCTCACGGAGAAACTGACTGGGGAACAGCTGGCTCACGGAGAAACTGACTGGGGAACAGCTGGCTCACAGAGAAACTGACTGGGGAACAGCTGACTCACAGAGAAACTGACTGGGGAACAGCTGACTCACAGAGAAACTGACTGGGATAGCTGGCTCACGGAGAAACTGACTGGGGAACAGCTGGCTCACAGAGAAACTGACTGGGATAGCTGGCTCACAGAGAAACTGACTGGGGAACAGCTGACTCACAGAGAAACTGACTGGGGAACAGCTGACTCACAGAGAAACTGACTGGGGAACAGCTGACTCACAGAGAAACTGACTGGGGAACAGCTGACTCACAGAGAAACTGACTGGGGAACAGCTGGCTCACAGAGAAACTGACTGGGATAGCTGGCTCACAGAGAAACTGACTGGGATAGCTGACTCACAGAGAAACTTGTGAAGGCAAACATGTTTTAGATTAAGTAGGCCATGTTAATATTATTTCACACCATGAAATGTAAATACACTAAAAATATATATATAAAAGCAACATGTAAAGTGTTGGTCCGATGTTTCATGACCGGAAATTAAAATCCCAGAAATGTTTCATATGCAAAAAAGCTTATTTCTCTCAAATGTTGTACACACATTTGTTTACATCCCTGTTAGTGAGCATTTCCTCCTTTCCCAAGATAATCCATCCACCTGACAGGTGTGGCAAATCAAGAAGCTGATTAAACAGCATGATCATTACAATGGTGCACCTTGTGCTGGGGACAATAAAAGGCCATTTAAAAATGTGCAGTTTTGTCACACAACACAATGCCACAGATGTCTCAAGTTGAGGGTGTGTGCAATTGGCATGCTGACTGCAGGAATGCCGACCAGAGCTGTTGCCAGAGAATTCAATGTTAATTTCTCTACCATAAGCCGCCTCCAACGTCATTTTAGAGAATTTGCCAGTACGTCTAACTGGCCTCACAACCGCAGAACATGTCTTTAAAAAAGCCCATTTGGGGGGAAAAACTTGTGCAATCCCAGGCCCACCCATGGCTGCAGCCCTGCCCAGTCATTTGAAATCAATAGATTAGGGCCTGATGAATTTATTTAAATTGACTTTTTTCCTTATATGAAATGTAATCTCCCCCCAAAAAAAATGTGTTGCATGTTGCATTTATATTTTTATTGAGTATAGTAAGCCACTGGATAAAGGCGTCCACATGCTTCCCAGCCAAAACAGTTCGTAAGAGTTCATGCATATATTATTTTGACATGTTTATATGTTAGTTTTGGACTATGGTGAGGGTTTTCTCGGCTGTTCTAAAGGCAAGCTGAAGCTCAGAGCCGAAGCCTACACCCCTTCGTCAGTGATTGGTCAACAGTAGGGATTCTTCAAGAAAGTCTTTGTTGTCATTCAATGAGAGACGACTCGTTTTCATGCACATTTTCTCATTGAGAAATACTTAAAACATCTCCATTAGATGTAAAATTGAGCGACTAAGATCTCCTTGGCAAAAACTACTAAATTATTTACAGCTTTGAGTTATTTTAGATTAATTAGCAATGTATACTTGACACAGCGTCTCAAAACGGACAAAGTACTATTGCCGCTTTGTCGTTTTTCAAACGACTGTCTTTTAAGGGAGCATGCGAGCACACCTGTTCGGTTAGCAGTTCGCCTAGGTGCTAGCCTAACTGAAGCATGCTGACGCCTTAAGAGTGTGTGCTAAAGGACCAAAATGTAAATGTATGTGAAAATAGCTCAAATACAAATCGTTACAAAATACATGCAACTCAGCCCAGAAAGTTACAGGAAACACAAAACACTGATGCATTCTGTTCATGTCTTATGATAAACGTTGGCAAATTAGTACATTTTCAATACATTTAGTTGACTAAGGTCAACAAAACATTTTATATTGTTGAATTGAGCAATAGGGGGTCAGGGAGGTGACCAACAACCCGATGGTCACTGACAGAACTCCGGAGATCCGCTGTGGAAATGGGAAAACGTTCCAGAAGGACAACCATCTCTGCAGCACTCCACCAATCAGACGGAAGCCACTCCTCAGTAAAAGGCACGACAGTCCGCTTGGAGTTTGCCAAAAGAAACCTAAAGACACTCATACAACGAGAAACAAGATTCTCTGATGAAACCAAGATTGTGCAGTGCAGCAGGCAATAATGTTACCCCAATCCGCAGTCTATTAAAGCCAGGAAAGGTGAACATGCTAGTGTTCCTTGCCAGAAACCATTAGGAAAGATATGATGAAAAGAAAAATAGTCCAAAAGGTTCTTTATTATATCAGATTAGTCTTATTTTAAATAAATCGTGTTAAGTGTGCCATGAAATACATATTTGCACTGTAATTGATTTAGCTAATTTTGTACTTATTTTGTTGACTATTTATTTTGCAGTGTTTAGCCTATTCAACTGTGGGTTATTCTTATTACAGGTCTATTTGATAGACAAAAAGTCATAATAATAAGAATAACCCACAGTTTAATAATAATAAATAGCGCAGTTAGTTTTTGTATGAAATTTAAAATATTTGCTACAAATACTAGCTACAAGTTAAACTTGTAGCTAGTAACGTTTACAGCAACTTTTGACAGTAGACTAGTATAGGCCTCTATTATTGGCGGTTTGGTTGGCAAGGAGGGAATTTCTGGCGGCAGAGAATTCGTTAAGCTTTGGTCAGGTGGAGGCCAGAAACTTAAGATTTGTTTAAACTTCCAATTTGATTATTCTATCTTGCAATTGTTAATTCTCACTCTCTCATTACCTTACCATGTTTTTATTTAGGCTATTAACAAAAATAAAGCTTCCTTAGATAGAACTATGTTGTGTTACTGGCCTTCTAGATTAATTCGAAGGTTGATCACGAAAGAGTAGGCCATAAAGTTGAATGGGGATTGGGACAAAAGGTAATTAAGCTTTTAAACAAGGCAGACAATGTGTCGGCTGCAAAAGTTCCATGATCATCCGACATTGCACAGCTTTTGGCGCTCTACGCCCCATTTACATTATGTTAATAGCAGGCTAAGCCTACCTACCTAGCACATATTTATTGAAATAGGCTATGGCAAATAGATATAGGTAGGTCATTTGGCATGTTGCACGGCTGTGCACTACGCTGTTGTGCCAGTCATGTTCAAATAGGCTTAACTATAGTGTGTAAATAAATAAACTTTCACATTCTGAAATGTTGTCCCCCCAGTTTTATAATTGGAATGTGATACAAAATCGAGGCAACGGTGTGCTTTAGGACCATGCGGACGCCTCCGAGCGAGCAGTCGGGTAGGCTGTTTGGAGTGTTTATCCACTGGATGTAATTAAAAATGAAGAAAAAAATGTATTTCCTCCCCTCTAAAACGAAAGTTGAGCCCCAGATTTTTTTAAAATTATAAATAAATAAATATACACACCACTTCATTAGGTAAATCTTGCTAGTACCGGGTTGGACCCCATTTTGCCTTCAGAACTGCCTTAATTCTTCGTGGCATAGATTCAACAAGGTGCTGGAAACATTCCTCAGAGATGTTGGTCCATATTGACATTATAGCATCAGTTGCTGCAGATTTGTTGTCTGAACATCCATGATGTGAATCTCCCGTTCCACCACATCCATGATGTGAATCTCCCGTTCCACCACATCCATGATGTGAATCTCCCGTTCCACCACATCCATGATGTGAATCTCCCGTTCCACCACATCCATGATGTGAATCTCCCGTTCCACCACATCCCAAAGGTGCTCTATTGGATTGAGATCTGGTGACTGTGGAGGCCGTTTGAGTACAGCAAACTCATTGTCATGTTCAAGAAACCAGTTTGAGATGTGAGCTTTCTAACATGGCGCCTTATCCTGCTGGAAGTAGCCATTAGATGAGTACACTGTGGTCATAAAGGGAAGGACATGGTCAGCAACAATACTGAGGTAGGCTGTGGCGTTTAAACAATGATCAATTGGTACTAAAGGGCCCAAAGTGTGCCAAGAAAATATCCCCCACACCATTACACCACCAGCCTGAACTGGCAGGATGGATTCATGCTTTCATTTTGTTTACGCCAAATTCTGACCCCACCATCTGAACGTCGTAGCAGAAAACAGGACTCATCAGACAAGGCAACGTTTTTCAATCTTCTATTGTCCAATTTTGGTGGCCCCGTGCAAATCAGTTTCCTGTTCTTAGCTGACAGGAGTGGCACCCGGTGTGGTCTTCTACTGCTGTAGACCATCTGCTTAAGGTTCGGCGTGTTGTGCGTTCAAAGATGCTCTTCTGCATACCTTGGTTGTAACGACGGTTTATTTGAGTTACTGTTGCCTTTCTATCAGCTCGAACCAGTCTGGCCATTCTCCTCTGACCTCTGCCATCAAGGCATTTTCGCCCAGAGAACTGCCCCTCACTGGATATTTTCTCATTTTCAGTTTTTCACAATTCCTATCATTTAATCCTAGCAGAAATTCCCTGTGTTAGGTCAGTTAGGATCACCACTATATTTTAAGAATGTGAAATGTCAGAATAGCAGTAGAGAACTTTTATTTCTTTCATCAAATTCCCAGTGGGTCAGAAGTTTACACTCAATTAGTATTTGTTCGCATTGCCTTTAAATTGTTTAACTTGGGTAGCCTTCCACAAGCTTCCCACAATAAGTTGGTTGAATTTTGGCCCATTACTCCTGACAGAACTGGTATAACTGTCAGGTTTGTAGGCCTCCTTACTCACACACACTTTCAGTTCTGACCACAAATTCTCTCTAGAATTGACGTCAGGGCTTTGTGATGGCCACTCCAATACCTTGACTTTGTTGTCCTTAAGCCATTTTGCCACAACTTTGGAAGTATGCTTGGGGTCATTGTCCATTTGGAAGACCCATTTGCGACCAAGCTTTAACTTCCTGACTGATGTCTTGAGATGTTGCTTCAATATATCCACATAATTTTCCTTCCTCATGATGCCATCTATTTTGTGAAGTGCACCAGTCCCTCCTGCAGCAAAGCACCCTCACAACATGATGCTGCCACCCCCATGCTTCACGGCTGGGATGGTTCTCTTCAGCTTGCAAGTCCCCCTTTTTCCTCCAAACATAACGATGGTCATTATGGCCAAACAGATCTATTTTTGTTTCATCAGACCAGAGGACATTTCTCCAAAAAGTACGATCTTTGTCCTCATGTGCAGTTTTTAATGGTGGTTTTGGCTTCTTCCTTGCTGAGCGACCTTTCAGGTCATGTCGCTGTAGGACTCATTTTACTGTGGCTATTATATACACTTAGGTTGAAGTCATTAAAACTCATTTTTCAACCACTCCACAGAATTCATGTTAACAAACTATAGTTTTGCCACTCCTGACTGGCAATCCTGACTGGCAAACAATACTTAAAAAAAATAAAAAATATATAATTATAGAGATAAACTCAAAATACCAACATGTGAGAAATACTGTACTATATTAATGTTCACCGTGGTTGTGGAGGTGGCGTCTGATGGTGCTTTTTGAAACATGGTGACCCCAAGACGCCACCAAGGCCTGCAATTCTTTCACAGTGATTCTTGGGGATTGTTTTGCTTCTCTCACCATCCTCCTCTCTATCCTGGGGGGAAAAATGCATAAGCATCCTCTACCCTTGAGGTTTTCAACTGTTCCATATATGTTTTAATACTTGCCCTGACAGTGCTCAGTGGTATATTCAATCGTTTGTGGATCTTCTTGTAGCCATTACCAGATTTATGAAGGTCTACGACCATCTGTCTCTTTTGAACTGTCAGTTCTTTAGTTTTCTTCATGGTGTTGGATGACAAAGGGATATTGCATGACTGTTGCCTCATTTTAATACCCTAGTGAAACAGGAAGTGATGTAATGGCTCAATATAGTTGCTTAAGACTTAGATCAACTTAAGTGGAATTTAATTCCTGGTTTAATTTTGGTAGATAAAGTGGGTTCCAATGGAACATCAATATAGAACAGTATTTCTCACATGTTAGTATTTTGAGTTTCAACTCTAAAAAAATAAACCATATAGTTATAAAGTATTTTTGTGCATTGTGTATTTACATACATACACAGGCCAATCAATTAGGGACACCTTTAACTGCTCGTTAACGCAAATATCTAATCAGCCAATCACGTGGCAGCAACTCAATGCATTTAGGCATGTAGACCTGGTCAAGACGATCTGCTGAAGTTCAAACCAAGCATTATAATGGGGAAGAAAGGTGATTTAAGTGACTTTGAACGTGACATGGTTGTTGGTGCCAGACGGGCTGGTTTCAGTATTTCAGAAAGTGCTGATCTACTGGGATTTTCCCGCACAACCATCTCTAGGGTTTACAGAGAATGGTCCAAAAATCAGTAAATATCCAGTGAGCGGCAGTTCTCTGGGCAAAAATGCATTGTTGACGGCAGAGGTCAGAGGAGAATGGCCAGACTGGTTCGAGCTGATAGAAAGACAAACATATCTTGTCTGTCACATCAAGATGTCGTTGCCATCGACAATGGTTGTTAAACATCATTGTTATCCATTTCTACCGTAGTATCGCCCAACCCTAGAGAGCAACCAACCACAGCAAATACACAAAATTGTAACGGGAGGCGGGACAGACAGCAGACTGCATTTCCCTGTCATCACTCGCTTTGTGACTGATAGGGGCTCCTATCCCCTCAATAGATTGCTAGTCGTTCATTAAGTGGGAGAGCGCTCGACGGACTAGCGAATTGAAACTTTTAAATGAAAAAGTAGCCTAGTTAATATAAAGTGGAAAAAGTAGCCGGCTGAATGTTTGGGATGCTCTAGCAGACAGACTGTGCTAATGGAAAACAGAGCCTCTACTTCTCTCCCCCCCCCCCCCCCCTCCTCCTCTCCCTCACCCGCCCTCCAGGAGGCTAATCACTCAGCAATTCCCGTTTGCATAACTTCCTGCCACAGAAAACTCTGGACAGCCGCAGTTCGCATTCCTTAACAGGACTGTACAGAGAGTGCTATTTTAAGTATGGGCCAAACAAGTTCAACAAAATGTTGGAGGAAATCAAAAAAAATCTATCCCAAGTACAAAGTAAGGCACATTTTCAATTAGTATTCGTGGGTTAACAAGATTATTATGAGAGGTTGGGTGTGTTTTAAGGAAAGAAAACTAAGAGAAAACTGAAAAGGAAGCCATGTTAAGGATTTGGTACGAATTGGCCTGAATGGAATGACGAGAGAGCAGAGCTCAGCCTGAGCATTACGTCAGTAGAGCTGGGCGATACGGACAAAAATAAATATCACCATAAATGTACATAATTAGTGTGATAACGATAAAATTAACGATACATTTATAACAAATGTACACCCGAGTTTCTGTGAGGAAAATGTGGCACCGGACATTCGACCAGCAGCATTTTAATTCACCGGCTCCATATACAGTGCATTCGGAAAGTACTCAGACCCCTTGACTTTTTCCACATTTTGTTACGTTACAGCCTTATTCTAAAATGTATTTCATGAATAAAAATCCTCAGCAATCTACACACAATACCCCATAATAACGAAGAGAAAACCGGTTTAGACATTTTTGCTAATTTGTTAAAGAAAAAATATGAGACTCGAAATTGAGCTCAGGTGCATCCTGTTTCCATTGATCATCCTTGAGATGTTTCTACAACTTGATTGGAGTCCACCTGTGGTAAATTCAATTGATTGGACATGATTTGGAAATGGACACACCTGTCTATATAAAAGGTCCAACAGTTGACAGTGCATGTCAGAGTAAAAACCAAGCCATGAGGTTGAAGGAATTGTCCATAAAGCTCCGAGACAGGATTGTGTCGAGGCACAGATTTGGGGAAGGGTACCAAAAAATGTCTGCAGCATTGAAGGTCCCCAAGAACACAGTGGCCTCCATTATTCTTAAATGGAAGATGTTTGGAACCACCAAGACTCTTCCTAGAACGGCCACCCGGCCAAACTAAGCAATCGGGGGAGAATGGCCTTGGCCAGGGAGGTGATCAAGAACCTGATGATCACTGACAGAGCTCTAGATGTGTCAGTTGTGTCTTGATATTCTTTTTTGAGAGCAGAGGCTTCTTGGAAATGCATTTGTAACCCCTCCCAGACTCATGGGCATCAATAATCTTTATTCTGAGGGCCTCTGGTAGGTCTTTTGATCTTTGAATGATGTGTTACCACACACCCATATGGTTAAGACCAAACCAGACCAATGTTCTTATCTTTATGGAAGGCTGGACCTTCCTAAGTTTCTCTCTAATGTTTTCAAATCATTTGCACATGTTTTGGTACCTAATTTTAGCCATTTTATGTGATGGTAAAGGTAGGGGTGTACTAACTTATTTTTTGTGAGATTTGTTAAATTGGGTAACCTTTATCTGTCAAGTGTTGAAGTGAAGATTACATTTAAATTCTGTCAAAATATGTTAAAAAAATTAAATAAAATAACTTTCCAGGGGGTGTACTTCCTTTTTCACATGACTGTATATGCATTGTCTTCAGATAAGGCTTACATCAACATAAGAGTGCATTGTGGAGGCAGGAAATGGAACACTGGTCATCCATGAACCAAACAGTGATGCGTGAAACGTCTTTGCATGGGCAATAGTCACAACTGCTACAAACCAATCACCAAAACAGAAGAAAAAAAACATCAGAAAACCAGTAGCTATGTAAACAGTGACTTTACTAGACCTATGGAATAATGAAGGCTCTGGTTTCAAATCCTGTGCAGAAAGCTAGCCACCAGGCAACCAGTGATTTGTGTCGAGCAGGGCACGGGCGGCGGGGTATTGACCGGAGTTCATCCCTCTCTCCTGTCTCTGTCTGACCTCAGCTACATGGAGAAGACAGGAACACAGGCCCAAAAAAGCCTGCCACCACTGACTGTTTTTCTTTACACTTTGAATGCCATCACACCGACTCATCATACGGTGCGGTTTCAGAGTTTGTGTATCAGATCGTCCTTTATCTTAATTCCAGCCACTATGATGGATGTGTAAGCAGACCAGCATAGTACAGCTTGGCTCAGCTTGTTTCAGCTCAGTAGTTTGAGAAGGGTATTAAATAGTACCTGAGGTGTGTGCCCAGCAGCCCTGGGAAGAACCCCACCCTAAGGACCAGCAGCCCCTGGGAGGAAACCCACCCTAAGAACCAGCAGCCCCTGGGAGGAAACCCACCCTAAGGACCAGCAGCCCCTGGGAGGAAACCCACCCTAAGGACCAGCAGCCCCTGGGAAGAAACCCACCCGAAGGACCAGCCGCCCTGGGAGGAAACCCACCCTAAGGACCAGCCGCCCTGGGAGGAAACCCACCCTAAGGACCAGCATCCCCTGGGAGGAAACCCACCCTAAGGACCAGCAGCCCCTGGGAAGAAACCCACCCGAAGGACCAGCCGCCCTGGGAGGAAACCCACCCTAAGGACCAGCCGCCCTGGGAGGAAACCCACCCTAAGGACCAGCCTCCCTGGGAGGAAACCCACCCTAAGGACCAGCCTCCCTGGGAGGAAACCCACCCTAAGGACCAGCCTATCTGCTTTCCGTGCAGCGACCATCAATGAATAGCATAACAAATGAAAAAGGCCTATACCTTAAATAGTCTCTAGTCCATAAGCTACAGTATGCTTATGGGAAAATGGCTAGAAAAGCCAGAGTGAAGAGGAGAGCACTGCATTGCATCCTGCTAACTATTTTTCTTGCAGGTTAGGGTGACATTCATTCCTAAGATAAGGGCTGGGCGATATGACCAAAATATCATATCCCGATATAGGTCATTTCATATCCTGATAACGATACATATCACGATATAGGTCATTTCATATCCCGATAACGATACGTATCACGATATAGGTCATTTCATATCCCGATAACGATACATATCACGATATAGCACATTTTCTGTAAATTCAATGAATAAATAGTTGATATAAATTGGCCTATTATTACATTTTGAATTATACTCAACAAATAAAAGGTACTTACTAATATTTGATTATTTCTCCTTTTATTTAGAACCTTTGTGCAAATCTTCTATTAAGCAGGTAACATAAATATAAATAAATGTATAAAATCTAAATTGGTAAACATAAAACAAAATAAACAAAATAAATATGGGCCTAAAATGTGAATATGGTCCAAAATATAAAAACCAAACATATAATACTTTAACAGTAGAACTGTTTGAATTGTAGCAGCAAACAAATGAATTCAGGCCTGAAAAATACTGATATATAAAATACTAAATGGAAACATGGAAAACTTTCAAGTTTAAACTATAGCAGCGAAATAAGGCTCACAAATAAATATATTAAATATAACTAGTAAACAAAACACTCCTTCAAGTTTGAATTATAGCATTATATGACAACAACCAAAGTGCTGCAAACAGAATAGATATTTGGCAACAATGCTTCTAAATGTTAGCCTGATGTTGCTGAATCTCTACTCTGGCCCGACACTTATATATGCCTTATGTTTCCTCCTCTACTTTGGCCCGACACTCCTGATATAAACGAGGCAACTCGACTTGATTGGGATTGGCATTTGGTTTGATTTGATTGGCATTTGGTACCTTGGGTCGAGTGTTGGCACCAACTCACGAAACCCCCGTTTCTCGACCGTGTAAATTGGGGCCATGTCTTTGAAGATGTCAGTTGTAACGGCAGCTGTTCTCTTCTTCCATCTTCGTGATTCTTTGCCATATGGTGTGCCGCGGGCAAAAGCCTCTTGCAACGTCTGAGTCGGGGGTTTGTTTTGAGCACTCGACTGTACTTTTTTGGGTCTCATCCGTAGACTCTCTCCGTTTCAAATGATTCTTGTGTAGGTGGTAAAAGAGGTAAGTGGTGTTTGAGCCTGTTGTCGGGAACGGACTGCGGCATATTTTGCAGAGGACAGTTTTCTGGTCCGTGTCAGACTTTTCATACCCAAACCACTTCCATGCGACCGAAGTAGCCCCTCTTTTAGGTACGAGCTCTGTGTCTCCGTGCCACGTTCACTCTCCTCCATGTTTGTTTGTATTGCAAATGTCCTTCCACACCGCACCTGTGGAAGAATGCAAAGCGTTGTCCAATTGACTAAAAATATTGCCGTAAAGAATGTGATTTGCGACAACGAAATAAACGATAAAATGAAACGTGTTTCTATCGTCACACGATATAGATCATCATATCGCCCAGCCCTACCTGAGATGGTTAAATAATAACACAAAAACCACTCTACTATTGATGAAACGGACATTCAAGTGCATGACTATACCAAATAAAATCTGTGGTTGACATAACATGGTAATTATTTATATTATGCTGAAGGGGCGCAAAATGCACACATTTAGTCAGACAAACTCTTTTTTCCAGACATTTCAGTTGGAGTTAGTTTCCATGGGCGACTCAACCACATCTTCCTTCTACAAATGCCAACGCGGAAAGGATGCAAAATACATTAGGTACCATCTATCTAAAAGGCCATCTAAGATCAAACAGTGCCAAAGTCAGGCTCTCTGTCTGCGACTTATAAAAACTTCGCTTGCTAAAGCTTGGCAAATCAAATTAATAAAACATTAAATGCCTTTCTGCATTCTTCTTCTTCTTCTTCTTCTGCAATGCATTGTCGATGGCGGAAAGTCCAGCTAACGGGCAGGAATAGGACAATTCCCTGCATGCAGGGATGTAGGCCAGAACTTTGGGCAACTGCTTGCCAATAAACAAGGCCCATCCTAAAGGAGAGTGTCCTTAATGCCTGAACAGAAAGAGTCTCTACATACAGACTTCTAACAGTACTGACAGGAAATCACACTTACCTAGAACGACCGCATATCTAACAAGCATTGCAATGACAGTGAACCCAGGCATGGCGACCAGAGGCATTCCATTTCCTTATGAGGCCCCCAGTGAGTCATACTGGCTGTCATAAAGGCTTCCACGTCAAAATATAATTGAGTTATTCCAACAGAGAGAGGAGCACCGCTCACACGTTCCTTTAGTACTGACTGAGCCCTGGATTCTCAAAGTAAAGCAAACTCAGCAGTGGCTGCCTTGCCTTGCCTTGCCTTCCCTTGGCTGGACTCCTGACCTCACCACAGAGATAATCTAACCCAACTAATCCATTTATTAAACATTGTCCTGAGGCTCCTAGAGCTGGATGTAGAATGCATTTTTGAAAACATACTTAGTGGCAATATGTAACTTTTTGGGCGACCCGAACAAATTAACCTAGAAATGAGAGAGTTACAGATATACAGCATAATTCTACTTGAAAGCAGTCTAAGAAGCAGTAGATATGTTCTGTGTGTTAAGTTAATGTTTTAAGTATCCCTATTTTTACGGTGCTATCCCTCTTATTATTACGCCTGCGCAGGGGGGCTCGATGTTGATGGACCTGCCAGAGTGCAATGGCAACCATGTATTGTGGAAATAAAGGTTTAGTAAAAGTTAAACTGGAAACTAGTCGGAGTTTTGTTTTCAAACCGTCGTTTACTTCTGGTTTTGTACACCAGCTTCATACAGCTGAAAATACTATGTTTTTGGTTATGGAAAACACATTTCACAGCGGTTTAGACGGTACAATGATTCTCTACACTATACTAGCTTATTTTGTCATAAACTGCAATTAGGCAAACTATTAGAGTTTTAGCAACCAGGAAATGGAGCGATTTCTGCATAGTGCAATTTTAATTGTTTGAAATCTGAATGTTTTACATATGAGGCATGTTATATCTTGCTTGAAAATCCAACAATAAAAGCGTGGAGGCAATTATTTTCTAAAGACATATGCCGCGTGTGTTTAAAGTTTGGGGAAGCATACAATTTATCCTGCCATTTCTAACAATTTGCATGTCAGTTATGATTTTCATATGAGTTTCTCAAAATCATTGTCACGTGGTCAATCATAAAAATCGTAATTAAAATTATACAAATATAAAAAAGTTAAAATTCAGCTAATGCAAGAGCACCAGCCTCTGCCATATGGACACACTGATACACTGTGGCAGGTAAACAGCCTAAACCCGCTAACATCATTGATGGCTAAATGAGCCCCTGGACTCAGATGGCCAATACAGCCATTGGCCAATACATAAAGCCAACAAATAAAAACTGTAGAAAATTCCAGTTCTTTCAATCACATTCAACTCTGCCTCCCTTTCTATAGGTCTTGACCAATCATTAGTGAAATGCAACATTGTATCAAATCAATCAACTGGATCAGTCCCAAAGCAGTCTCTAGCAAATTTATATCAAATAATAGCTATTGCCCATTCTGGGCCCAGAGTTCCTGCGCCAGTGAGTTCGGGACAGACAGCTACAAGGGAAAGGTATTTTATGTTGTTGGAAAGATTTGTCAAAATAGGCCTACTGTAAGGAACTATTAGGCTATCATTCGCAATCAGGGTTGGAAATTAAACACCAGCCACCCACCAAATGCGGTTAAATTGTCATTGGCGGGTAAGAATAGGGTTGAAAAGGGTCGGCCAAGTTAAGGCCTGGAATTTTGCTTAAATTCATCAAAACAATTTTTTGGGGTGGGATACACAAGGCAATTCTAGGTCTTATCCCCAATTCAATGGAATTACAACCCTATGCATGCACAGTGCATTCTTCCATCACATGTGCAGTGCACTCATCCATTACATGTACAGCTGATTCTCAAGATCTTGCACACTAATGAGCCCACACTACTACACTGTCTGAGCCAAGGACTACATGCTTTCTGGTAAATTTAGATTACAATACTGGGTGGGGTGAATATGTTTTATATAAAACATACATTATTTTTTGTTAACTAGTAAATAGCAGCCTACAGAAAAGTGTGTTTCAATCATTTCTAACTTGTTAACAATTTCTGCTGGTTAGTTTTTGCTACCATGTGGGTTTTAGCTTGCTTGAGCCTGCTAACTGAGGAGTGTTAATTCATACATGTTTAATTTTAAAACATTTATCTTACAAAGGACTTGTTTACTCAATGGAGGAACGTAGTCAGAGAAATGCTGATGAATGTCTTGCTCAAGCTGTGTATGCAACTGGTTCCCCTCTGATGCTCACAGGCAATGTGTATTGGAAGACATATCTGAATGTTCTTCCCCCAGCATACACGCCTCCAACCAGACATGCTTTATCTACTCATTTGCTGGATGCAGAGTTCAACAGAGTTCAAGTGAAGGTCAAGCAAATCATAGAGAAAGCAGACTATTGCAATCATCTCTGATGGGTGGTCGAATGTTCGCGGGCAAGGAATAATTAACTACATCCTCTCCACCCCTCAACCAGTATTCTACAAAAGCACAGACACAAGGGACAACAGACACACCGGTCTCTACATTGCAGATGAGCTGAAGGCAGTCACCAATTACCTTGGACCACAGAAGGTATTTGCACTGGTGATAAACAATGCTGTGAATATGAAGGCTGCTTGGTCTAAAGTGGAGGAGTCCTACCCTCACATCACACCCATTGGCTGTGCTGCTCATGCATTGAATCTGCTCCTCAAAGATATCATGGCACTGAAAACAATGCATACACTCTATAAGAGAGCCAAGGAAATGGTTAGGTATGTGACGGGTCATCAAGTTATAGCAGCAATCTACCTCACAAAGCAAAGTGAGAAGAATAAGAGCACTACATTGAAGCTGCCCAGCAACACCTGTTGGGGTGGTGTTGTCAACTGTTTGACAGTCTACTGGAGGGGAAGGAGTTTATCCAAGAAACAGCCATATCACGGTCTGCCGATATGGACAGCCCCATCAAGAGGATCCTCCTGGATGATGTATTTTGGGTGAGAGTGGTAAGCAGCCGGAAACTCCTGAAACCTATAGCAGTAGCCATTGCATGGATTGAGAGAGACAATGCCATCCTGTCTGATGTTCAGACTCTGCTTGCAGATGTAAGAGAAGAAATCCGTACTGCCCTGCCCAGTTCACCGTTGCTCCAAGCAGAGGAAACTGCAGTTCCGAAATACATCAATTCTGCCTGAAGCACATACACGCCGCAGCATACATGTTGGACCCCAAGTATGTTGGCAAGGACATCCTGTCTGGTGCAGAGATCAACCAGGCCTATGGTGTCATCTCTACCGTGTCCCGCCACCTTGGCCTGGATGAGGACAAGGTTCTTGGCAGACTGGCGAAGTACACTTCCAAGCAAGGGCTTTGGGATGGAGATGCAATATGGCAGTCGTGCCAACATATCTCATCAGCCAACTGGTGGAAGGGACTTTGTGCATCTGAGGTTCTTTCCCCTGTTGCCTCCATCATCCTCCAAATCCCACCAACAGATGAGACCTCAGAGTCTGATGTTCAAGAGGTAGACATTGAGGAGGTCCAGGGAGAAGACATGGAAGCCAGGGAGAAGACATGGAAGCCTGAGAGGAAGACAACCAAAGCTTTCAATTTAATGAAAGTTCAATTCCTTATTAAATCCTTCAATTTGAAAGGATTTAATAACTTGCACTGATGTCTACTTATGAGGTAAAAGGTTTATGTTTGTCTCCTTATGAGGTAAAAGGTTTATGTTTCTCTCCTTATGAGGTAAAAGGTTTATGTTTCTGTCTACTTATGATAAGGTAAAAGGTTTATGTTTGTCTCCATGTGATATGGTAAATATATCCAAAACAACTACAATAACATAAATGGTATTAATATGCATATATTTCCGTTAATTCACATATAGTCCCCTTAATTCCCAATTCCACCTCTGAATATTCCACAAAATGTGCAACCCTAATGAATAGAAATGATCAGTTTATTTTAATAACTGTAGGGAAGATTTGAACATTTGGAAATACACTATATATACACAAAAAGGTGTGGACACCGTTCTCTGGAGTGATGAAACAACAATCTGGCAGTTTTACGGAAGAATCTGGGTTTGGCGGATGCCAGGAGAACGCTACCTGCCCCAATGCATAGTGCCAACTGTAAAGTTTTGTGAAGGAATAATGGTCTAGGGCTGTTTTTCATGGTTCTGGCCCCTTAGTTCCAGTGAAGGGAAATATGACATACAGCATACAATGACATTGTAGACAATTCTGTGCTTCAAACTTTGTGGCAACAGTTTGGGAAAGGCCCTTTCCTGTTGTTTCAGCATGACAATGCCCACATGCACAAAGCAAGGTCCATACAGAAATAGTTTGTCAAGATCAGTGTGGAAGAACTTGATTGGCCTGCAGAGCCCTGACCTCAACCCCATTAAACAGCTTTGGGATGAATTGGAACATGTTAAGCTCAGCATTAGCTCAAGGAAGAGTAAAAACATAGGCCTATGCTAGGCTAGGCTAGGCTAGGGAGCCCAATGTGCCAAGTGTCTAAAAAAAAAAACAATAAAGACTGGGCTTTGGCAGGAACAAAAGCCCATACGAGGCAAGTTCCAACAGATCAATCCAGCCATCCCATTCTGCCAGCCGGTGAATTAGCTCTACCAAACATGTGATCAAACTCAAGGAGACTACCAACTAGCAATTAGGATTTAAAATATAACTTTCTGTTACTAGAATGCAGCTTTTTTTTTACTTGGCCTGTGAACTATCAAAAGCCCTATGGAAAAACAAAAACACATATCTCACTATATAGACAGAAGCACCCTTAAAATTACAGCCAGCTTTCCCATCACAATGCCAGGAATGCTGGTTGTGCGGAGAGGCTCTCTGGAGCAGGAGCGTTCCTGGAGCTATGTGATGAGGGCAGGCAGTGTGTTACAGGTAAGGCCCCATCTCTCTCTCCAACAGAAGACATGACATGACAGGGCTGGAACATAGTGTCTGAGTGGTAGACTACCGCTGAATGGGCAAAAGAGCAACAGCATCACTGCTTTCAGCCAAGTCAGTGGCAAACTAGCCTGGGTGCCAGTCTGTTCCTGCTCTCTTGACAATGTTTGGCATAGCAATTCGATAAAGAGTTGGCAAGAGAGCAAAAACAGGACTGGAACCCCAAACCCCACCCAGGCTAGTGGAATATCGACACAAGTCAAATCAGTTAGAGATACATAACAATAGCAGCCTCAGAAAAAGGCTAGCATTGTGCCTTTTGATGGAACTGACTAGGCCTACTAATAGCCTAGCAGCCAAACATGTTGGAAACCGCAATACGAGTTAAATGTTAAAAGCAAACATACATCTCAGAAACACACACATTATTTTGGTTTTATGGGTGGAGAGAACACACCCAGCTAGCTACCTCAGAGCAGAGGCCGGGCAAGCAGCTCTGACTCGCTCCAGGCGCAGGCAGCACATACAGAATGTCTTTTTGGACACACAGGGGACTCCAGGCCAGTCAAAGAGGTTATTTGATTAGCATGGAATTTTATTACGCTGTGGGTGAAGAAGCAGAGTGGTGGTGGAGAGGGGGCTGAAGCAAAGGCTTCCATTCATTGAGGGAGATTGCAGTTGGGGGGAAAAGAGGAACACCCTTGTGTGTGGCTGCCCTGGGCTTGAGCTTCGGAAGAGTCGCCACAGCTTTTTACCATTAAATCAGAGCAGAGGCGGAGTGTGTGCATTAGGTGAGTGCCGTTCTCTATGGCAGCCAGGCAGGGAGACTAAACAACTGTTCTTCTTTAAAAAGAACAGTTTTAATATGGTTAGCAGCCCTGGCAGCCTCCATGTAGATAAGAGGCCGTCTACGCTCTTTAAAAAAGGTCCTAACTAATGAATAGTGTCTGTTCCAGGAGCAGAGGAGTCAAAATAAAAATACTAGAAAAGACCTACACATTATAGAAAAAATGAATAAATACAAAAAAAAAAGGGGCTTGAATGCAAAATGAAGCTCTTTATTGAAACATCTTGGTGCCCAAAAAAATCTTAGTGCATAAATTAAAGGTACAAACTTGTCGGCCTGAGGTCATCATCAGAGTAAATTGTCGACATACACGCCTTGTATTTCAAGGCTAATTGCATACGTCACATGACCAAGCAAGAAAACACCGGAAAATGCATGAATCTGCACCTAATACAATAAACGATCTAAATTGTATACAGGGAGTAGCAGTCAGCCATATAACGTTGTGCTCCCTATATACTGTACAAGCGAGAAATATCATCAATTACTGCTTTTACATATACCATGTGAATATTTCCTCTGAATAAATAACAGTATTGTAAGAGTAGGGATATTTTTGTGCGGGTATTCATCTCTACCAGCCTCTATGTTGAGAAACGCTTGCCTTGAAGTGAACTAAGGTGTGTGTGTGTGTGTGTGTGTGTGTGTGTGTGTGTGTGTGTGTGTGTGTGTGTCTGTGTGTCTGTGTGTGTGTGTGTGTGTGTGTGTGTCTGTGTGTGTGTCTGTGTGTGTGTGTGTGTGTGTGTGTGTGTGTGTGTGTGTGTGTGTGTGTGTCTGTGTGTGTGTCTGTGTGTGTGTCTGTGTGTGTGTGTGTGTGTGTGTGTGTGTGTGTGTGTCTGTGTGTGTGTGTGTGTGTGTGTGTCTGTGTGTGTGTGTGTGTGTGTGTGTCTGTGTGTGTGTCTGTGTGTGTGTGTGTGTGTGTGTGTCTGTGTGTGTGTGTGTGTGTGTGTGTCTGTGTGTGTGTGTGTGTGTGTGTGTGTGTGTGTGTGTCTGTGTGTGTGTGTGTGTGTGTGTGTGTCTGTGTGTGTGTGTGTGTGTGTGTGTCTGTGTGTGTGTGTGTGTGTGTGTGTCTGTGTGTGTGTCTGTGTGTGTGTGTGTGTGTGTGTGTCTGTGTGTGTGTGTGTGTGTGTGTGTCTGTGTGTGTGTGTGTGTGTGTGTGTGTGTGTGTGTGTGTGTGTGTGTGTGTGTGTGTGTGTGTGTGTGTGTGTGTGTGTGTGTGTGTGTCTGTGTGTGTGTGTGTGTGTGTGTGTCTGTGTGTGTGTGTGTGTGTGTGTGTCTGTGTGTGTGTGTGTGTGTGTGTGTGTGTGTGTGTGTGTGTGTGTGTGTGTGTGTGTGTGTGTGTGTGTGTGTGTGTGTGTGTGTGTGTGTGTGTGTGTGTGTGTGTGTGTGTGTGTGTGTGTGTGTGTGTGTGTGTGTGTCTGTGTGTGTGTGTGTGTCTGTGTGTGTGTGTGTGTGTGTGTCTGTGTGTCTGTGTGTGTCTGTGTGTGTGTGTGTGTGTGTGTGTGTGTAGAGTAAGGTAGCCTTTCCATGGTAAGGGAAATGCAATCATGCGTTCTCAGTCACGTCATCTCTCCCACAACCCAAACCACCAGACAGAGGGCAGGGGCCCGTACTGGCAAACCACCAGACAGAGGGCAGGGGCCCGTACTGGCAAACCACCAGACAGAGGGCAGGGGCCCGTACTGGCAAACCACCAGACAGAGGGCAGGGGCCCGTACTGGCAAACCACCAGACAGAGGGCAGGGGCCCGTACTGGCAAACCACCAGACAGAGGGCAGGGGCCCGTACTGGCAAACCACCAGACAGAGGGCAGGGGCCCGTACTGGCAAACCACCAGACAGAGGGCAGGGGCCCGTACTGGCAAACCACCAGACAGAGGGCAGGGGCCCGTACTGGCAAACCACCAGACAGAGGGCAGGGGCCCGTACTGGCAAACCACCAGACAGAGGGCAGGGGCCCGTACTGGCAAACCACCAGACAGAGGGCAGGGGCCCGTACTGGCAAACCACCAGACAGAGGGCAGGGGCCCGTACTGGCAAACCACCAGACAGAGGGCAGGGGCCCGTACTGGCAAACCACCAGACAGAGGGCAGGGGCCCGTACTGGCAAACCACCAGACAGAGGGCAGGGGCCCGTACTGGCAAACCACCAGACAGAGGGCAGGGGCCCGTACTGGCAAACCACCAGACAGAGGGCAGGGGCCCGTACTGGCAAACCACCAGACAGAGGGCAGGGGCCCGTACTGGCAAACCACCAGACAGAGGGCAGGGGCCCGTACTGGCAAACCACCAGACAGAGGGCAGGGGCCCGTACTGGCAAACCACCAGACAGAGGGCAGGGGCCCGTACTGGCAAACCACCAGACAGAGGGCAGGGGCCCGTACTGGCAAACCACCAGACAGAGGGCAGGGGCCCGTACTGGCAAACCACCAGACAGAGGGCAGGGGCCCGTACTGGCAAACCACCAGACAGAGGGCAGGGGCCCGTACTGGCAAACCACCAGACAGAGGGCAGGGGCCCGTACTGGCAAACCACCAGACAGAGGGCAGGGGCCCGTACTGGCAAACCACCAGACAGAGGGCAGGGGCCCGTACTGGCAAACCACCAGACAGAGGGCAGGGGCCCGTACTGGCAAACCACCAGACAGAGGGCAGGGGCCCGTACTGGCAAACCACCAGACAGAGGGCAGGGGCCCGTACTGGCAAACCACCAGACAGAGGGCAGGGGCCCGTACTGGCAAACCACCAGACAGAGGGCAGGGGCCCGTACTGGCAAACCACCAGACAGAGGGCAGGGGCCCGTACTGGCAAACCACCAGACAGAGGGCAGGGGCCCGTACTGGCAAACCACCAGACAGAGGGCAGGGGCCCGTACTGGCAAACCACCAGACAGAGGGCAGGGGCCCGTACTGGCAAACCACCAGACAGAGGGCAGGGGCCCGTACTGGCAAACCACCAGACAGAGGGCAGGGGCCCGTACTGGCAAACCACCAGACAGAGGGCAGGGGCCCGTACTGGCAAACCACCAGACAGAGGGCAGGGGCCCGTACTGGCAAACCACCAGACAGAGGGCAGGGGCCCGTACTGGCAAACCACCAGACAGAGGGCAGGGGCCCGTACTGGCAAACCACCAGACAGAGGGCAGGGGCCCGTACTGGCAAACCACCAGACAGAGGGCAGGGGCCCGTACTGGCAAACCACCAGACAGAGGGCAGGGGCCCGTACTGGCAAACCACCAGACAGAGGGCAGGGGCCCGTACTGGCAAACCACCAGACAGAGGGCAGGGGCCCGTACTGGCAAACCACCAGACAGAGGGCAGGGGCCCGTACTGGCAAACCACCAGACAGAGGGCAGGGGCCCGTACTGGCAAACCACCAGACAGAGGGCAGGGGCCCGTACTGGCAAACCACCAGACAGAGGGCAGGGGCCCGTACTGGCAAACCACCAGACAGAGGGCAGGGGCCCGTACTGGCAAACCACCAGACAGAGGGCAGGGGCCCGTACTGGCAAACCACCAGACAGAGGGCAGGGGCCCGTACTGGCAAACCACCAGACAGAGGGCAGGGGCCCGTACTGGCAAACCACCAGACAGAGGGCAGGGGCCCGTACTGGCAAACCACCAGACAGAGGGCAGGGGCCCGTACTGGCAAACCACCAGACAGAGGGCAGGGGCCCGTACTGGCAAACCACCAGACAGAGGGCAGGGGCCCGTACTGGCAAACCACCAGACAGAGGGCAGGGGCCCGTACTGGCAAACCACCAGACAGAGGGCAGGGGCCCGTACTGGCAAACCACCAGACAGAGGGCAGGGGCCCGTACTGGCAAACCACCAGACAGAGGGCAGGGGCCCGTACTGGCAAACCACCAGACAGAGGGCAGGGGCCCGTACTGGCAAACCACCAGACAGAGGGCAGGGGCCCATACTGGCAAACCACCAGACAGAGGGCAGGGGCCCGTACTGGCAAACCACCAGACAGAGGGCAGGGGCCCGTACTGGCAAACCACCAGACAGAGGGCAGGGGCCCGTACTGGCAAAAGCTGCTGTGTGATTAGGTCTACATTTATTGCATTTCTATGGCAGGCAAAATAAGCGTGGGAACTTGCATTCCCCGTCTGTCTGATTGATAGTAGGCTTAGCCCAATACTGGCTAGCTTCATTTAAAGCTGCAATGGCACCGGACCAAATTCACATAGAAATGTTAGTTATAGATCTGTCACTCATTGAAAGCAAGTCTAAGAAGCGGTAGATATGTTCTATGTTTCCCGTGTGTACGCTTTGTTTATTGGGGGGGGGGGGGGGGGGGGGGGGGGGGGGATATTATTTTGGATAATAACGCAATACTTTTTTTGCACTAGTCGGCTGTACCTGCACCAAAAGTGTCACATTTTTTCCAATCATAGCTGGTTCTTCTTCATCTTTTTAAATATTCATCTTTTTAAAAATGTGTTTTCAGCATTTAATTCCATGACTGATCAAAAGTTTCCCCCCCCCCCCCCCTAATGTCTCTCTCTTGTCCCACTGCAGCAGACATATGGTGAGCAATATGTTTGGAACGTCGAAATCGCAATACATCTAAAACCGTGAGAATCACAATACATTCTCAGCCTTAATAATTATTTTCAACTTGCTTAAGGGTCTTTCTATAAAATTCAAGGACATTTTCAAGCACTTAATTGTAATTTTGAAGGATCTCAATATTATACAATTGTATCATTTTACATATAGGGCCTAATAACCCCGCCCCCCCCCTCAAAAAAAATTATGCAAAAATTGTCAAAGTAGACTATCACAAAGACAGGTTTTTTTTGGCCTTGCCAATGCATTGATATTCAAATTCTTATTACATACAGCATTAGATGTTGTCGTCCTCATAATAACAACATGTGGTTTTACCGCTGCACTCTTAAACTGAAGAGCCAGGAAACAAACGAAAGTGGCCACATCACCAACACTGATCAGAGATTAAATCACAGAATTATAAGGGAGGAGAAGTTATAAATTGGCTACAATAATTACAAGTACATTTTAAGCACCAAATTGAGGACATTTCTTTAACTACAAATTCTAGCTTAAGTAGGCTACTTGAAGCCCCTTGTGTATTGTTTAAATCGCAGTTGTAACATGGAAACAAAAATGTATTTGTCATGTTATTTCATCATCAGATCATATTGTGAAGACGCCCACTAGGCAATGTAATTTGTTGACATTCAATCCAGAATAATTAGTGTTGGGTGTTGCACAAGTCTATCCTACACAATTGCACACAGTAGACTTAAGTGTCCAACCCGAGGCACAAAAATATATGAACACGAACTCATTACCTTGATGCTTTCTCTGTTAAATCTAACGAGACCCAGCTGTAAATCAAGCAGTAGAGCTGAGTGATTTGTGTTTTTTGCGGTCGGTTATAATCCAAAAGAATCCAAAGCTAATCATTTATTTATTTCAGCTTTTATTTTTTTTAATCACATTCCCAGTGGGTCAGAAGTTTACATACACTGAATTAGTATTTGGTAGCATTGCCTTTAAATTGTTTAACTTGGGTCAAACGTTTCAGGTAGCCTTCCACAAGCTTCCCACAATAAGTTGGGTGAATTTTGGCCCATTCCTCCTGACAGAACTGGTGTAACTGAGTCAGGTTTGTAGGCCTCCTTGCTCGCACACATTTTTTCAGTTCTGCCCACAAATGTTCTATAGGCTTGAGGTCAGGGCTTTGTGATGGCCACTCCAATACCTTGACTTTGTTGTCCTTAAGCCATTTTGCCACAACTTTGGAAGTATGCTTGGAGTCATTGTCCATTTGGAAGACACATTTGCGACCAAGCTTTAACTTCCTGACTGATGTCTTGAGATGTTGCTTCGATATATACACAATTTTCCTTCCTCATGATGCCATCTATTTTGTGAAGTGCACCAGTCCCTCCTGCAGCAAAGCACCCTCACAACATGATGCTGCCAACCCCGTGCTTCACGGTTGGGATGGTGTTCTTCGGCTTGCAAGCCTCCCCCTTTTTCCTTCAAACATAACGATGGTCATTAAACAGGTCTATTTTTGTTTCATCAGACCAGAGGACATTTCTCCAAAATGTACGATCCTTGTCCCTATGTGCAGTTGCAAAACATAGTCTGGCTTTATGGCGGTTTTGGAGCAGTGGCTTCTTCCTTGCTGAGCGGCCTTTCAGGTTATGTCGATATAGGACTCGTTTTACTGTGGATATAGATACTTTTGTACCCGTTTCCTCCAGCATCTTTACAAGGTCCATTGCTGTTGTTCTGGGATTGATTTGCACTTTTCGCACCAAAGTACACTCATCTCTAGGAGACAGAACACATCTCCTTCCTGAGGGGTATGACAGCTGCATGGTGTTTATACTTGCGTACTATTGTTTGTACAGATAAACGTGGTACCTTCAAGCGTTTGGAAATTGTTCCCAAGGATGAACCAGACTTGTGGAGGTCTACACATTTTATTTTTGAGGTCTTAGCTGATTTCTTTTGATTTTCCCATGATGTCGAGCAAAGAGGCACCGAGTTTGAAGGAAGGCCTTGAAATACATCCACAGGTACACCTCCAATTGACTCAAACGATGTCAATTGGCCTATCAGAAGCTTCTAAAGCCATGACATCATTTTCTGGAATTTTCCAAGTTGTTTAAAGGCACAGTCAACTTAGTGTTTGTAAACTTCTGACCCACTACAATTGTGATATAGTGAATTATAAGTGAAATAATCTGTCTGTAAACAATTGTTGGAAGAATTACTTGTGTCATGCACAAAGTAGATGTCCTAACAGACTTGCCAAAACTAGTTTGTTAACGTGGTTGAAGTAATTTATTATTATCATTTTAATGACTACAACCTAAGTGTAAGTAAACTTCCGACTTCAACTGTATATAATCCTGTCTCACCCTGGCTAATATGCAGAGGCTTTTGACTGCCATGTGGATCTTAAGACATCCAGCCTTCAATAAAATGCTCTGAATGATATTAACAGAGACTGTGTTCCAATATCCTCACGTGCTTGTCACTTAAAATGCAATGTTTTATTCTAAGTGGTATGGACATTCATATTAACATAGTTAGACACAGAACAGACCCTGACTGACAAGCACTCAAGGAGGCTACATCACCCTTCTCTGGGGGAGAAACCTTAACAGTTTTGTTTTTGCATCATTGATAGAGTAGACTGGTCTCTGGAGGTGTTCCTCTGAGGTTTAGCACGTGGCAGTGTGATACAAGTTACATCATGAGCGGTAAATGAGTGACAGACAGGAAAATGTCAGGGCAGGCAGACCCGAGCAAGTGAACTGGTGCAGCTGGGATGGCAGGTTAGAACAAGTGTGATGCTACCACTTTAGAGTATATAAAAATGTTTTTAAAATCATGTATAGGCCTAATCTCCAAAGAGTTTGTTCTAATATTGCCTGTATAACACAAAGGAGGCCTTCAGGCAGACATCCCCAGCTCGTCACATTTCGTCCACCGTGACTTGTTACATGCCTTTTATTGTTCTGGTTCTATGCACTGTGACTGACAACCCAAAGCCCAACCTGGTCTCAGAGCATTTTGTATTATGTACATAAATCCAGGACACTCCATTTAGTATGATATGTTCCGTTTTGTATGGTATGTATTCAATTTATGGATGTCCATCACCCATTTCGTATGATGTGTTACAAATTTGCTAAACGTATATATGCTACGAATTATAGTTAAGTGGCTAACTTTAGCTATACTAGGGGTTAAGATTAAGGTTAGGGGAAGGGTTAACTAAAAGGGTTAAGGTTAAGGGACGGGTTAGATAACATGCTAAGTATTTGCAAAGTAGTAAGTCGATGAAAAGTTTGTAATTAGCTAAAATGCTAAAGTTGTCCATGATGAGATTTGAACTTGCCTCCACCTTACTTTCATTTCAGCCTTAAGTAACCATCTTATGTAACCATAACATACCATACTAATTTGAGTATCCGTGTTCATTTACTATGTTACGTCTTGTCTATGAGACCAGGCTGCAAAGTCACCAAGGTCAAGGTTGGACTGTGTATCTGGGGTGGCAGGTAGCCGAGTGGTTAGAGCGTTGGGCCCTTAACAGAAAGGTTGCTGGATCGAATCCCCGAACTGACAAGGTAAAAATCTGTCGTTCTGCCCCTGAACAAGGCAGTTAACCCACTGTTCCGAGGCTGTCATTATAAATAAGAACTTGTTCTTAACCGACTTGCCTAGTTAAATAAGAGTAAATAATAAGAAAACTATACATGTATTTATTATTATTATTAGACTGCAAAATACCCTCGGGTTCAAACAGCATAGCAACATCAACATCATTGATGGTTTCAAAATAGCTTCTAGTAGTAGTTGCCACAGCCCTGCTGACGTTACCACAGCCGTTACCACAGCCCTGCTGGCGTTACCACAGCCGTTACCACAGCCGTTAACACAGCCCTGCTGGCGTTAACACAGCCCTGCTGGCGTTAACACAGCCCTGCTGGCGTTAACACAGCCCTGCTGGCGTTAACACAGCCCTGCTGGCGTTAACACAGCCCTGCTGGCGTTAACACAGCCCTGCTGGCGTTAACACAGCCCTGCTGGCGTTAACACAGCCCTGCTGGCGTTAACACAGCCCTGCTGGCGTTAACACAGCCCTGCTGGCGTTAACACAGCCCTGCTGGCGTTACCACAGCCCTGCTGGCGTTACCACAGCCCTGCTGGCGTTACCACAGCCCTGCTGGCGTTACCACAGCCCTGCTGGCGTTACCACAGCCCTGCTGGCGTTACCACAGCCCTGCTGGCGTTAACACAGCCCTGCTGGCGTTAACACAGCCCTGCTGGCGTTAACACAGCCCTGCTGGCGTTAACACAGCCCTGCTGGCGTTAACACAGCCCTGCTGGCGTTAACACAGCCCTGCTGGCGTTAACACAGCCCTGCTGGCGTTAACACAGCCCTGCTGGCGTTAACACAGCCCTGCTGGCGTTAACACAGCCCTGCTGGCGTTAACACAGCCCTGCTGGCGTTAACACAGCCCTGCTGGCGTTAACACAGCCCTGCTGGCGTTAACACAGCCCTGCTGGCGTTAACACAGCCCTGCTGGCGTTAACACAGCCCTGCTGGCGTTAACACAGCCCTGCTGGCGTTAACACAGCCCTGCTGGCGTTAACACAGCCCTGCTGGCGTTAACACAGCCCTGCTGGCGTTACCACAGCCCTGCTGGCGTTACCACAGCCCTGCTGGCGTTAACACAGCCCTGCTGACGTTAACACAGCCCTGCTGGCGTTAACACAGCCCTGCTGGCGTTAACACAGCCCTGCTGGCGTTAACACAGCCCTGCTGGCGTTAACACAGCCCTGCTGACGTTGTTTTGGATGCACTTATTCAGTTTGTTAGCCAACTAACATTGGCTATTTAGATACCAGTTAACGTTAGTTATCTAACGTTTACTATGTAGTTCCCTAATCTTCAAGATGTCGGCTGGCTAACAAATATAATGTAGTTGTCTACAGCAGGTAGCTAGCTCGCTAACGTTACATTAAATAACTAGATAAACGTTAGCTAACACTTTCAACTTGGATAACGGTAACCAGCTAACTAACATCCGTTGGCTAGTTAAATTATGCTAATGCTAGTTAGCTAATTCAATAACATGACATATCTATCTACCTTCAGCGTCAGGTTAGATACTTTACTTACCAAAAGGCAATCAGTGTTTATTTCAGACTTCGGGTCCTTCAACATGGCATCGATTTTCTCAAAACGAGCCTCCAAACTTTCTCCAGCCGACATTTGTGCAGCCAAGCAGAGAGCGGTGCTCCAGGTAAATCAGAGTTAGAAAGCTCTTAGTGTCAACGTAGCTGGTCTAATGTTAGTCAAACAGACGTGTCTCTTCTCTCTTGTTCACTGACCATGAAACGTTTCAAGTGGCGTTTGATATTCAAAAGCCACATTTTAAGAAACACATTTTTTTTTCCCCCCCCACACCTTCAGGTTTTTAGCAGACAACTTCAGCAATTCAAAAGAAGAAGATATCTTAGATATTTAACTTGTGAATCAACAGCTTAGTGGGCTTCCACAGGACGCCGCAGAGGAGTTGTGCAGGATTTAAAAAGACATCCATAAAAACCTAAATACAGTTTTCAAAATCCGATTGGTTGCAAAGTAGCCACATTACTCCCAGGCGAGTGTCCATATATCAGTGTAAGGCCCTTGGAGAAACAAATTAAATAAACGAGTCTGACAGCTGCAAAGTAGAAGTGGCGAGGAAAAAAAAACAAAACCTTCCAGATTTCGATCAGTTTAAAACACGGTCGTTAAAACATTTCATTGCCGTCCTTTCCCAGGAAGCCTCATATTGTCAGCGGCCATCGATACAGGCAACAAACTAGCTGGTTCTACATAGACACATCGGCTTTTGATCTAACTAGCATGTTATTTTTCGAAAAACTAAACGGTGCCCGATTTTCTCCCACCGCCTGACCAACATGTCCGCCTTCCTGTTCAAAGCAGCTTTGAAACGTCGAGCACTGCGCATGCGCGGAAGGACTTCACCACCATAGACGGTATGGAGTTGACCCACGCTGGGTTGTCGAACCTTGACGTCACGACGATGATGACGACATCATGATGACGACGACATGTTGCAGGGTCCAGCTCAAACACACCCCTCTTTACAATAGTCATGTCAATGTCAATTCAACATCAGGAAGGCCGGCCAAACCCCATTCAAAAGTAGGCAAATACATCCTGCTTTGTCTAGCCTTTCACACTGCCACCCAGGCAGACTTTTTTTTATTTTTTTTATTTCACCTTTATTTAACCAGGTAGGTCAGTTGAGAACAAGTTCTCATTTGCAACTGCGACCTGGCCAAGACAAAGCAAAGCAGTGCGACAAAAAAAAAACACAACAACACAGAGTTACACATTAAACAAACAGTCAAAAACACAATAGAAAATCTATAAACAGAGTGCAAAATGTAGTGCAAAAATGCAGTAAGGTTGGGAGGTAGGACAATAAATAGACTATAGAGTAGAAATAAATTACAGAATTATCATCATTAACACAGGAATGAAGGATGTGCAAATTATGATGTGGATAGATGACTTCATGATCAAATCCATCTACACCGGTGTCAGTCCTCTTGGTGTCAGTCCTCTTGGTGTCAGCACTCAACAGCGTAAACCCATGGAAATTAGAAGTGGGGCGGTTTTCGGCTAAAATGATCCGCCCTTGGTAATTTCCTTACGTTTTTGTCTATACTTTCTGTGGCACAAACTTCACTTCAGGATAGGCAACCGAAATTAATAATTAATGTATGTGTGTTAAACATAGAGGAGGCAATCAATAAACAATAACATACATTATTATCCTACACAAATTCTAGTCGAATAAGACATGGGAGAGATGACGAATTTTGGCAAAGAGATTTATTGATAGACTAATACACTTGAAACAAATAGCCAAACCGAAAACTGCAGACAACTAGTCCCTCCCCCGCGATCCAAACCGCCATACAAAAAATAATATGAAAAGCAGCCTAACGTGATTATTGACAGCTGCCTTGAAGGACACAAATTAAAAATGCTTTGTGCTACTAAGGTCAGTGAAATGTAGGCTAAACTGACAGCGGAGTGTAGAGCAGAAATCTCAACTAGCGAGTAAGTCTCAGTGATGAAGAATGGAGTGTGTGCGCGTTCACGCGAAGGGGGGCAAAATTACTGCAGGGAAGCTTTTCCGCACAACATCGGCCCGTTTATTAGGCAGGATTATTAGCCGCCTGTGGCTGCGGATAGACAAGGGCGGCATTTTCTGTGCTAAATTGGCCAATACGCACTTCCAACAACAACACATAAAAACTCAAATATGTAAACTTTGTCAAAGTTGTGGCGCAAAATATTTTGTTTGTGTTGTTGGAGAGACGCGCCGCTCTGGGCTCAACCAACGTTCCGTAAAAAAAACATAAATCATGTAGCGGATATACGATATGGTAGAAAGAGTATGTGGCCTTTTTTGTAGCCTACAGGCTGGAGATGAAATGTATGACAATGTAATGAGACGGGCCTTTTTTTTTTTTTACATCATACAGGTTTATCCGATCAAATAGACTAACCTAAAAAATGTGCTGTCATGTTAACAAACAACATATCCTAAAAATAGGACATGTCAAAGTAAATTGAATGGACAATCACAACTGTTATCCAGGCGTTTCACCCCATTGTCATGATCAGTGGTTTCAAGTTTGTATCTGTCCATTTTTGACAAGCTGATCATAGCGGAAAATAAAATACTTCTGCATTTCCCGCTGTGCAAACACATTGCAAATAGGCTCACGATTACTCCCAAGTATATGATATTCAGAGTTTAATAGTCCAATTGATTAGTCACAGGAATCATGACTATGAAAGCCAATGCAACGGCCTGTTTTACAAACGGTGGACGTACCACACGGATTTATAAAATTCCATTGTGGGCGGACATGGTAAGCTACACCCCAGTAAACACGAGCTGACATCTTTTGGACGTTTCTTTTGTGTGTTTTGCTAACGGTAGGCTTACCACATAGATGGGGAAAATTCAATTTCATGCACCAATGTAGGCTACACCTCAGCAGTGGCGTGTAAATCTGGGTGGGGCAAACAGAAAGAAAATGTGGGATGCATGCCAGCAAAGCAACTATACAACACTAAACAATACCTTAATGTCACTATAACGGTGACAAACGGTGCCCACAAACTGTTAGGGCCGACATAAAGCTGTCCCAACAGCAGAGTCCCAACAGCAGTCCCAACACCTTACCACTGCTACACCTGGCTTTCAGCGGAGCTTTGTCTGGCAGCAAAACAGCTCATTCAGCCTAATTTACTACTTTTTTTGAAATAAACATATCTGATATGTCTGACTTGGATAAACAAATGTGGTTTCTACTGACCATTGAGATGTACACACTATGGCATAAGGGGACGACAAGCGGATAAGAGGCAATCTGTCATTTTGATGAAGACATTAATGAGCGAGTTGGACGGACGTAGTCAATATAACTATTTGTTCAGCACTTTTGAAATGTACAGAGACAGACTTCAGAACATGGGCCGTTCTTACAGTGTTGCACACTGGGCCTGTACACCAAGTCAGAACCGTAGAATAAATAAAGGGGGCATATAAGCAGACAATGAATGCTCTTACAATATTAAATGATTACATTTCTCTAAAACGGTTTATAGGCTACATGTGCACCACCAAGTCAGAACAGTAGGTGAAATTAAGAGGGGAAAATAGACCAAATTATTAGGGTGAGGCAGAGTGGCGGTTCTAGCTTGTATGTCATTACGCACAATTTATCAAACTTTCAGAATAGGAACCAAATTAACCATATAAACTCCTTGGCTAATTCTAGGCATAAGACACCCCAAAAGACTCAATATATCACAAAAGATACAAAATATCAGCATAATATAGACGTCTTTTAAATTAGCCTACAGCATTGGAAATTCAATTCCTAGTCAATACAATCACAGAAAATCTGAAAACCTTTATGTCACCTCAATGAAAGTTAACCAAATCAATAGTGTGCTAGTTAATTTGTAATGGTTTTGCTTCAGGTTACACACATTATCATGATGAAACTGTGTGAAATGATATCCAATGTTATGTAAGATAGTTTGACAGAAAACGGAATATTGTCTATGTGTAATAGCATAGCAAGCAACATAGGCTAACACACAGAAGTGTTATACTAGCCTATTTCATTACATGCATAATATTATTCTCATAAAGAGATGACATCGCTGCATACCTTTATCTTTTGCGTGTTTCTCCTCGTCTTCTTTCCTCTTTTTCCTAAACTGGGCACCTGATTGGCTTAGACCTTTTCTTATCCATTTGTGTTGATTTGTCACTGGAGCATCAATACATTACCCATCACCCAACACTGTCAACCAAGAGTCAAGACTAAACCCATTCACCTTGGTGGTGTGCAGAAAAAAATGAAACAATATGTCTGTGAAACTATATATTCACAGTATTATGAATGAATTGTGGTTTATTTGGTAGCATTTCGTAGTGTGACTGATTTTACTAATTGCATTAGTACTGTACAAAGTTAGAGGTGCACTATTTGATAGATTCCCCCGCTCCCCCTACCTCAGGCTTCCAGTGGGGAGACCTGAGGTCAACCTAGCCTCGCCCCCCTCCCCATCTATCATATAGTGGGAGGCCTTCCCAGGCAGCAGTCAGCCTAGCTCACAAACTAGGACCAGGACGCACACTCCGACAAATGAGCGATAGAAAACCAATCGCGCAAATGTCACCATTCCAATTTTTTTTGTGCGGGCGCCCTGTGCCGCCCCTGGCAAGATGTCGCCTTGGGCAGCTGCCCATGTCGCCCATACCTAAATCCGCCAGTGGTGAGGCAAATTGGCTACTAACAACTTACTACACAACATACACTTGTGTAGTAGTTTGCAGACAACACAACAGTAGTAGGCTTGATTACCAACTATGACGAGACAGCCTACAGGGAGGAGGAGATGGCTCTGGGATTGTGGTGCCAGGAAAATAATCTCTCACTCAACGTCAACAAAACAAAGGAGATGATCGTGGACTTCAGGAAACAGCGGAGGGCGCACACCCCTATCCACATCGACAGGACCGTGGAGAAGGTGGAAAGCGTCAAGTTCCTTGGCGTACACATCACTGAAACTGAAATGGACCACCCACACAGACAGTGTGGTAAAGAGGGCACAACAGAGCCTCTTCAACCTCAGGAGGCTAAAGAAATTTGGCTTGGCACCTAAAACCCTCAGAAACTTTTACAGATGCACAATTGAGAGCATCCTATCAGGCTGTATCACCGCCTGGTACGGCAACTGCACCGCCCGCAACCACAAGACTCTCCAGAGGGGGGTGCGGTCTGCCCAACGCATTACCGAGGGCAAACTACCCGCCCTCCAGGACACCTACAGGACACCTACAGCCCCTGATGTCAAAGGAAGGCCAAAAATATAATCAAGGTTATCAACCACCCTAGCCACTGCCTGTTCACCCCGCTGTCGTCCAGAGGGCGAGGTCAGTACAGGTGCATTGGGGCTGGGACAGAGAGACTGAGGAACAGCTTCTATCTCAAGGCCATCAGACTGTTGAACAGCCATCACTAGCACATTAGAGGCTGCGGCCTATAGACACGGACTAGAAATTGCTGGCCACTTTAAGAAATGGAACACTGGTCACTTTAATAATGTTTACATATCTTGCCTTGCTCATCTCATATGTACAGTTGAAGTTGGAAGTTTACATACACCTTAGCCAAATACATTTAAACTCAGTTTTTCACAATTCCTGACATTTAATCCTAGTAAAAATTACCCGTCTTAGGTCAGTTGGGATCACCACTTTATTTTAAGAACGTGAAATGTCAGAATAATATTATAGAGAATGATTTATTTCAGCTTTTATTTCTTTCATCAAATTCCCAGTCGGTCAGAAGTTTACATACACTCAATTAGTATTTGGTAGCATTGCCTTTGAATTGTTTAACTTGGGTCAAACGTTTCAGGTAGCCTTCCACAAGCTTCCCACAATAAGTTGGGTGAATCCTGACAGAACTGGTGTAACTGAGTCAGGTTTGTAGGCCTCCTTGCTCGCACACACTTTTTCAGTTCTGCCCACACATTTTCTATAGGATTGAGGTCAGGACAGGGCGGTAGGTAGCCCAGTGGTTAGAGTGTTGGGTTCCAATAAAGTACCTATCTATCTATCTATCTATCTATCTATCTATCTATCTATCTATCTATCTATCTATCTATCTATCTATCTATCTATCTATCTATCTATCTATCTATCTATCTATCTATCATAACTGAAAGGTTGCTGGATCGAATCCCAGAGCTGACAAGGTAAAAATCTGTTGTTCTGCCCCTGAACAAGGCAGTTAACCCACTGTTCCTAGGCTGTCAATGTAAATAAGAATTTGATCTTAACTGACTTGCCTAGTAAAATAAAGGTATACAAAAAAAAAAAAGGACTTCCCTATTCTTCAGGAAAAGTCCTGACCACTCCAATACCTTGACTTTGTTGTCCAGACTTGTGGAGTTCTACAAAAAAAATTTCTGAGGTCTTGGCTGATTTCTTTTGATTTTCCCATGACGTCAAGCAAAGAGGCACTGAGTTTGAAGGAAGGCCTTGAAATACATCCACAGGTACACCTCAAATTGACTCAAATGATGTCAATTGGAGGTGACATGACATCATTTTCTGTAATTTTCCAAGCTGTTTAAAGGCACAGTCAATTTAGTGTATGTAAACTTCTGACCCACTGGAATTACAAGTGAAATAATCTGTCTGTAAACAATTGTTGGGAGAATTACTTGTGTCATGCACAAAGTAGATGTCCTAACCGACTTGACAAAACTATAGTTTGTTAACATGAAATCTGTGGAGTGGTTGAAAAATGAGTTTTAATGACTTAAACTTAAGTGTATGTAAACTTCACCTGTATATACTGTATTCTATACTATTCTACTGTATCTTAGTCCATGCCGCTCTGACATCGCTCGTCCATATATGTATATATTCTTAATTAATTCCTTACTTAGATTTGTTGTGTGTTGGTATATGTTGTGAAGTTGTTAGATATTACTTGTTAGTTACTGCACTGTCAGAGCTAGATGCACAAGCATTTCGCTACACCCGCAATAACATCTGCTAAACATGTGACCAACAAAATGTGATTTGATTTGATTTAACACTTAGTATTACTTTCTTAGCTACAGTATACATACCTCCCTGGCATAATACATAATCTATGCAGCAGCTTACAAGACATTTTTGGACTCACTTTGTTGTGCAGTGCACGGCAGTCTTTTGTGGGCAAATTTTGTCATCAAAGTCTGGCATTCTCTGGACTTCTGGCGCTTTCAAGACAACTGGGAACTCTGCAAAAAACAAGGTTGAATCATGATGACGTCAGTGATCTTCAGGTCGTAGCTCTAGAAAGAGGCCCGAGTTCCGGATTTACAATTCCGAGTTGGATGTCCATTCAAAACGTTTTTTCCCCGTCGGAACGCGTTTTTTCCTCGAGTTCCCATTTGTCTTCAACACACTGAAGTACAGTTTTCACAGTTCCGAGTTAACAGTTGTTTAGAGCGCAGCACAAATCATGCTTAATTGACAGCATGGCCAATGTTGAAGGTTTATCATTTTAAACTTGGAAAAGAGACCCTTAATTCCAGATTCAGGACCACACAGCCACTCCACTGAATAGCAGGCTAGTGATTGCTTTGCAATGCTTGCAGTTAGCCACTGATTCCTTCCAAACCAATCATTGTTGAATTTGCGATTTCCAACTTGTTGTGTAATGTTTATGGCAGATGAGCATCGATACATTGTATCTATAATTTCTCTTCATTATTTGTCTTCATATGACAAGGATTAAAAGGATTTGCCAGGAGATTGTCGACTTGATTCATGATGATGACTGATAGCTAAGATTTTGAAAGTAAGATGTTGACATGATCAGTCCAATCAAAGCTACTGTAGATATAACGTGATTTGACGTCATTTTATCTGTGGCCAATTACCTTGAGTCTTCTTGGATGGGCCCTTCTAATGTAACTCTATGGCAGCACCAAAGTATTTTTGTATTTTTTTAACAAAAAATGTGGGGTTAAAAAGCCTCACCTGCCCTGAATGACAGGTCGCCACTGCACCTCAGTAAGCACGGACCCGACGCTGTTTGGTGCAGTCCGGACCAGCCTTGATTTACACATCTATGGACATTCATTTTTAGTCCAGTCTGGACCAAATCTGAACCAATCAAAGAAGTCTATGTTTGATTCAGATTTTGTCTGTTCTGGACCAGACTTGATTTGGCACCGACATAGACATCTATAAATGTATTTTCAATGTTCATTAAGAAGCAAAAATTAGCCTGATTGCAATATCCAGAAAATATATATTTTCAACATCTCTAAAAATATGTATTTTCAACATCCGGAAAATAAGTATTTTCAACTTTTTTCCATAACTGAAAATGCACCTGATTTGTTGTGTCTGCCTAGGTTGGCAGAATGGCAATAACCTGCCCTGTGCTTATCATGTAGCCCGGCTATTCCCAAACTGGAGTACGCGTGATTCACATTTTCAAACACTCCATTTAGATTTTCCAACGGGGCTAATCATTTGGGTGATGTTTTTTTCTCACCTGAGTATAACAACACAATGTCAAATACAGGTAGCCTAGTCAAATAATTAACATCCAATCACATTAACCGCTACTCTCTCGCGGGAATTACACCAACGGTCCGTATGTAGCCAAACGTAGCTGCTGTTCATTCCATTTTCTCGAAAATGTATAAATGGTTAATAAAGTAAGGCCTGCGTCTATAGAGACACATACCAGCTCTACTGGTAGTACTGCTACTACCAGCAGTACTACACCTGCACCTGTCGACGACACAAGTTGTTCTGCTTCCACAAGCACATCCAGTGCTAGCATCAGTAATTCTATTTGTTGCTAGCCCAACTAGCATGGACACTGACAGTTGTGAAGCTGATGCAGCCAAAGAGCTACTGCCCCCTTACCCGGGAAAGCACCAAGCAGCAGACAGGGACATTGGCCCATCGAAGAGGCGCAAATATGATGAGAACTACATTGATTTGGGGTTCATTTATATTGGGAGTAGTGCCTTTCCTCAGCCACAGTGTGAAATATGTGCAAAAGTACTATCTCACAAAGCAGACATTTAGAAATGAAACATGCCAATTTGAAAAATAAGCCACAAGAGTTTTTTGAGTCAGAATTAAAACAACTTTTGAGTAGTAAGACATGTATAAAAGCAACAGATGCCATTAATAAGAAGGGGCTAGAAGAGTCTTATATGGTGAGCTACCGAGTGGCTAGGGCAGGCTAGCCTGCCTATGGCTGGGACAATGCTGGGGGAAAAGGCCAAAAACACTATACAGACAATGCCTTCATCAAACAACACTGTTTCACGATGCATCAGCGACATGGCAGGAGATGTTTTGAAACAATTACTACTTTGCATACAAACCAGTGAATTCTATGCGTTACAGCTGGATGAGTCAACAGACGTGGCAGGCCTGGCATATGTCCGTTACGTTTATCGGGGGTCAGTTAAGGAAGACATCCTCTTCTGCAAACCACTGGAAACCAGGACAACAGGAGAGGATATTTTTAAAGTACTGGACAGCTTTGTGACATCAAATGGACTTTGGTGGTCTTGACAAGGAGACAAAGTGGAGTGGTAACGCGCGTGCAAGCAGTTGCTCCCTACGCAACTTGGGTACTCTGCAGCATTCACTGAGAGGCTCTTGCTGCCAAGGGAATGCCTGACAGCTTGAAAGACGTTTTGGACACTACAGTGAAAATGGTTAACTTTGTTAAAGCAAGGCCCCTGAACTCTGAACTGTATTTTCTGCATTATGCAATGATATGGGCAGCGACCATGTAATGCTTTTACAACATACAGAAGTGCACTGGTTATCAAGGGGCAAAGTATTGACACGTTTTTTTTAAATTGAGAGACAAGCTTAAAGTTTTCTTTACTGACCATAATTTTCACTTGTCTTACCGCTTGCATGATGACGAGTTTCTCACACGACTGGCCTATCTGACTCTCCGCAACTATATTCAATGTGCGGGACAAAATTGAGGCTATGATTAAGAAGTTGGAGCTCTTCTCTCTGCATTAACAAGGACAACACACAGGTCTTTCCATCATTGTATGATTTTTTGGTGTGCAAATGAACTCAAGCTTACGGACAATGTCAAATGTGATATAGCGAAGCACCTGCGTGAGCTGGGTGCCTAATTACGCAGGTACTTTCCCAAAACTGATGACACAAACAACTGGATTCGTTATCCCTTTCATGCCCCGCCTCCAGTCCACTTACCGATATCTGAACAAGAGAGCCTCATCGAAATTGCAACGAGCGGTTCTGTGAAAATTTTATTTAATCAGATGCTACTGCCAGATTTCTGGATATTCAGAGTATTCTGCCTTGGCAAATCAAGCTGTTAAGACACTGATGCCCTTTGCAACCACATATCTATGTGAGAGTGGATTTTCGGCCCTCACTAGCATGAAAACTAAATACAGGCACAAATTGTGTGTGGAAAATGATTTAAGACTGAGACTCTCCAATACAACCCAACATTGCAGAGTTATGTGCATCCTTTCAACCACACCCTTCTCATTAACCTGTGGTGAGTTATTCACAATTTTTGATGAACAAATAAGGTTTAATATGTAAGATGGCTAAATAAATAGCAAAATTACACAAGGGCCCCGCCTCCCCAGCGCGTCAAAGGAGGTGTCAATGGTTGCGGACCAAACACTTAAAAGACACCCTCGTCCACTTACCCTCGCCTTATGCCCTTGGGGGAATCCCCATCTCCATCTTGGCGGGCGGTCCAAATGATTAGCCAAGCAAGGGAAGTTTGCAAGGTAAGACCCTCAGCCCTCGTTTTTTGTCGAGTTTGCGAGTGTAAAATTATGTTCACTTCGGGACCTGAAATGCCCCATAATTCAATTTGCTATGCTTGAACATCCGCTAAGAAAAGTCTGCCCCAACATCAATATGGAGAAGTCAAAATACAAATACAATAGTGTAAGTAAAAACTAATGTAAATAAGTTAGAAATTGTTCTACTAATGCACATGGCGGCACAAACACGTTTCGTAAAAGTAATTATGTTTTTGTTTGGTTCGTTTTTGGAAAATGTAGAAATAAAAAAAGTTCCGTCCATGCAGGCTAACGTTAGTTACCTAATTAATTTGCTAGCTATCATACAGTAGGCGTATATGAATAATTATATACTTAATGTAAATAAATATGCAATCATAATTGACTGTAGCACACACAAGCTGAAATCACAATCATCCCGGGATGAACAAGTGACGAATTTCCAGGCAAAGGTGATCCATTTAATGATGATCCAATTCCTTCCATCCTCCCTCACCCCTTGCCCTGCAAGTGTACACTCGTCAGACGTCATGAAACGTCATCAGAAGTGTCCACTTAATTTGAGGGCTGAGGGGTTAGGGTGTGTCTTTTAAATGTTTGGACCGCAACCAATGTTTACAACTTCGATGAGAGGATGAAGCGAAACTATCCTTCCGGTCACGAAAAGAGAAGAAGGGGGGAAAACACCATGAGAGTTAATTGCGGGACCAGTAATCAGGTAAACTTGTGTTCTTTCCTCTCCAGATAACAGTAACAATATCTCCAGTCTGTCTTACAGTAGCTGGGCAGTGCATCTCTTGGTCTGTCTGTGTCTTGCTTGCCAGCCACTTCCAGGGCTGTGTTCTGTGACTTTGGGACTTACAAAAGTGAGAGTGAAATGTAACCATGAATTGCGTTTGATAAACGACAACAGTGTTTATAAACTGCAGCTCGGAAAAGAGAACTGGCCAGATAATTAAACTATTTGGGCGATGAACGATAACCATATGTGTAACCATAGTATGTCTATCGTTCATCGCCCAAATAGTTGAATTATCTGGCCAGTGTGAAAGCACCACTAAATGTGAAAGACATTGTAAATGATTATAATCCATCCGCTGTCTCATGTTGCACAGGCGAACGAGAGGCTGCCAGCGATGGATAGAAATCTCTTTCTATAACTCCATATGAAGCGTTATCTTTATGGCAGTCATTTTACTTAAGGCCCTTGGAAATGACCTGCATATCTGAAGTTATATAAAAAAAAATCTAATGCAGTATATTGATTTACAAATACAAATCAAAAGGTGTTTGTGGGTAGTGATTTACATTTGGAAAGTGATTTATATTTGATGATTGGTGATTTTACATTTGTGGAAAGTGATTTATATTTGTGAATACGTTTGGCATGATATTGATCCCATACATATGCGCGTGCACAAAACGAAACTCGCGCTTTCCAGCAGCAACCTCTGTGGGACCAGTCCAGACAATATATGGGCGTGATGGCACATATATATGGGTGCACATAATTTTAAAACAAGACAATGATTATCTAGCCTCTCAGTCAAGGTTTAGTTACAACTCTGGACTAATGCAAGATGGAAAGCAATGGATTGACATTGACTATTGATTTATTAATTGAATTTAAAATGTTGATTATCTGGGCATACTGGGCAATATGGATGCACATCTCTCAGTAAATAATAACCATCAAGTATTCAGCCAAGCCATAGAATAAATAGTATTTATATTTGAAAATGTATAAAAGGAAATCTGGGGGAGCCAGTTTGAATGGTTCTGATGCAGCTGATAAAATTTATAATAGTATTGTTATCTATAATTTACAGGTGCTTAAGTTTGTCAGTAGAGGAGATGCTGGATCATCAGCCAGTACAAGCACAGACTCAGTACGGGCTGAGGCTGGATGTGGATCAACTAACACAGACCCAGTACAGCCGGCTTCAGCAAATACTAACACCGACCCAATACAGCTGTCTTCAGCAAGTACTAACACAGACCCAGGTGAAGTACAGGCAGCCTCAGCCAGTACTAGCACAACCAGAGGAGTACAACCAGTATCAGATACAAGTAGCTCAGACCATAATATAACAGTTACTGCTCCACCAAATGACCCAGCAGATTGGCCCACAGTCTTAACAGACTTTATGAGGACTGAGTTAGTGCGCAGAGGTCCATTCAAACCAGGACTGGATTCTTCTTACCCTAAAGAGAAGTCTAGAAGAGGTTTCCATTCAGGCTTATTATAGAGCTGTCAAATGGGGAAATGATTACCAGGAGCTGGCTTTCATACTCAATCAAAAACAACGCTGTGTATTGTTTTTGCTGTAAGTTCTTTTCTACGAAAGACTACAAAATAATAAATGAAGGCGTGAATGACTGGTTAAATATCAACGCCATTCTGAAACACCATGAGGGTCGTCCTGAACACACAAACAATATGATTAAGTGGAGAGAACTTGATCTGTGCCGAAGTTGGGGACAGATTCTTGACCAGATACAAATTACAATTTTGCAGGCTGAAAGAAAGAGATGGCAGGATGTCCTTACACATTTAATAAGTACCCCTTATCAGCGTACAGGTGAGACCCAGGCGCAGATAACGGTCGGAGTAACAAATGTTTATTATCCCAACAGGGGGGCAAAAGACAGGTCAGGGGCAAGCAGAGTTCAGTAATCCAGAGTAGTGGGGCGAAGGTACAAGACGGCAGGCAGGCTCGGGGTCAGGGCAGGCAGAGTTCAGTAATCCAGAGTAGTGGGGCGAAGGTACAAGACGGCAGGCAGGCTCGGGGTCAAAAGAATCTTCAAAAGATTTTTGGGCATGTGCAAAAGCTCTTCACCTGCTTTTCAGCTGGTACACAAATATGGAGAGTTTTGAAGAAACATGTGAACATAACCTTGAAGTCATGGAGTGACAGAAGATGGGAGAGTAGGCTCCAAAGTGTTCATGCAATCAGTTATCAGGCTTCTGAGGTTCGGGAGGCATTACTGGAAGCCAGACAGACAATCAACAATCCTGTGGCCAAAGTGGAGGCACAAGCACTTGGAGAGGAAGTTGGATCCTACCGCTTCTTGATTTGCTGTGTCGTATGGTGTGAGATACTGACAATGACAAACAAGGTGAACAAGCTCCTCCAATCCACCTCAATGCAGTTGGATATCGCTGTGAATTTAATCTCAAATGCAAAGGCCTCCCTCACTACATACCGGGAAACTGGATTCACTGAGGCTCAGACAACAGCTAAAAGCATTTGTGAAGAAATTAATGTGGAGGCTGTTCAGCTATGAGGCTCCTGATGAACCAGTGACTGATGCACTGAAAAACCTGGAAGTCAACTACTTCAACATTGTGGTCGATTCTGCTGTGACATCCATGGATGAGAGATTTGAAACACTCAACCAGGTAAAAACCAAATATGGAGTGCTGCTGAACTTCAGCAGTGCCTCAGATGTCCAGTGAATCTTTAAAGGCTCACTGCATGGAAGTTGAAAACACCCTAACCTTCAGAAATGACTGTGACATTAGTGGAATGGATCTGGCACATGAGATTCAGAATGTACCTGATCTGCCATCAGATAAGATGACTGCCTTTGAGCTGCTTTCCTTTCTCTGTGAGAAAAATCTGGAGGAACTCTATCCTAGCCTTTGGATAGCCCTAAGAATTGCAGTCACCCTACCAGTAACAGTAGCATCGGCAGAGAGGAGCTTTTCAAAACTAAAGCTCATCAAAAGCTACCTGAGGTCTTCCATGTCACAGGAACGTTGGAGAGGTCTGGCCATCATGAACATAAATCATGACGTGGGAAAACATGTCCTATGATGACATCATTGATGATTTTGCCTCAAGAAAGTAGAAGAGGAATATTTTGATGGTAAGATTTTAATTCAAACATTTCAATGTTTACACACTTAGTAACATTTCAGATTATATGGCAGAAGTGCATTTGTGCAAAGGACTGCTTAACTCACACAGCTGTATAGGTTTTATTTGACTATTTTGAGACGTATAGCTGCAGCCACAGCCTATAGAGTGTTGGGCCAGTAACCGAAAGGTTGCTGGATCGAATTCCAGAGCCAACAAGGTGACAAACCTGTCAATGCACTTAACCCTAATTTACTCCAGGGGCGCTGTACTACTATGGCAGTCCCTGTAGGTAGGCCTTCATTGTAAATAAGAATTTGTTCTTAACTGACTTGCCTCGTTAAATAAAACAAGCAAACGGGGTTTCTTCATTTCAGCCTAGGCCACCGAGCATTTTTCTTCCAACAGAGGGAGATGTTCTCATGCTTTTAGACAGTCAAACCCCATGGGAGGAGCTGATGAACAACTTGTATCATAATGACTGCAGGAACCATTGCTTTAAACCTTCGTGGAGAATATGAAGCATATCACTACATGCAACGACTAAATGAGAAACGTGTGCACGTGCAACATGTAAAGATGGACCTTTTATGTGGCTCAAGTTTCCATGGTGTTGTAGGCCCATCATTTGTATTCTGACGAGCTTTTGTAGGCTATAGTTTGTTTAGCCTACTTATGTAGGTATATGCCTAATGCAATTTATAGCCTATTGTGTGAGTCCTACATATGAAATAAATCAAACTAAAGCAAAATTATATCGAGTAATATGTCAATCGAATTTAAGTCTTATCGATGAAAAACGATCAATATGATAACTTAGAGATGACAAACTAAAGCCTACTATTTTATTTGTTGAATGACCGTAGTTATGAGTTATAGATGTATTCTAAATGTATATCTTTAAAAACGAGTAATGATGAGGCATTTATATTCACCACGGTCAAGTCCTGGAAAAGCGTAAATACTATTTTTCAATGAATGGATTGCATCTCTTGCGCGCATTTTAGGCTTATAGGCTACAATAACTGCGCGTCAGTTGCGCACTATTTGTTTTTATTATGTACAGTTCGTTAGAAACTGTACGTCCAATCAATTTCCCCACGAAAGCCAAACGGGAGCCTACACACAGTAATTCACTGACGTCACTTGGAGGCTCCTATACTGTGGCTCTGACTGTTTAGAGGATTGCCAGGAACTGCGAGAGCGAAATATTCTGTGTGCGTGATGGACATTTAAATCTCGACTCATCTGAAATTGCAAATTGGTACGTTTTTTTTCTTTTTTTTCTTCAAATTATTGATAAAGGCCTATAACATGTATGTGTTTTACAGCTGGTTATGCTTTGCGTTATCTTTCCGTCATTGCATGGTGCGAAGGTCTCCTTCCCTTCGAACACATTAGCGGAGACAATGTTGCAGTTGAGTTGAGACTGAGAGACTGTCTATATTTAATCCAGCTCTATATTGCATTCGATTGATGTAACAAACATGTTCTGTCTAATGTATATTCTCTCAGATAGAATACTATTACGCCACATTGTCTCTTTTCAGTCTCTCATACACACATTTTATAGAAATGTAGGCTAATAAACTCATAGCCTAATTAGCCTACATTTTGTTCTAATTTATTTTGTGAAATTCTTGATATATTTTGTTTGTTTTATTCTCATGTTGTTGTCACAATTGTCACAATCACATTTAAAAATGTTTAGAATTGTACGGTATAATATTGAATTTAAGTAATTCCAGTGATCTTTTCCACAAATAATTCTCTAAGACGTTTTTGAACAAAACAGGTATGAACTTTTGAGGATCATAGTTGATATATGCCCACAACAATGAAGGGTGATATTGGATGAAGACCAGTCAAAACGTTGTCTATATAGTAATATCCCATTTGGGATAATAGGTTGCATTTTGCAGACTCATCTTTTTCTTGTACGTTAAGGTAGATAGTGAGATGAGAGTGACCAGAAGATGTGGTGTGTGTGTGTTTGCTATTACTGTAATTACAGCCTTTACAAACCTGTCTGTCCAGACCAGATCCTAATCCGTAGTACTGTCCCCCATGTTTCATGTCCTAGTGGTGGGACAACATTCCTCCTGTCTCCACAAAACCTCCTCCCTGCCAAAACATTCAGGAGATAAGGTGCTCAAAGTTGACCCATTTTGCAAACTCCACCATACCACGAGAAATCCATTTCTTCATCACTGGATAAGATAAACAGTGATTTCGATATTAGTCAAAAGCTTTAACTATTTTTCAAACTATTTAAGGATTTATATTAAAAAAAAAATATAAAAAAAAATATGTAATTTTTAAACTTTTAATGTCAATTATTTCATATTCACTTACTGTTTGTTGTAGCTTAGAGCCTATTTCATATCATCTGCGGTTTTTGTGTTGTGCCCTCCATCGGTTGAGACACAATATGCTTGTGAATAAGAGCTTATCATTTCAATCTTGTCATTTCAATCATAGAAAAATAATTATTCGAATCACTTGAGACCATTGTAATTTAGCTGGTACACCATTTCAAATGTAACTTCTAATTACTACCACAAAGATGACCACCCTCTGTCAAATGTAAATGTGAATGGTCATGTCTGATCTATGATCTATATTTCTATGATTTCAGGAAGTTTCCTATGAAGGATTGACGGTATGATTTAAAACAACAGATATTTCTATTCAAGTCTACATTCTTTGATGTGTGGACTATTTGAAAGTAGAAATTTCAATTTTATTGCCATTTTTGTACGTTTATCAGCCAACACATGACACCCACCCAGTAGGCCTATTCAAGAGCATGCTGTGTCTCAACTGATGGCGGGAACAACACAAAAACCTTAGATGTAAAATAGAGTTTACAGGTTTTTAGATAATTGATGTAAAAAAAACCATTTATATTTATTTATATATATACAGTGGGGAGAACAAGTATTTGATACACTGCCGATTTTGCAGGTTTTCCCACTTACAAAGCATGTAGAGGTCTGTAATTTTTATCATAGGTACACTTCAACTGTGAGAGACGGAATCTAAAACAAAAATCCAGAAAATCACATTGTATGATTTTTAAGTAATTAATTTGCATTTTATTGCATGACATAAGTATTTGATACATCAGAAAAGCAGAACTTAATATTTGGTACAATTAATATTTGGTGCAATTACAGAGATCATACGTTTCCTGTAGTTCTATACCAGGTTTGCACACACTGCAGCAGGGATTTTGGCCCACTCCTCCATACAGATCCTTCAGGTTTCAGGGCTATCGCTGGGCAATACGGATTTTCAGCTCCCTCCAAAGATTTTCTATTGGGTTCAGGTCTGGAGACTGGCTAGGCCACTCCAGGACCTTGAGATGCGTCTTACGGAGCCACTCCTTAGTTGCCCTGGCTGTGTGTTTCGGGTCGTTGTCATGCTGGAAGACCCAGCCACGACCAATCTTCAATGCTCTTACTGAGGGAAGGAGGTTGTTGGCCAAGATCTCGCAATACATGGCCCCATCCATCCTCCCCTCAATACGGTGCAGTCGTCCTATCCCCTTTGCAGAAAAGCATCCCCAAAGAATGATGTTTCCACCTCCATGCTTCACGGTTGGGATGGTGTTCTTGGGGTTGTACTCATCCTTCTTCTTCCTCCAAACACGGCGAGTGGAGTTTAGACCAAAAAGCTCTATTTTTGTCTCATCAGACCACATGACCTTCTCCCATTCCTCCTCTGGATCATCCAGATGGTCATTGGCAAACTTCAGACGGGCCTGGACATGCGCTGGCTTGAGCAGGGGGACCTTGCGTGCGCTGCAGGATTTTAATCCATGACGGCATAGTGTGTTACTAATGATTTTCTTTGAGTCTGTGGTCCCAGCTCTCTTCAGGTCATTGACCAGGTCCTGCCGTGTAGTTCTGGGCTGATCCCTCACCTTCCTCATGATCATTGATGCCCCACGAGGTGAGATCTTGCATGGTGCCCTAGACCGAGGGAGATTGACCCTCATCTTGAACTTCTTCCATTTTCTAATAATTGCGCCAACAGTTGTTGCCTTCTCACCAAGCTGCTTGCCTATTGTCCTGTAGCCCATCCCAGCCTTGTGCAGGTCTACAATTTTATCCCTGATGTCCTTACACAGCTCTCTGGTCTTGGCCATTGTGGAGAGGTTGGAGTCTGTTTGAGTGTGTGGACAGGTGTCTTTTATACAGGTAACGAGTTCAAATAGGTGCAGTTAATACAGGTAATGAGTGGAGAACAGGAGGGCTTCTTAAAGAAAAACTAACAGGTCTGTGAGAGCCGGAATTCTTACTGGTTGGTAGGTGATCAAATACTTATGTCATGCAATAAAATGCAAATAAATTATTTAAAAATCATACAATGTGATTTTCTGGATTTTTGTTTTAGATTCCGTCTCTCACAGTTGAAGTGTACCTATGATAAAAATTACAGACATCTACATGCTTTGTAAGTAGGAAAACCTGCAAAATCAGCAGTGTATCAAATACTTGTTCTCCCCACTGTGTGTGTATATATATATCTCAAGTAGTTTACAACCCTGCTTTTAAATTATATCAATCCCAACCATCTGGGACAAAATGGCTCCTGAACAGCTTATACCTCTAAGCCTGCTAAATAGTTAAACAAACAGATATCTGGACTATCTGAGTTTACCCTTTCTGCACAAACTATTTTTTTACTATATGCACACACAATGGACTCTAACCACACACGGACACTCCAACACATACAGACAGTCACTCACTCACACATACACACATTCACCAAATACACACTTACAGACCTCCACACTCATCACATACATTTATGCTACTGTCTATTATCTATCATGATGCCTAGTCACTTTACCCCTACCTATATGTATATATCTACCTCAATTTCCTCATACCCCTTCAAATTGACTCGGTACTGGTACCCTATGTATATAGCCAAGCTATTATGGTTCACTGTGTATTTATTCCTTGTTAGTATTTGTTTATTATTATAATATATATTTTTTGCATTCTGCGTTGAGAAAGAAAGGCCCATAAGTAAGCATTTCACTGTTAGTCTACAACTGTTGTTTACAAAGCATGTGACAATTACAATTTGATTTCCAGAGATGAAGACATGGATGTCCAATGGTATGGTGTGGGGTAAACAAAATGTGTCAACTTTCTTTATCTCTTGAATGTTTTGGCACTTCTCCATTGGACAAATACTGTATGTGTTTAAGGTTTTGTTCAAAGTATGGTATGGTTATGGTGTTTTCTCAGCCATATGTTCTCAGCAACCAACAACAGTTTTCCATATTCCAATGCGTTCAATTATTTATACAGAACATCTCAATCAATTCTTTCCCCAATAAGTCAAAATAATATCCTCACTATATTGTTGTGAATGTGATAAAGGCTTGCACTTCCTTGCAGCGTACACTTCACATAGTTTTTATGACACTTGGCATCATTGGCCAGTGTGTATGATGATGAACTCTGGTGGCCTATGTCTCTGTGTCTGGACTGAGCACGTGCCGCAATGTCAGTGAGGGCAAGCGGCTGGCCGGCAGGGTCAGGGGTCCTGAGTAGAGTGCTGAGCTGGCCATCTGGCCCTCGGGGGGCTGGCCCTGGCCAGGCTTCCTCACAGGCTGTCTTTGTTCATTAGGAACAATGTGAAGTTAATCTGAGAGAGATAAGAATAGCCTTCTCAGTGACACTCACTATGCTCTCCTTAATGGTGCAGCTTCATTATAAAATCACCAGACATTAGCTGCTTTGAAGGCAATCCTAATTTGAGAAACATGGAAGTTTGGCATTGATGAGGTAGTCAAGAACTTGCGAAAGAGTTCCATGAGTGCTATATCTCAAAAAAGTATTAATCTCCTAGTCCTTATAAGAACAGAAAAACACAATGTGGAAATGTTCTGGGTAATATTTTAAGGGGTCCTTATTACAGCGCAATTACACTAACAAGTATTGTAGCTTATTGTAAACTCAGTTACACTGTAATAACAACATTTAACTGTTGGTAATTGCAGTCTGTAATTACAGAGGTGTAACAACAAATGCTTGTTGCAAATGTGCAAGTTCCCACTAAATTAACTGTTTTCTTCTCAGCTTCATCCGATTTCAGTACCAACTGTCACAAGGTTGTCATTTCTCGTGGACAGATGTGCTGGGTGTCCGAGATTACAAAGGTTGGAGGCTTAATAGGCTCTAATTACCTACCCATACCACGAGAAATCAATTTCTTTGTGGTATGGGTAGCTAAAATCTCCATGCAATGTTGTTGCTAGCACTTGTCCTCAAAACCATCTGGGTTAACTTGGTTGAGTTTATAGAAACAGATCAGATATAGGTCAACCTCACTGACTGGAGTCTGGCATACGGGTGTCATCCTAGATTATAATTAACAAATGTATTATAATGAATGTGTATGTTACTCGTTATGACAACCTAACCTCCTTGCCATCCAAGTGGGAGGATAAACCCTCTAGTGCATCACAGAGTACATGTACTATATGCCTAAGTGCAATGTAATTACTAGGTGTTATACAGGATTTAGCTAGTTAAAATTAAGTCTATCTTGGGGGATACTTACTTGTAATTATTGTGTACCTACATAGTATGTTACCTACATATAATGTTACCTATGAGCAATTAACATATACTTACTACTCATTACCAAGTGAACATACCTTCAAACAAAAGATTAGCTTCAACTAGTCAACTACATTAAAACATGTAACATATACCTTGCATTTCATACAAAATAATAAGGAATTTTATTGTTGGATTAATAATTTGATTAATTAGATTTAAACAAAGATATAGGCCTGCTCAAAATAACTATTTTAGTGGTGACTCAAATTTGCAGACTATAGTATGGTGAGTAGCCTCGCTAGCTATCTAATTCAGTAGTAGCCTCGCTAGCTATCTAATTCAGAGAAAATTGTATTATCTTTTTCTGCCCTTTTTAACATTACAAGTAACAATAGAAATGGATAACGTCTGTCTTCAGCTGTTTCTTTCTTGTTAGTATTTTCCCATCCTGGAGTCCGAGACTTTGTGGGAATCTGTGGTAGAGAAGAAGAATGGAGCTACGACAATTTAGCAAACACACTCTACAATTAGCCTACTAGCTAGCTATCATCAGAGACCGTATAGAAACCTTCCTCCAATATCTCTGCTATCATCATTCGCTGTCATGACTTCTATCATTCAGGGTTCAGGCTTATAGCTAGGCCTATCTACCTAGTTGTTGTATTATCCAGCTAGCACTATACTAATAAAGGTGCTTGCTAACACAAAGAAGATAGCTAGAGTTTCAATTTAAAAGGAGGTGTTTTGACACAAGTAGCTAGCTAACTTTAAAATGCTGGGTGTGTCTCACATAATACCCTTGGGTACGGATACCCTGAGAACAAGGTTCAGGGAGGATAAGATCATTGAGCCCAGCTAGCTAGCTTTTTGACAGCTTTAAGTACAGTGACTATAGAAAGTAGTCAAAGCTGTTGACTTATTCCAAATATGTTTGTGTTACAGCCTGAATACCGTTCAAAAGTTTGGGGTCACTTAGAAATGTCCTTATTTTTTAAAGAAAGCTATTTTTGTCCATTTTAAAATATCATCAAATTGATCCGGATGACAGTGTAGACATTGTTAATGTAGTAAATTACTATTGTAGCTGGAAACGGCTGATTTAAAAAAAAAAATGGAATATCTACATAGGCGTACAGAGGCCCATTATCAGCAACCATCACTCCTGTGTGCCAATGGCACGTTGTGTTAGCTAATCCAAGTATATAATTTTAAAAGGCTAATTGATCATTAGAAAATCATTTTGCAATTATGTTAGCACAGTTGAGTATCTGGAGCATCAGCATTTTTGCGTTCGATTACAGGCTCAAAATGGCCAGAAACATAGAACTTTCTTCTGAAACTCGTCAGTCTATTCCATGCGAGAAATTGCCAAGAAATTGAAGATTTCGTACAACGCTGTGTACTACTCACTTTACAAACTGGCTGTAACCTGAATAGAAAGAGGAGTGGGAGGCCCCGGTGCACAACTGAGCAAGAGGACAAGTACATTAGTGTTTAGTTTGAGAAACAGACGCCTCACAAGTCCTCAACTGGCAGCTTCATTAAATAGTACCCGCAAAACACCAGTCTCAACGTCAGCAGTGAAGAGGCGACTCCGGGATGCTGGCCTTCTAGGCAGAGTTGCAAAGAAAAAGCCAAATCTCAGACTGGCCAATAAAAATAAAAGTTTAAGATGGGCAAAAGAACAGACTCTGGACAGAAGAAGATATGGCTTTTCCTTTGCAACTCTGCATCGCCTCTTTACTGTTGACGTTGAGACTGGTGTTTTGCGGGTAGTTTTTAATGAAGCTGCCATTTGAGGACTTCTCATCTCCACACAATGTCAGATGTCATACTCTCTAATACAGACGTTAGGTTCTATATTTATTGAATATTGTATGAATCATATAAATTAAAATGGCCAATTAGGGTGCACTCAATTAGCTTAATTTCTGAGAGATCAAAATATATTTCAACAAAATAATTCGGCAGGAATGCTAATCTTATCTGTTTCTAACAACAGAAACGATTTCAGAAAAATCTGAGATGGTGGGTGTCCAAATCCTATTTTATGTGCTTTTTGAAGTGGAACGATCCAGGATATATTGTTTCTCAGCTCCCAATACCTGACATTTCTTACATTGAGATTGAACTACTAGCTGTTGTAGATTCATGCTTATTTTTGTAATATATTTTTATCTTGATGAGTACCTTTTTGTTCTTCCTGCTTGGCTGGTTTAATCTATAGCCTACTGTAAAGGTTAAAGAAAACTTGGGTAAACACTTACAGGCAGTATTATTCTAAAGCCCTGTATTGAATTACATCCATATTGATCACAATACCCCATCCATCATTGTCTGTTATGACAAACCAGTGTGTGTGATGGGATGGTTCAACTATGCACTCTGTGTCATAACAGAAGGCCAAAAATAACAACTGACTACCAATAACATCAAGAATGCAGACGTTTCTGTATGTAATCACTGTTCCTATTGGAAGACATTACTATTACTATTATTATTATTTGACCCTGCTGGTCATCTGTGAACATTTGAACATCTTGGAGAAAGAACGGGCCTTAATGGCCATGAATTGTTATAATCTCCACCCGGCACAGCCAGAAGAGGACTGGCCACCCCTCAGAGCCTGGTTCCTCTCTAGGTTTCTTCCTAGGTTTTGCCTTTCTAGGGAGTTTTTCCTAGCCACCGTGCTTCTACATCTGCATTGCTTGCTGTTTGGGGTTTTAGGCTGGGTTTCTGTATAGCACTTTGTGACATCGGCTGATGTAAAAAGGGCTTTTAAAATACATTTGGTTTGATGACACATGAACTACCCATGTAGATTACATATTGAAAATTATTATTTGTATTATAATTTTTTGGTTTTATGTCCAATTGCAGTGTATAAATTATGAAAGCAGTACATATTCAATCTTCTTATTCATAGAGATGTACCTGAAGGCCATAGTGGGCTTTACTGGTGATGAGTACAGATGGTAGTAGGAGAGAGAACCCTGCTAGCTGCCAGGGAGAAATCCTTGCCTTTTTGGAGACCATCTGTTTTCTGAGATCTGATCACTTGGAAAACAGGTGGTCTCCAAAAGTTGTCATTGATCAAATTTCCAAGACATTACTTTTGTATTAATGTTTGGCAAATGGTACCGTTTAATTCCAATATGCAGTGGACTTACAAAGGATTTTTTTTTTAAATGTCACACCAAATTAGTGAGTGGTTTGAGTATGGATTTTTAGTTTGCACATTATTTTGTCTGTTAATTTGGGATTCATTAAAACAAGCAATAGGAATCAATAGTTAAATAGTTCACAAAGATGCCACTAGTCATTTTGATAATATTTAACCTTCAGTCTCCAGGACCTCAACCAAAAATCCAACGGAGTTAGGTCAGAGAGGTGTCCTTAGTTACCAGAAATAAGAGGTAATAATCAGCTGTGGAGTTACCAGATATTCTTTCCCAGCTGCTGCTCTGCTGGCCCGGCCGTCTTCCGCATGGGTGCTTGTAAACTTTTAACCTGTCCTTTTTATTGGGGGTCAAGAATGCCAGGAACCCATCTGCATTGTCAACCCTGTGTAAAAAAAAAAAAAAAAGAGAGAAAGAAAAACATTGACACTGATAGTCTTTGTAATAACCAGATGTGTCCCCAGATTAGAACAAGAACATTTGTCTGTTTCCTTGTTTTTTTTAATGTTGTCATTTAGGAAGTCTTGCCTTCATTTTATTTGTTGTTGTAAGTTACAGCTGTAACCTTTATACTGACAGTTTACCAAGAGGCATGATACATTTATACATACTTTGTATTTTTGAGTTTGGTAAAAATTAGGCTAAGAAATAACCTTTTTTGATAACCATTGACCGAATACAATATTATTCTGAATTCATTAGTAATTAAGTAAAATTACATACAGGAAGTACATTTTAGACTATTGGCCTTGTTAGTGGCCAAGCCCCACCTACAAAATGCAGCATGAACGCAAAAGGAGACAATAGATAAGGGAGTGAAAGAGAGAAAGGGAGGGAGGGAGTGAGAGAGGGAGGGAGGGAGTGAGAGAGAGAGAAAGGGAGGGAGTGAGAGAGAGAGAAAGGGAGGGAGGGAGTGAGAGAGAAAGGGAGGGAGGGAGTGAGAGAGAAAGGGAGGGAGTGAGAGAGGGAGAGATTGGTTGGAGGGGGGAAGTGGTGGTAGAGAGGGGATGTGAGAGAAGAGAGATGTGGGAGTGAGTGGTAAAGGGGTGAGTGGTAAAGAAAAAAGACAGCTGGTAAGGTGAGGAGGGAGGGAGGGAGAGAGGGAGGGGGGGGGAAGGGCAAACTGACTGTTTATACTGTATTGGAGAATATGACACAGTTGCACAATTGGATCATTATAGCCATTCTGACAAAGGCCCTGGCCCCTACCCCCTCTGAATGAAGATGTCAAAGGTCGCTGACCTCTTCCATTTCTGGCCATTGATCCCGATGCTGGAGGTGGGGTTTCTTTCCTCCCTCAGGCAAAGCACTCCCAGATCAGCTGTTTTACAGGATCTTTGTTTCTTGTACCAGAACATTCTTCACAACATGGTATGTTGTTTACAGTATATTTTATATTTAGAAACTGGACAATCGGACTGTGTAAAAGTCATGTAAACTTCAAAGTACAAAGACTAGCTGTATGGTCTGAAAAACAAGGGTTCATAGACTAGCTGTATGGTCTGAAAAACAAGGTTCATAGACTAGCTGTATGGTCTGAAAAACAAGGGTTCATAGACTAGCTGTATGGTCTGAAAAACAAGGGTTCATAGACTAGCTGTATGGTCTGAAAAACAAGGGTTCATAGACTAGCTGTATGGTCTGAAAAATGTATGTATAAATCCGCTAGTTGTAAGTAGAGGATGGATGTATAAATCCACTAGTAGCTAGTTGTAAGTAGAGGATGGATGGATGTATAAATCCACTAGTAGCTAGTTGTAAGTAGAGGATGGATGGATGGATGGATGTATAAATCCACTAGTAGCTAGTTGTAAGTAGAGGATGGATGGATGTATAAATCCACTAGTAGCTAGTTGTAAGTAGAGGATGGATGGATGTATAAATCCACTAGTAGCTAGTTGTAAGTAGAGGATGGATGGATGTATAAATCCACTAGTAGCTAGTTGTAAGTAGAGGATGGGTGGATGGATGGATGTATAAATCCACTAGTAGCTAGTTGTAAGTAGAGGATGGATGGATGGATGTATAAATCCACTAGTAGCTAGTTGTAAGTAGAGGATGGATGGATGTATAAATCCACTAGTAGCTAGTTGTAAGTAGAGGATGGATGTATAAATCCACTAGTAGCTAGTTGTAAGTAGAGGATGGATGGATGTATAAATCCACTAGTAGCTAGTTGTAAGTAGAGGATGGATGGATGTATAAATCCACTAGTAGCTAGTTGTAAGTAGAGGATGGATGGATGTATAAATCCACTAGTAGCTAGTTGTAAGAAGAGGATGGATGGATGTATAAATCCGCTAGTTGTAAGTAGAGGATGGATGGATGTATAAATCCACTAGTAGCTAGTTGTAAGTAGAGGATGGATGGATGTATAAATCCACTAGTAGCTAGTTGTAAGTAGAGGATGGATGGATGTATAAATCCACCAGTAACTAGTTGTAAATAGAGGATGGATGGATGGATGTTTAAATCCGCTAGTTGTAAGTAGAGGATGGATGGATGGATAAATCCACTAGTAGCTAGTTGTAAGTAGAGGATGGATGGATGTATAAATCCACTAGTAGCTAGTTGTAAGTAGAGGATGGATGGATGTATAAATCCACTAGTAGCTAGTTGTAAGTAGAGGATGGATGGATGTATAAATCCACTAGTAGCTAGTTGTAAGTAGAGGATGGATGGATGTATAAATCCACTAGTAGCTAGTTGTAAGTAGAGGATGGATGGATGTATAAATCCACTAGTAGCTAGTTGTAAGTAGAGGATGGATGGATGTATAAATCCACTAGTAGCTAGTTGTAAGTAGAGGATGGATGGATGGATGTATAAATCCACTAGTAGCTAGTTGTAAGTAGAGGATGGATGGATGGATGGATGTATAAATCCACTAGTAGCTAGTTGTAAGTAGAGGATGGATGGATGGATGTATAAATCCACTAGTAGCTAGTTGTAAGTAGAGGATGGATGGATGGATGTATAAATCCACTAGTAGCTAGTTGTAAGTAGAGGATGGATGGATGGATGTATAAATCCACTAGTAGCTAGTTGTAAGTAGAGGATGGATGGATGGATGTATAAATCCACTAGTAGCTAGTTGTAAGTAGAGGATGGATGGATGGATGTATAAATCCACTAGTAGCTAGTTGTAAGTAGAGGATGGATGGATGGATGTATAAATCCACTAGTAGCTAGTTGTAAGTAGAGGATGGATGGATGGATGGATGGATGTATAAATCCACTAGTAGCTAGTTGTAAGTAGAGGATGGATGGATGGATGGATGTATAAATCCACTAGTAGCTAGTTGTAAGTAGAGGATGGATGGATGGATGTATAAATCCACTAGTAGCTAGTTGTAAGTAGAGGATGGATGGATGGATGTATAAATCCACTAGTAGCTAGTTGTAAGTAGAGGATGGATGGATGGATGTATAAATCCACTAGTAGCTAGTTGTAAGTAGAGGATGGATGGATGGATGAATCCACTAGTAGCTAGTTGTAAGTAGAGGATGGATGTATAAATCCACTAGTAGCTAGTTGTAAGTAGAGGATGGATGGATGTATAAATCCACTAGTAGCTAGTTGTAAGTAGAGGATGGATGGATGTTTAAATCCGCTAGTTGTAAGTAGAGGATGGATGTATAAATCCACTAGTAGCTAGTTGTAAGTAGAGGATGGATGGATGTATAAATCCACTAGTAGCTAGTTGTAAGTAGAGGATGGATGGATGGATGTATAAATCCACTAGTAGCTAGATGTAAGTAGAGGATGGATGGATGGATGTATAAATCCACTAGTAGCTAGTTGTAAGTAGAGGATGGATGGATGGATGTATAAATCCACTAGTAGCTAGTTGTAAGTAGAGGATGGATGGATGGATGTATAAATCCACTAGTAGCTAGTTGTAAGTAGAGGATGGATGGATGTATAAATCCACTAGTAGCTAGTTGTAAGTAGAGGATGGATGGATGGATGTATAAATCCACTAGTAGCTAGTTGTAAGTAGAGGATGGATGGATGGATGTATAAATCCACTAGTAGCTAGTTGTAAGTAGAGGATGGATGGATGTATACATCCGCTAGTAGCTAGTTGTAAGTAGAGGATGGATGGATGGATGGATGAATCCACTAGTAGCTAGTTGTAAGTAGAGGATGGATGGATGTATAAATCCACTAGTAGCTAGTTGTAAGTAGAGGATGGATGGATGTATAAATCCGCTAGTAGCTAGTTGTAAGTAGAGGATGGATGGATGGATGGATGAATCCACTAGTAGCTAGTTGTAAGTAGAGGATGGATGGATGTATAAATCCACTAGTAGCTAGTTGTAAGTAGAGGATGGATGGATGTATAAATCCACTAGTAGCTAGTTGTAAGTAGAGGATGGATGGATGTATAAATCCACTAGTAGCTAGTTGTAAGTAGAGGATGGATGGATGTATAAATCCACTAGTAGCTAGTTGTAAGTAGAGGATGGATGGATGTATAAATCCACTAGTAGCTAGTTGTAAGTAGAGGATGGATGGATGTTTAAATCCGCTAGTTGTAAGTAGAGGATGGATGTATAAATCCACTAGTAGCTAGTTGTAAATAGAGGATGGATGGATGGATGTTTAAATCCGCTAGTTGTAAGTAGAGGATGGATGTATAAATCCACTAGTAGCTAGTTGTAAGTAGAGGATGGATGGATGTATAAATCCACTAGTAGCTAGTTGTAAGTAGAGGATGGATGGATGGATGTATAAATCCACTAGTAGCTAGTTGTAAGTAGAGGATGGATGGATGGATGTATAAATCCACTAGTAGCTAGTTGTAAGTAGAGGATGGATGGATGTATAAATCCACTAGTAGCTAGTTGTAAGTAGAGGATGGATGGATGTATAAATCCACTAGTAGCTAGTTGTAAGTAGAGGATGGATGGATGTATAAATCCACTAGTAGCTAGTTGTAAGTAGAGGATGGATGGATGGATGTATAAATCCACTAGTAGCTAGTTGTAAGTAGAGGATGGATGGATGGATGTATAAATCCACTAGTAGCTAGTTGTAAGTAGAGGATGGATGGATGGATGTATAAATCCACTAGTAGCTAGTTGTAAGTAGAGGATGGATGGATGGATGTATAAATCCACTAGTAGCTAGTTGTAAGTAGAGGATGGATGGATGGATGTATAAATCCACTAGTAGCTAGTTGTAAGTAGAGGATGGATGGATGGATGTATAAATCCACTAGTAGCTAGTTGTAAGTAGAGGATGGATGGATGGATGTATAAATCCACTAGTAGCTAGTTGTAAGTAGAGGATGGATGGATGGATGTATAAATCCACTAGTAGCTAGTTGTAAGTAGAGGATGGATGGATGGATGAATCCACTAGTAGCTAGTTGTAAGTAGAGGATGGATGTATAAATCCACTAGTAGCTAGTTGTAAGTAGAGGACGGATGGATGTATAAATCCACTAGTAGCTAGTTGTAAGTAGAGGATGGATGGATGTTTAAATCCGCTAGTTGTAAGTAGAGGATGGATGTATAAATCCACTAGTAGCTAGTTGTAAGTAGAGGATGGATGGATGTATAAATCCACTAGTAGCTAGTTGTAAGTAGAGGATGGATGGATGGATGTATAAATCCACTAGTAGCTAGATGTAAGTAGAGGATGGATGGATGGATGTATAAATCCACTAGTAGCTAGTTGTAAGTAGAGGATGGATGGATGGATGTATAAATCCACTAGTAGCTAGTTGTAAGTAGAGGATGGATGGATGGATGTATAAATCCACTAGTAGCTAGTTGTAAGTAGAGGATGGATGGATGGATGTATAAATCCACTAGTAGCTAGTTGTAAGTAGAGGATGGATGGATGGATGGATGGATGTATAAATCCACTAGTAGCTAGTTGTAAGTAGAGGATGGATGGATGTATAAATCCACTAGTAGCTAGTTGTAAGTAGAGGATGGATGGATGTATACATCCGCTAGTAGCTAGTTGTAAGTAGAGGATGGATGGATGGATGGATGAATCCACTAGTAGCTAGTTGTAAGTAGAGGATGGATGGATGTATAAATCCACTAGTAGCTAGTTGTAAGTAGAGGATGGATGGATGTATAAATCCGCTAGTAGCTAGTTGTAAGTAGAGCATGGATGGATGGATGGATGAATCCACTAGTAGCTAGTTGTAAGTAGAGGATGGATGGATGTATAAATCCACTAGTAGCTAGTTGTAAGTAGAGGATGGATGGATGTATAAATCCACTAGTAGCTAGTTGTAAGTAGAGGATGGATGGATGTATAATTCCACTAGTAGCTAGTTGTAAGTAGAGGATGGATGGATGTTTAAATCCGCTAGTTGTAAGTAGAGGATGGATGTATAAATCCACTAGTAGCTAGTTGTAAATAGAGGATGGATGGATGGATGTTTAAATCCGCTAGTTGTAAGTAGAGGATGGATGTATAAATCCACTAGTAGCTAGTTGTAAGTAGAGGATGGATGGATGTATAAATCCACTAGTAGCTAGTTGTAAGTAGAGGATGGATGGATGTATAAATCCACTAGTAGCTAGTTGTAAGTAGAGGATGGATGGATGTATAAATCCACTAGTAGCTAGTTGTAAGTAGAGGATGGATGGATGTATAAATCCACTAGTAGCTAGTTGTAAGTAGAGGATGGATGGATGGATGTATAAATCCACTAGTACCTAGTTGTAAGTAGAGGATGGATGGATGGATGTATAAATCCACTAGTAGCTAGTTGTAAGTAGAGGATGGATGGATGGATGTATAAATCCACTAGTAGCTAGTTGTAAGTAGAGGATGGATGGATGGATGTATAAATCCACTAGTAGCTAGTTGTAAGTAGAGGATGGATGGATGGATGTATAAATCCACTAGTAGCTAGTTGTAAGTAGAGGATGGATGGATGGATGTATAAATCCACTAGTAGCTAGTTGTAAGTAGAGGATGGATGGATGGATGTATAAATCCGCTAGTAGCTAGTTGTAAGTAGAGGATGGATGGATGGATGGATGTATAAATCCACTAGTAGCTAGTTGTAAGTAGAGGATGGATGGATGGATGTATAAATCCACTAGTAGCTAGTTGTAAGTAGAGGATGGATGGATGGATGTATAAATCCACTAGTAGCTAGTTGTAAGTAGAGGATGGATGGATGGATGTATAAATCCACTAGTAGCTAGTTGTAAGTAGAGGATGGATGGATGTATAAATCCACTAGTAGCTAGTTGTAAGTAGAGGATGGATGGATGTATAAATCCACTAGTAGCTAGTTGTAAGTAGAGGATGGATGGATGGATGGATGTATAAATCCACTAGTAGCTAGTTGTAAGTAGAGGATGGATGGATGGATGGATGTATAAATCCACTAGTAGCTAGTTGTAAGTAGAGGATGGATGGATGGATGGATGTATAAATCCACTAGTAGCTAGTTGTAAGTAGAGGATGGATGGATGTATAAATCCACTAGTAGCTAGTTGTAAGTAGAGGATGGATGGATGGATGTATAAATCCACTAGTAGCTAGTTGTAAGTAGAGGATGGATGGATGTATAAATCCACTAGTAGCTAGTTGTAAGTAGAGGATGGATGGATGTATAAATCCGCTAGTTGTAAGTAGAGGATGGATGGATGTATAAATCCACTAGTAGCTAGTTGTAAGTAGAGGATGGATGGATGTATAAATCCACTAGTAGCTAGTTGTAAGTAGAGGATGGATGGATGTATAAATCCACCAGTAACTAGTTGTAAATAGAGGATGGATGGATGGATGTTTAAATCCGCTAGTTGTAAGTAGAGGATGGATGGATGGATAAATCCACTAGTAGCTAGTTGTAAGTAGAGGATGGATGGATGGATAAATCCACTAGTAGCTAGTTGTAAGTAGAGGATGGATGGATGTATAAATCCACTAGTAGCTAGTTGTAAGTAGAGGATGGATGGATGTATAAATCCACTAGTAGCTAGTTGTAAGTAGAGGATGGATGGATGTATAAATCCACTAGTAGCTAGTTGTAAGTAGAGGATGGATGGATGGATGTATAAATCCACTAGTAGCTAGTTGTAAGTAGAGGATGGATGGATGGATGTATAAATCCACTAGTAGCTAGTTGTAAGTAGAGGATGGATGGATGGATGGATGTATAAATCCACTAGTAGCTAGTTGTAAGTAGAGGATGGATGGATGGATGTATAAATCCACTAGTAGCTAGTTGTAAGTAGAGGATGGATGGATGGATGTATAAATCCACTAGTAGCTAGTTGTAAGTAGAGGATGGATGGATGGATGTATAAATCCACTAGTAGCTAGTTGTAAGTAGAGGATGGATGGATGGATGGATGTATAAATCCACTAGTAGCTAGTTGTAAGTAGAGGATGGATGGATGGATGGATGTATAAATCCACTAGTAGCTAGTTGTAAGTAGAGGATGGATGGATGGATGGATGTATAAATCCACTAGTAGCTAGTTGTAAGTAGAGGATGGATGGATGGATGTATAAATCCACTAGTAGCTAGTTGTAAGTAGAGGATGGATGGATGGATGGATGTATAAATCCACTAGTAGCTAGTTGTAAGTAGAGGATGGATGGATGGATGGATGTATAAATCCACTAGTAGCTAGTTGTAAGTAGAGGATGGATGGATGGATGGATGTATAAATCCACTAGTAGCTAGTTGTAAGTAGAGGATGGATGGATGGATGTATAAATCCACTAGTAGCTAGTTGTAAGTAGAGGATGGATGGATGGATGTATAAATCCACTAGTAGCTAGTTGTAAGTAGAGGATGGATGGATGGATGAATCCACTAGTAGCTAGTTGTAAGTAGAGGATGGATGGATGGATGGATGAATCCACTAGTAGCTAGTTGTAAGTAGAGGATGGATGTATAAATCCACTAGTAGCTAGTTGTAAGTAGAGGATGGATGGATGTATAAATCCACTAGTAGCTAGTTGTAAGTAGAGGATGGATGGATGTTTAAATCCGCTAGTTGTAAGTAGAGGATGGATGTATAAATCCACTAGTAGCTAGTTGTAAGTAGAGGATGGATGGATGGATGTATAAATCCACTAGTAGCTAGATGTAAGTAGAGGATGGATGGATGGATGTATAAATCCACTAGTAGCTAGTTGTAAGTAGAGGATGGATGGATGGATGTATAAATCCACTAGTAGCTAGTTGTAAGTAGAGGATGGATGGATGGATGTATAAATCCACTAGTAGCTAGTTGTAAGTAGAGGATGGATGGATGGATGGATGTATAAATCCACTAGTAGCTAGTTGTAAGTAGAGGATGGATGGATGGATGTATAAATCCACTAGTAGCTAGTTGTAAGTAGAGGATGGATGGATGTATAAATCCACTAGTAGCTAGTTGTAAGTAGAGGATGGATGGATGTATACATCCGCTAGTAGCTAGTTGTAAGTAGAGGATGGATGGATGGATGGATGAATCCACTAGTAGCTAGTTGTAAGTAGAGGATGGATGGATGTATAAATCCACTAGTAGCTAGTTGTAAGTAGAGGATGGATGGATGTATAAATCCGCTAGTAGCTAGTTGTAAGTAGAGGATGGATGGATGGATGGATGAATCCACTAGTAGCTAGTTGTAAGTAGAGGATGGATGGATGTATAAATCCACTAGTAGCTAGTTGTAAGTAGAGGATGGATGGATGTATAAATCCACTAGTAGCTAGTTGTAAGTAGAGGATGGATGGATGTATAAATCCACTAGTAGCTAGTTGTAAGTAGAGGATGGATGGATGTTTAAATCCGCTAGTTGTAAGTAGAGGATGGATGTATAAATCCACTAGTAGCTAGTTGTAAATAGAGGATGGATGGATGGATGTTTAAATCCGCTAGTTGTAAGTAGAGGATGGATGTATAAATCCACTAGTAGCTAGTTGTAAGTAGAGGATGGATGGATGTATAAATCCACTAGTAGCTAGTTGTAAGTAGAGGATGGATGGATGGATGTATAAATCCACTAGTAGCTAGTTGTAAGTAGAGGATGGATGGATGGATGTATAAATCCACTAGTAGCTAGTTGTAAGTAGAGGATGGATGGATGTATAAATCCACTAGTAGCTAGTTGTAAGTAGAGGATGGATGGATGGATGTATAAATCCATTAGTAGCTAGTTGTAAGTAGAGGATGGATGGATGTATAAATCCACTAGTAGCTAGTTGTAAGTAGAGGATGGATGGATGTATAAATCCACTAGTAGCTAGTTGTAAGTAGAGGATGGATGGATGGATGGATGTATAAATCCACTAGTAGCTAGTTGTAAGTAGAGGATGGATGGATGGATGTATAAATCCACTAGTAGCTAGTTGTAAGTAGAGGATGGATGGATGGATGTATAAATCCACTAGTAGCTAGTTGTAAGTAGAGGATGGATGGATGGATGTATAAATCCACTAGTAGCTAGTTGTAAGTAGAGGATGGATGGATGTATAAATCCACTAGTAGCTAGTTGTAAGTAGAGGATGGATGGATGTATAAATCCATTAGTAGCTAGTTGTAAGTAGAGGATGGATGGATGTATAAATCCACTAGTAGCTAGTTGTAAGTAGAGGATGGATGGATGTATAAATCCACTAGTAGCTAGTTGTAAGTAGAGGATGGATGGATGGATGTATAAATCCACTAGTAGCTAGTTGTAAGTAGAGGATGGATGGATGGATGTATAAATCCACTAGTAGCTAGTTGTAAGTAGAGGATGGATGGATGGATGTATAAATCCACTAGTAGCTAGTTGTAAGTAGAGGATGGATGGATGGATGTATAAATCCACTAGTAGCTAGTTGTAAGTAGAGGATGGATGGATGGATGTATAAATCCACTAGTAGCTAGTTGTAAGTAGAGGATGGATGGATGGATGTATAAATCCACTAGTAGCTAGTTGTAAGTAGAGGATGGATGGATGGATGTATAAATCCACTAGTAGCTAGTTGTAAGTAGAGGATGGATGGATGTATAAATCCGCTAGTAGCTAGTTGTAAGTAGAGGATGGATGGATGGATGTATAAATCCACTAGTAGCTAGTTGTAAGTAGAGGATGGATGGATGGATGTATAAATCCACTAGTAGCTAGTTGTAAGTAGAGGATGGATGGATGGATGTATAAATCCACTAGTAGCTAGTTGTAAGTAGAGGATGGATGGATGTATAAATCCGCTAGTAGCTAGTTGTAAGTAGAGGATGGATGGATGGATGTATAAATCCACTAGTAGCTAGTTGTAAGTAGAGGATGGATGGATGGATGTATAAATCCACTAGTAGCTAGTTGTAAGTAGAGGATGGATGGATGGATGTATAAATCCACTAGTAGCTAGTTGTAAGTAGAGGATGGATGGATGTATAAATCCACTAGTAGCTAGTTGTAAGTAGAGGATGGATGGATGGATGTATAAATCCACTAGTAGCTAGTTGTAAGTAGAGGATGGATGGATGTATAAATCCACTAGTAGCTAGTTGTAAGTAGAGGATGGATGGATGGATGGATGGATGTATAAATCCACTAGTAGCTAGTTGTAAGTAGAGGATGGATGGATGGATGTATAAATCCACTAGCAGCTAGTTGTAAGTAGAGGATGGATGGATGGATGTATAAATCCACTAGTAGCTAGTTGTAAGTAGAGGATGGATGGATGTATACATCCACTAGTAGCTAGTTGTAAGTAGAGGATGGATGGATGGATGTATAAATCCACTAGTAGCTAGTTGTAAGTAGAGGATGGATGGATGTATAAATCCACTAGTAGCTAGTTGTAAGTAGAGGATGGATGGATGGATGTATAAATCCACTAGTAGCTAGTTGTAAGTAGAGGATGGATGGATGGATGTATAAATCCACTAGTAGCTAGTTGTAAGTAGAGGATGGATGGATGGATGTATAAATCCACTAGTAGCTAGTTGTAAGTAGAGGATGGATGGATGTATAAATCCACTAGTAGCTAGTTGTAAGTAGAGGGAGGATGGATGTATAAATCCACTAGTAGCTAGTTGTAAGTAGAGGATGGATGGATGTATAAATCCACTAGTAGCTAGTTGTAAGTAGAGGATGGATGGATGGATGTATAAATCCACTAGTAGCTAGTTGTAAGGAGAGGATGGATGGATGGATGGATGTATAAATCCACTAGTAGCTAGTTGTAAGTAGAGGATGGATGGATGTATAAATCCACTAGTAGCTAGTTGTAAGTAGAGGATGGATGGATTTATAAATCCACTAGTAGCTAGTTGTAAGTAATGGATGGATGTATAAATCCACCAGTAACTAGTTGTAAATAGAGGATGGATGGATGGATGTTTAAATCCGCTAGTTGTAAGTAGAGGATGGATGTATAAATCCACTAGTAGCTAGTTGTAAGTAGAGGATGGATGGATGTATAAATCCACTAGTAGCTAGTTGTAAGTAGAGGATGGATGGATGGATGGATGTATAAATCCACTAGTAGCTAGTTGTAAGTAGAGGATGGATGGATGTATAAATCCACTAGTAGCTAGTTGTAAGTAGAGGATGGATGGATGTATAAATCCACTAGTAGCTAGTTGTAAGTAGAGGATGGATGGATGTATAAATCCACTAGTAGCTAGTTGTAAGTAGAGGATGGGTGGATGGATGGATGTATAAATCCACTAGTAGCTAGTTGTAAGTAGAGGATGGATGGATGGATGTATAAATCCACTAGTAGCTAGTTGTAAGTAGAGGATGGATGGATGTATAAATCCACTAGTAGCTAGTTGTAAGTAGAGGATGGATGTATAAATCCACTAGTAGCTAGTTGTAAGTAGAGGATGGATGGATGTATAAATCCACTAGTAGCTAGTTGTAAGTAGAGGATGGATGGATGTATAAATCCACTAGTAGCTAGTTGTAAGTAGAGGATGGATGGATGTATAAATCCACTAGTAGCTAGTTGTAAGTAGAGGATGGATGGATGTATAAATCCGCTAGTTGTAAGTAGAGGATGGATGGATGTATAAATCCACTAGTAGCTAGTTGTAAGTAGAGGATGGATGGATGTATAAATCCACTAGTAGCTAGTTGTAAGTAGAGGATGGATGGATGTATAAATCCACCAGTAACTAGTTGTAAATAGAGGATGGATGGATGGATGTTTAAATCCGCTAGTTGTAAGTAGAGGATGGATGGATGGATAAATCCACTAGTAGCTAGTTGTAAGTAGAGGATGGATGGATGTATAAATCCACTAGTAGCTAGTTGTAAGTAGAGGATGGATGGATGTATAAATCCACTAGTAGCTAGTTGTAAGTAGAGGATGGATGGATGTATAAATCCACTAGTAGCTAGTTGTAAGTAGAGGATGGATGGATGTATAAATCCACTAGTAGCTAGTTGTAAGTAGAGGATGGATGGATGTATAAATCCACTAGTAGCTAGTTGTAAGTAGAGGATGGATGGATGTATAAATCCACTAGTAGCTAGTTGTAAGTAGAGGATGGATGGATGGATGTATAAATCCACTAGTAGCTAGTTGTAAGTAGAGGATGGATGGATGGATGTATAAATCCACTAGTAGCTAGTTGTAAGTAGAGGATGGATGGATGGATGTATAAATCCACTAGTAGCTAGTTGTAAGTAGAGGATGGATGGATGGATGTATAAATCCACTAGTAGCTAGTTGTAAGTAGAGGATGGATGGATGGATGTATAAATCCACTAGTAGCTAGTTGTAAGTAGAGGATGGATGGATGGATGTATAAATCCACTAGTAGCTAGTTGTAAGTAGAGGATGGATGGATGGATGTATAAATCCACTAGTAGCTAGTTGTAAGTAGAGGATGGATGGATGGATGTATAAATCCACTAGTAGCTAGTTGTAAGTAGAGGATGGATGGATGGATGTATAAATCCACTAGTAGCTAGTTGTAAGTAGAGGATGGATGGATGGATGGATGTATAAATCCACTAGTAGCTAGTTGTAAGTAGAGGATGGATGGATGGATGGATGTATAAATCCACTAGTAGCTAGTTGTAGAGGATGGATGGATGGATGTATAAATCCACTAGTAGCTAGTTGTAAGTAGAGGATGGATGGATGTATAAATCCACTAGTAGCTAGTTGTAAGTAGAGGATGGATGGATGGATGTATAAATCCACTAGTAGCTAGTTGTAAGTAGAGGATGGATGGATGGATGTATAAATCCACTAGTAGCTAGTTGTAAGTAGAGGATGGATGGATGGATGAATCCACTAGTAGCTAGTTGTAAGTAGAGGATGGATGTATAAATCCACTAGTAGCTAGTTGTAAGTAGAGGATGGATGGATGTATAAATCCACTAGTAGCTAGTTGTAAGTAGAGGATGGATGGATGTTTAAATCCGCTAGTTGTAAGTAGAGGATGGATGTATAAATCCACTAGTAGCTAGTTGTAAGTAGAGGATGGATGGATGGATGTATAAATCCACTAGTAGCTAGTTGTAAGTAGAGGATGGATGGATGGATGTATAAATCCACTAGTAGCTAGTTGTAAGTAGAGGATGGATGGATGGATGTATAAATCCACTAGTAGCTAGTTGTAAGTAGAGGATGGATGGATGGATGTATAAATCCACTAGTAGCTAGTTGTAAGTAGAGGATGGATGGATGGATGTATAAATCCACTAGTAGCTAGTTGTAAGTAGAGGATGGATGGATGTATAAATCCACTAGTAGCTAGTTGTAAGTAGAGGATGGATGGATGTATACATCCGCTAGTAGCTAGTTGTAAGTAGAGGATGGATGGATGGATGGATGAATCCACTAGTAGCTAGTTGTAAGTAGAGGATGGATGGATGTATAAATCCACTAGTAGCTAGTTGTAAGTAGAGGATGGATGGATGTATAAATCCGCAAGTAGCTAGTTGTAAGTAGAGGATGGATGGATGGATGGATGAATCCACTAGTAGCTAGTTGTAAGTAGAGGATGGATGGATGTATAAATCCACTAGTAGCTAGTTGTAAGTAGAGGATGGATGGATGTATAAATCCACTAGTAGCTAGTTGTAAGTAGAGGATGGATGGATGTATAAATCCACTAGTAGCTAGTTGTAAGTAGAGGATGGATGGATGTTTAAATCCGCTAGTTGTAAGTAGAGGATGGATGTATAAATCCACTAGTAGCTAGTTGTAAATAGAGGATGGATGGATGGATGTTTAAATCCGCTAGTTGTAAGTAGAGGATGGATGTATAAATCCACTAGTAGCTAGTTGTAAGTAGAGGATGGATGGATGGATGTATAAATCCACTAGTAGCTAGTTGTAAGTAGAGGATGTATGGATGTATACATCCACTAGTAGCTAGTTGTAAGTAGAGGATGGATGGATGGATGTATAAATCCACTAGTAGCTAGTTGTAAGTAGAGGATGGATGGATGTATAAATCCACTAGTAGCTAGTTGTAAGTAGAGGATGGATGGATGGATGTATAAATCCACTAGTAGCTAGTTGTAAGTAGAGGATGGATGGATGGATGTATAAATCCACTAGTAGCTAGTTGTAAGTAGAGGATGGATGGATGTATAAATCCACTAGTAGCTAGTTGTAAGTAGAGGATGGATGGATGTATAAATCCATTAGTAGCTAGTTGTAAGTAGAGGACGGATGGATGTATAAATCCACTAGTAGCTAGTTGTAAGTAGAGGATGGATGGATGTATAAATCCACTAGTAGCTAGTTGTAAGTAGAGGATGGATGGATGGATGTATAAATCCACTAGTAGCTAGTTGTAAGTAGAGGATGGATGGATGGATGTATAAATCCACTAGTAGCTAGTTGTAAGTAGAGGATGGATGGATGGATGTATAAATCCACTAGTAGCTAGTTGTAAGTAGAGGATGGATGGATGGATGTATAAATCCACTAGTAGCTAGTTGTAAGTAGAGGATGGATGGATGGATGTATAAATCCACTAGTAGCTAGTTGTAAGTAGAGGATGGATGGATGGATGTATAAATCCACTAGTAGCTAGTTGTAAGTAGAGGATGGATGGATGTATAAATCCGCTAGTTGTAAGTAGAGGATGGATGGATGGATGTATAAATCCACTAGTAGCTAGTTGTAAGTAGAGGATGGATGGATGGATGTATAAATCCACTAGTAGCTAGTTGTAAGTAGAGGATGGATGGATGGATGTATAAATCCACTAGTAGCTAGTTGTAAGTAGAGGATGGATGGATGGATGTATAAATCCACTAGTAGCTAGTTGTAAGTAGAGGATGGATGGATGGATGTATAAATCCACTAGTAGCTAGTTGTAAGTAGAGGATGGATGGATGGATGTATAAATCCACTAGTAGCTAGTTGTAAGTAGAGGATGGATGGATGTATAAATCCACTAGTAGCTAGTTGTAAGTAGAGGATGGATGGATGGATGTATAAATCCACTAGTAGCTAGTTGTAAGTAGATGATGGATGGATGGATGTATAAATCCTCTAGTAGCTAGTTGTAAGTAGAGGATGGATGGATGGATGTATAAATCCACTAGTAGCTAGTTGTAAGTAGAGGATGGATGGATGTATACATCCACTAGTAGCTAGTTGTAAGTAGAGGATGGATGGATGTATAAATCCACTAGTAGCTAGTTGTAAGTAGAGGATGGATGGATGGATGTATAAATCCACTAGTAGCTAGTTGTAAGTAGAGGATGGATGGATGGATGTATAAATCCACTAGTAGCTAGTTGTAAGTAGAGGATGGATGGATGGATGTATAAATCCACTAGTAGCTAGTTGTAAGTAGAGGATGGATGGATGTATAAATCCACTAGTAGCTAGTTGTAAGTAGAGGGAGGATGGATGTATAAATCCACTAGTAGCTAGTTGTAAGTAGAGGATGGATGGATGTATAAATCCACTAGTAGCTAGTTGTAAGTAGAGGATGGATGGATGTATAAATCCACTAGTAGCTAGTTGTAAGTAGAGGATGGATGGATGTATAAATCCACTAGTAGCTAGTTGTAAGTAGAGGATGGATGGATGTATAAATCCGCTAGTTGTAAGTAGAGGATGGATGGATGTATAAATCCACTAGTAGCTAGTTGTAAGTAGAGGATGGATGGATGTATAAATCCACTAGTAGCTAGTTGTAAGTAATGGATGGATGTATAAATCCACCAGTAACTAGTTGTAAATAGAGGATGGATGGATGGATGTTTAAATCCGCTAGTTGTAAGTAGAGGATGGATGGATGGATAAATCCACTAGTAGCTAGTTGTAAGTAGAGGATGGATGGATGTATAAATCCACTAGTAGCTAGTTGTAAGTAGAGGATGGATGGATGTATAAATCCACTAGTAGCTAGTTGTAAGTAGAGGATGGATGGATGTATAAATCCACTAGTAGCTAGTTGTAAGTAGAGGATGGATGGATGTATAAATCCACTAGTAGCTAGTTGTAAGTAGAGGATGGATGGATGTATAAATCCACTAGTAGCTAGTTGTAAGTAGAGGATGGATGGATGTATAAATCCACTAGTAGCTAGTTGTAAGTAGAGGATGGATGGATGGATGTATAAATCCACTAGTAGCTAGTTGTAAGTAGAGGATGGATGGATGGATGGATGTATAAATCCACTAGTAGCTAGTTGTAAGTAGAGGATGGATGGATGGATGTATAAATCCACTAGTAGCTAGTTGTAAGTAGAGGATGGATGGATGGATGGATGTATAAATCCACTAGTAGCTAGTTGTAAGTAGAGGATGGATGGATGGATGGATGTATAAATCCACTAGTAGCTAGTTGTAAGTAGAGGATGGATGGATGGATGGATGTATAAATCCACTAGTAGCTAGTTGTAAGTAGAGGATGGATGGATGGATGTATAAATCCACTAGTAGCTAGTTGTAAGTAGAGGATGGATGGATGGATGTATAAATCCACTAGTAGCTAGTTGTAAATAGAGGATGGATGGATGGATGTATAAATCCACTAGTAGCTAGTTGTAAGTAGAGGATGGATGGATGGATGTATAAATCCACTAGTAGCTAGTTGTAAGTAGAGGATGGATGGATGGATGAATCCACTAGTAGCTAGTTGTAAGTAGAGGATGGATGTATAAATCCACTAGTAGCTAGTTGTAAGTAGAGGATGGATGGATGTATAAATCCACTAGTAGCTAGTTGTAAGTAGAGGATGGATGGATGGATGTATAAATCCACTAGTAGCTAGTTGTAAGTAGAGGATGGATGGATGGATGTATAAATCCACTAGTAGCTAGTTGTAAGTAGAGGATGGATGGATGGATGTATAAATCCACTAGTAGCTAGTTGTAAGTAGAGGATGGATGGATGGATGTATAAATCCACTAGTAGCTAGTTGTAAGTAGAGGATGGATGGATGGATGTATAAATCCACTAGTAGCTAGTTGTAAGTAGAGGATGGATGGATGGATGGATGTATAAATCCACTAGTAGCTAGTTGTAAGTAGAGGATGGATGGATGGATGGATGTATAAATCCACTAGTAGCTAGTTGTAAGTAGAGGATGGATGGATGGATGGATGTATAAATCCACTAGTAGCTAGTTGTAAGTAGAGGATGGATGGATGGATGTATAAATCCACTAGTAGCTAGTTGTAAGTAGAGGATGGATGGATGGATGAATCCACTAGTAGCTAGTTGTAAGTAGAGGATGGATGTATAAATCCACTAGTAGCTAGTTGTAAGTAGAGGATGGATGGATGTATAAATCCACTAGTAGCTAGTTGTAAGTAGAGGATGGATGGATGTTTAAATCCGCTAGTTGTAAGTAGAGGATGGATGTATAAATCCACTAGTAGCTAGTTGTAAGTAGAGGATGGATGGATGGATGTATAAATCCACTAGTAGCTAGATGTAAGTAGAGGATGGATGGATGGATGTATAAATCCACTAGTAGCTAGTTGTAAGTAGAGGATGGATGGATGGATGTATAAATCCACTAGTAGCTAGTTGTAAGTAGAGGATGGATGGATGGATGTATAAATCCACTAGTAGCTAGTTGTAAGTAGAGGATGGATGGATGGATGTATAAATCCACTAGTAGCTAGTTGTAAGTAGAGGATGGATGGATGGATGTATAAATCCACTAGTAGCTAGTTGTAAGTAGAGGATGGATGGATGTATAAATCCACTAGTAGCTAGTTGTAAGTAGAGGATGGATGGATGTATACATCCGCTAGTAGCTAGTTGTAAGTAGAGGATGGATGGATGGATGGATGAATCCACTAGTAGCTAGTTGTAAGTAGAGGATGGATGGATGTATAAATCCACTAGTAGCTAGTTGTAAGTAGAGGATGGATGGATGTATAAATCCGCTAGTAGCTAGTTGTAAGTAGAGGATGGATGGATGGATGGATGAATCCACTAGTAGCTAGTTGTAAGTAGAGGATGGATGGATGTATAAATCCACTAGTAGCTAGTTGTAAGTAGAGGATGGATGGATGTATAAATCCACTAGTAGCTAGTTGTAAGTAGAGGATGGATGGATGTATAAATCCACTAGTAGCTAGTTGTAAGTAGAGGATGGATGGATGTTTAAATCCGCTAGTTGTAAGTAGAGGATGGATGTATAAATCCACTAGTAGCTAGTTGTAAATAGAGGATGGATGGATGGATGTTTAAATCCGCTAGTTGTAAGTAGAGGATGGATGTATAAATCCACTAGTAGCTAGTTGTAAGTAGAGGATGGATGGATGTATAAATCCACTAGTAGCTAGTTGTAAGTAGAGGATGGATGGATGGATGTATAAATCCACTAGTAGCTAGTTGTAAGTAGAGGATGGATGGATGGATGTATAAATCCACTAGTAGCTAGTTGTAAGTAGAGGATGGATGGATGTATAAATCCACTAGTAGCTAGTTGTAAGTAGAGGATGGATGGATGGATGTATAAATCCATTAGTAGCTAGTTGTAAGTAGAGGATGGATGGATGTATAAATCCACTAGTAGCTAGTTGTAAGTAGAGGATGGATGGATGTATAAATCCACTAGTAGCTAGTTGTAAGTAGAGGATGGATGGATGGATGGATGTATAAATCCACTAGTAGCTAGTTGTAAGTAGAGGATGGATGGATGGATGTATAAATCCACTAGTAGCTAGTTGTAAGTAGAGGATGGATGGATGGATGTATAAATCCACTAGTAGCTAGTTGTAAGTAGAGGATGGATGGATGGATGTATAAATCCACTAGTAGCTAGTTGTAAGTAGAGGATGGATGGATGTATAAATCCATTAGTAGCTAGTTGTAAGTAGAGGATGGATGGATGTATAAATCCATTAGTAGCTAGTTGTAAGTAGAGGATGGATGGATGTATAAATCCACTAGTAGCTAGTTGTAAGTAGAGGATGGATGGATGTATAAATCCACTAGTAGCTAGTTGTAAGTAGAGGATGGATGGATGGATGTATAAATCCACTAGTAGCTAGTTGTAAGTAGAGGATGGATGGATGGATGTATAAATCCACTAGTAGCTAGTTGTAAGTAGAGGATGGATGGATGGATGTATAAATCCACTAGTAGCTAGTTGTAAGTAGAGGATGGATGGATGGATGTATAAATCCACTAGTAGCTAGTTGTAAGTAGAGGATGGATGGATGGATGTATAAATCCACTAGTAGCTAGTTGTAAGTAGAGGATGGATGGATGGATGTATAAATCCACTAGTAGCTAGTTGTAAGTAGAGGATGGATGGATGGATGTATAAATCCACTAGTAGCTAGTTGTAAGTAGAGGATGGATGGATGTATAAATCCGCTAGTAGCTAGTTGTAAGTAGAGGATGGATGGATGGATGTATAAATCCACTAGTAGCTAGTTGTAAGTAGAGGATGGATGGATGGATGTATAAATCCACTAGTAGCTAGTTGTAAGTAGAGGATGGATGGATGGATGTATAAATCCACTAGTAGCTAGTTGTAAGTAGAGGATGGATGGATGTATAAATCCACTAGTAGCTAGTTGTAAGTAGAGGATGGATGGATGGATGTATAAATCCACTAGTAGCTAGTTGTAAGTAGAGGATGGATGGATGTATAAATCCACTAGTAGCTAGTTGTAAGTAGAGGATGGATGGATGGATGGATGTATAAATCCACTAGTAGCTAGTTGTAAGTAGAGGATGGATGGATGGATGTATAAATCCACTAGTAGCTAGTTGTAAGTAGAGGATGGATGGATGGATGTATAAATCCACTAGTAGCTAGTTGTAAGTAGAGGATGGATGGATGTATACATCCACTAGTAGCTAGTTGTAAGTAGAGGATGGATGGATGGATGTATAAATCCACTAGTAGCTAGTTGTAAGTAGAGGATGGATGGATGTATAAATCCACTAGTAGCTAGTTGTAAGTAGAGGATGGATGGATGGATGTATAAATCCACTAGTAGCTAGTTGTAAGTAGAGGATGGATGGATGTATAAATCCACTAGTAGCTAGTTGTAAGTAGAGGATGGATGGATGGATGTATAAATCCACTAGTAGCTAGTTGTAAGTAGAGGATGGATGGATGTATAAATCCACTAGTAGCTAGTTGTAAGTAGAGGGAGGATGGATGTATAAATCCACTAGTAGCTAGTTGTAAGTAGAGGATGGATGGATGGATGTATAAATCCACTAGTAGCTAGTTGTAAGTAGAGGATGGATGGATGGATGTATAAATCCACTAGTAGCTAGTTGTAAGTAGAGGATGGATGGATGGATGTATAAATCCACTAGTAGCTAGTTGTAAGTAGAGGATGGATGGATGTATAAATCCACTAGTAGCTAGTTGTAAGTAGAGGATGGATGGATGTATACAATCCGCTAGTAGCTAGTTGTAAGTAGAGGATGGATGGATGGATGGATGAATCCACTAGTAGCTAGTTGTAAGTAGAGGATGGATGGATGTATAAATCCACTAGTAGCTAGTTGTAAGTAGAGGATGGATGGATGTATAAATCCGCAAGTAGCTAGTTGTAAGTAGAGGATGGATGGATGGATGGATGAATCCACTAGTAGCTAGTTGTAAGTAGAGGATGGATGGATGTATAAATCCACTAGTAGCTAGTTGTAAGTAGAGGATGGATGGATGTATAAATCCACTAGTAGCTAGTTGTAAGTAGAGGATGGATGGATGTATAAATCCACTAGTAGCTAGTTGTAAGTAGAGGATGGATGGATGTTTAAATCCGCTAGTTGTAAGTAGAGGATGGATGTATAAATCCACTAGTAGCTAGTTGTAAATAGAGGATGGATGGATGGATGTTTAAATCCGCTAGTTGTAAGTAGAGGATGGATGTATAAATCCACTAGTAGCTAGTTGTAAGTAGAGGATGGATGGATGGATGTATAAATCCACTAGTAGCTAGTTGTAAGTAGAGGATGGATGGATGTATACATCCACTAGTAGCTAGTTGTAAGTAGAGGATGGATGGATGTATACATCCACTAGTAGCTAGTTGTAAGTAGAGGATGGATGGATGGATGTATAAATCCACTAGTAGCTAGTTGTAAGTAGAGGATGGATGGATGTATAAATCCACTAGTAGCTAGTTGTAAGTAGAGGATGGATGGATGGATGTATAAATCCACTAGTAGCTAGTTGTAAGTAGAGGATGGATGGATGGATGAATAAATCCACTAGTAGCTAGTTGTAAGTAGAGGATGGATGGATGTATAAATCCATTAGTAGCTAGTTGTAAGTAGAGGATGGATGGATGTATAAATCCACTAGTAGCTAGTTGTAAGTAGAGGATGGATGGATGTATAAATCCACTAGTAGCTAGTTGTAAGTAGAGGATGGATGGATGGATGTATAAATCCACTAGTAGCTAGTTGTAAGTAGAGGATGGATGGATGGATGTATAAATCCACTAGTAGCTAGTTGTAAGTAGAGGATGGATGGATGGATGTATAAATCCACTAGTAGCTAGTTGTAAGTAGAGGATGGATGGATGGATGTATAAATCCACTAGTAGCTAGTTGTAAGTAGAGGATGGATGGATGGATGTATAAATCCACTAGTAGCTAGTTGTAAGTAGAGGATGGATGGATGGATGTATAAATCCACTAGTAGCTAGTTGTAAGTAGAGGATGGATGGATGGATGTATAAATCCACTAGTAGCTAGTTGTAAGTAGAGGATGGATGGATGTATAAATCCGCTAGTTGTAAGTAGAGGATGGATGGATGGATGTATAAATCCACTAGTAGCTAGTTGTAAGTAGAGGATGGATGGATGGATGTATAAATCCACTAGTAGCTAGTTGTAAGTAGAGGATGGATGGATGGATGTATAAATCCACTAGTAGCTAGTTGTAAGTAGAGGATGGATGGATGGATGTATAAATCCACTAGTAGCTAGTTGTAAGTAGAGGATGGATGTATGGATGTATAAATCCACTAGTAGCTAGTTGTAAGTAGAGGATGGATGGATGGATGTATAAATCCACTAGTAGCTAGTTGTAAGTAGAGGATGGATGGATGTATAAATCCACTAGTAGCTAGTTGTAAGTAGAGGATGGATGGATGGATGTATAAATCCACTAGTAGCTAGTTGTAAGTAGATGATGGATGGATGGATGTATAAATCCTCTAGTAGCTAGTTGTAAGTAGAGGATGGATGGATGGATGTATAAATCCACTAGTAGCTAGTTGTAAGTAGAGGATGGATGGATGTATACATCCACTAGTAGCTAGTTGTAAGTAGAGGATGGATGGATGTATAAATCCACTAGTAGCTAGTTGTAAGTAGAGGATGGATGGATGGATGGATGTATAAATCCACTAGTAGCTAGTTGTAAGTAGAGGATGGATGGATGGATGTATAAATCCACTAGTAGCTAGTTGTAAGTAGAGGATGGATGGATGGATGTATAAATCCACTAGTAGCTAGTTGTAAGTAGAGGATGGATGGATGTATAAATCCACTAGTAGCTAGTTGTAAGTAGAGGGGGGATGGATGTATAAATCCACTAGTAGCTAGTTGTAAGTAGAGGATGGATGGATGTATAAATCCACTAGTAGCTAGTTGTAAGTAGAGGATGGATGGATGTATAAATCCACTAGTAGCTAGTTGTAAGTAGAGGATGGATGGATGTATAAATCCACTAGTAGCTAGTTGTAAGTAGAGGATGGATGGATGTATAAATCCGCTAGTTGTAAGTAGAGGATGGATGGATGTATAAATCCACTAGTAGCTAGTTGTAAGTAGAGGATGGATGGATGTATAAATCCACTAGTAGCTAGTTGTAAGTAATGGATGGATGTATAAATCCACCAGTAACTAGTTGTAAATAGAGGATGGATGGATGGATGTTTAAATCCGCTAGTTGTAAGTAGAGGATGGATGGATGGATAAATCCACTAGTAGCTAGTTGTAAGTAGAGGATGGATGGATGTATAAATCCACTAGTAGCTAGTTGTAAGTAGAGGATGGATGGATGTATAAATCCACTAGTAGCTAGTTGTAAGTAGAGGATGGATGGATGTATAAATCCACTAGTAGCTAGTTGTAAGTAGAGGATGGATGGATGTATAAATCCACTAGTAGCTAGTTGTAAGTAGAGGATGGATGGATGTATAAATCCACTAGTAGCTAGTTGTAAGTAGAGGATGGATGGATGTATAAATCCACTAGTAGCTAGTTGTAAGTAGAGGATGGATGGATGTATAAATCCACTAGTAGCTAGTTGTAAGTAGAGGATGGATGGATGGATGTATAAATCCACTAGTAGCTAGTTGTAAGTAGAGGATGGATGGATGGATGGATGTATAAATCCACTAGTAGCTAGTTGTAAGTAGAGGATGGATGGATGGATGGATGTATAAATCCACTAGTAGCTAGTTGTAAGTAGAGGATGGATGGATGGATGTATAAATCCACTAGTAGCTAGTTGTAAGTAGAGGGATGGATGGATGGATGTATAAATCCACTAGTAGCTAGTTGTAAGTAGAGGATGGATGGATGGATGTATAAATCCACTAGTAGCTAGTTGTAAGTAGAGGATGGATGGATGGATGTATAAATCCACTAGTAGCTAGTTGTAAATAGAGGATGGATGGATGGATGTATAAATCCACTAGTAGCTAGTTGTAAGTAGAGGATGGATGGATGGATGTATAAATCCACTAGTAGCTAGTTGTAAGTAGAGGATGGATGGATGGATGAATCCACTAGTAGCTAGTTGTAAGTAGAGGATGGATGTATAAATCCACTAGTAGCTAGTTGTAAGTAGAGGATGGATGGATGTATAAATCCACTAGTAGCTAGTTGTAAGTAGAGGATGGATGGATGTTTAAATCCGCTAGTTGTAAGTAGAGGATGGATGTATAAATCCACTAGTAGCTAGTTGTAAGTAGAGGATGGATGGATGGATGTATAAATCCACTAGTAGCTAGATGTAAGTAGAGGATGGATGGATGGATGTATAAATCCACTAGTAGCTAGTTGTAAGTAGAGGATGGATGGATGGATGTATAAATCCACTAGTAGCTAGTTGTAAGTAGAGGATGGATGGATGGATGTTTAAATCCGCTAGTTGTAAGTAGAGGATGGATGGATGGATAAATCCACTAGTAGCTAGTTGTAAGTAGAGGATGGATGGATGTATAAATCCACTAGTAGCTAGTTGTAAGTAGAGGATGGATGGATGTATAAATCCACTAGTAGCTAGTTGTAAGTAGAGGATGGATGGATGTATAAATCCACTAGTAGCTAGTTGTAAGTAGAGGATGGATGGATGTATAAATCCACTAGTAGCTAGTTGTAAATAGAGGATGGATGGATGGATGTTTAAATCCGCTAGTTGTAAGTAGAGGATGGATGGATGGATAAATCCACTAGTAGCTAGTTGTAAGTAGAGGATGGATGGATGTATAAATCCACTAGTAGCTAGTTGTAAGTAGAGGATGGATGGATGTATAAATCCACTAGTAGCTAGTTGTAAGTAGAGGATGGATGGATGTATAAATCCACTAGTAGCTAGTTGTAAGTAGAGGATGGATGGATGTATAAATCCACTAGTAGCTAGTTGTAAGTAGAGGATGGATGGATGTATAAATCCACTAGTAGCTAGTTGTAAGTAGAGGATGGATGGATGGATGTATAAATCCACTAGTAGCTAGTTGTAAGTAGAGGATGGATGGATGGATGTATAAATCCACTAGTAGCTAGTTGTAAGTAGAGGATGGATGGATGGATGTATAAATCCACTAGTAGCTAGTTGTAAGTAGAGGATGGATGGATGGATGTATAAATCCACTAGTAGCTAGTTGTAAGTAGAGGATGGATGGATGGATGTATAAATCCACTAGTAGCTAGTTGTAAGTAGAGGATGGATGGATGGATGTATAAATCCACTAGTAGCTAGTTGTAAGTAGAGGATGGATGGATGGATGTATAAATCCACTAGTAGCTAGTTGTAAGTAGAGGATGGATGGATGGATGTATAAATCCACTAGTAGCTAGTTGTAAGTAGAGGATGGATGGATGGATGTAAATCCACTAGTAGCTAGTTGTAAGTAGATGGATGGATGGATGTATAAATCCACTAGTAGCTAGTTGTAAGTAGAGGATGGATGGATGGATGTATAAATCCACTAGTAGCTAGTTGTAAGTAGAGGATGGATGGATGTTTAAATCCGCTAGTTGTAAGTAGAGGATGGATGTATAAATCCACTAGTAGCTAGTTGTAAGTAGAGGATGGATGGATGGATGTATAAATCCACTAGTAGCTAGTTGTAAGTAGAGGATGGATGGATGGATGTATAAATCCACTAGTAGCTAGTTGTAAGTAGAGGATGGAATGGATGGATGTATAAATCCACTAGTAGCTAGTTGTAAGTAGAGGATGGATGGATGGATGTATAAATCCACTAGTAGCTAGTTGTAAGTAGAGGATGGATGGATGGATGTATAAATCCACTAGTAGCTAGTTGTAAGTAGAGGATGGATGGATGGATGGATGTATAAATCCACTAGTAGCTAGTTGTAAGTAGAGGATGGATGGATGGATGTATAAATCCACTAGTAGCTAGTTGTAAGTAGAGGATGGATGGATGGATGTATAAATCCACTAGTAGCTAGTTGTAAGTAGAGGATGGATGGATGGATGTATAAATCCACTAGTAGCTAGTTGTAAGTAGAGGATGGATGGATGGATGTATAAATCCACTAGTAGCTAGTTGTAAGTAGAG